>QXEO01000631.1:600000-1003055 GCA_007115705.1 Dactylis glomerata
CAGCATCGTCTTTGCCGTCTTGACGCCCGCCATGGCATGAAGGGAGACGACGAAGGCGGTCGCATCGACCGGCCCGTAGGTCGTGACGCCGGTCTCGGAGAGTGTGGTGGCGTCGAGATCCGCGGTGAGGGCCTCCACCTCCGCGTCGTCGACGGTCTCCAAGTAGAATAGGTGGGCGCACGTATGACCCGACGCGTACGGCTCGTCGCAGTTGAAGCACAGGCCCTTGCGGCGCCGCTCGAGCTGCTCGGCTGATGTCAAGCGCCGGAAGGTACGTGTCGGCGCGGGGGCGGCTGCAGCAGCAGCCGGCAGGGCGGGGCGCGTTAGGGTGGCGGTTGCCGGTGCGGGACGGGTCGGGGGGCGCGCGCCGTGGCCCGGGAACGCCTGCTATATGGCGTTGGCGCGCTGCTCGTACGCGCGCGCGTAGTACATGGCTATCTGCAGTTCCTGGGGGTCGCGCATCTCGACGTCGACGCGGATGTGGTCGGGGAGGCCGCCGATGAAGAGCTTGGCGCGCTGGCGAGCCGTGACGCCAGGCGCATGGCAGGCCAACGTCTGGAAGCGGTCGGCGAAGTCCTGCACCGAGGTGGTGAAGGGGAGACGACCGAGCTCGGCCAGGCGGCTCCCCTGATACCAAATTGGTAGAGACTACGGTTCTACCAGGTCTCAGACGTAGATTATAGGGATGGAAGTGAGGGCGGTGAGGCTGAAGGCGCAGACGCCGGTGGCTAGGCGTCGTCACTGCGAGAGAGAGGAAACGGCGGCTAGGGCAGGATGCGGCTAGGGTTTGGGCTCCCGTCTCCTGAGGGAGACGACAACGACGACAACAATATATGTTTATTGTCTGATTATAATCGAAGGGGTACAAGTGTTTAAGTAGAAGGACAGCTCCTCTAAACCCTAGATAACTTGGGCTAAGCCCCTAATTCGGCCCACTATTGGGACTCTTCCGTGCATACTGGAGCCTGACCATAACAAAAGAGGCTTTGCTTCTTGCGGAGCATACACTCGTCTGCACTTCTTCAGGGTTCTGAACCTATGAACTAAAAAACATAACAAAAAAAACCTATGAACTAAAAAACATAACAAAAAAAACTTGGCAATATGACCATTTCTGGTTTGCACAAAACCACCGTGGTCGTTTGACATGATATGTGTGACCGACACAAATGATCACTTAATGGATTTTTGTAGGTAACACCGTCCCTATATATCACCAAGTTTTTCTGGAGAAAATTGTATAGTTCAAACATCTTTGCAGCTTCTGTTCTTGTTGAATTTGTTGTTTCTGTTCCTAACAAAATTTCATACTCTTTAAGAAATTAAATAGATGTCACATCTCCCAGTGAAGTAATTAAGGCATGAGTGAATTTAGACGCACAGTCGAGGAGCATCATTTTTCAAATCAGTTTAGTCCTGAATTTTCAAAGAACATACAGGATGACGTTGGTCCTTCAGTCGAGGAAGCAAAAGGTACCAACAGTACAGATTTGTGCCAGCACATACATTCAGACAAAGGCATAATCATAACTACGAAAAGAGAAGCTGTGGCAACAAAATCTCTTAAGCTGTATCGAATTATTACAGGCATGTGCCTCTGCTCACGATTCGGAGACAAGGAACATCACTGGAAAGGGCAACACACTGGGGTTTCCTTTTAAGCAGTATACGAATTAGTCAGTCACGCATGCTTTACTTAGCAAGTGGCGAGCATTCTAGAAGCAAAATAGAGAAACATAGCGATAATATTCTGCTACATAAAACAACACAACTACTGCTTCCCAGCTCACATCTTCTGATTCCCGAGCATCTGACCGACCAAGTTAGTCACCTGAAAAGAATTACCCAGAATGGGGAGTTACTAGTGTATGAGGCAAAGGAAAGAAATGAGCTCTGCGCAGCAGTGGCCATATTTCTAGGCAAAGAAGATTGAGAAGAAAGACAAAAAACGTACGCATTCATGGCACATAACAGAGGTTATAAGATACTATCACATCAAAACTACCATGGCAACAATGTATCTAAGCAGAGATCAAAAGCACTAGAAAGTACTGCTTCCTTCCAAGAACAAAGCAGGGAAAAGGGAGTGATATATTATTGGCGATAAAATTGACAGATATAAGCAGTGAACTTGCCTGCCAGTACTTTGAAACACACCGATCAATGCAACTGTTCTCTCCCATATTGAGCTCAGCTTCTTTATGCCTGTTGAAACAGAATAAATTGCAGGAAAAAGCCACAATTAAATTAACAGACGTACATCCTTCTGTTGTTAACCGAAAAGATGTGACTAATTTTAGTTAGATGCTAATTGACTATTTTGACCACCTTAGTTGAACTATAGTAAATATATAGTATTATCTTCTTACTACATGGAAAAGTATACAGCTGCACTATTCTGGTTACTCATTTTATACACCTATAAACAGCAAGTCAACAATGCAATCCTGTCCCTAAAACTAACAAAAGAATGTGTTCATAAAAGGGCAAGAGAACTCTGTTAGTCAGACTGGGTACCTTTTCTCAATGCACTTGTCAAAACAACTATGTGTAAGCCTGCATAAAGAAAATTGGGACAAGGCATCAAAATGTGCGCATAAAAAACAATTCAGGAGTCACCTCGAAAACTCAAAACATAAACCGAGCTACACGTAGCCCTTTATTTTCAAACATACAAATTTCGTATTTCAAGTTTTCAAAAAATTCTGAAACAAAATTCTCGAGGTAGCTAATGTTGAATGCTATAAACCGGTCAAAATCACAATATGAAACACTTTATATTCTAGGCTACACAAAAATGACAAAATCTGACATATATTATATAATGAATAGTATACAATTCAAGACTACATAATTTTGTCAAAATTTATCATTTTTGTGTAGCCTAGAATATAAATTAATTCATATTGAAATTTTGACTGGTTTGTAGCATTCAGCATTGGGCTATCTCAAGAATTTTGTTTTAGATTTTTTTGAAACTTTGAAATACAAATTTTGTATGTTTGAATATGAAGGGCAACATGCAGCTCGGTCTACATTTGTCCTCACTCGAGTCACGCTGGACAATCAAACAATCTCCTCGCAAAATAGTGTACAGAAAGGATGATACACCATACTGACGTTGCTAACTGCTAATCACTATTCATATAATAGTGACAGACATTTCAGAAGACTAGTACAACACTCATTATCTATGCAAGTGTTTTTGGAACATACAAACGGAACAGGATATTTGATTATCTTCATTGATCTTAAACACCATGGTTACATTGCTAAATATTATCAATCTTATAATAACCAAAGACTATTTTAGCTACTATTCCCTCTGTCCCATAGTATAAGATGTTATTACAATCAATACATGAGTTATTAGGTTGTAATAACATCTTATACTATTATGGGACGGGAGGAGTATTACATTATGATATCTCCTCTCTTGATCAATGTGCCTAATTATGTGATATATCATATATAGGACAACAGGAGTACAGTAACTAGTATTCATAGTTCTAAGGGGGTTCAACGGCGTCACTATCCTTGGCTCATCAAACGATTCTATTCAGATGTTTCAAGGGAGAGCATGACAGCAGAGCACAGGCAAAATAGGTAGCAAGGAAATTACTGAAGCACAAAACACATAAATACTAGGCTTATGATTGACTAATAATGCTACTTATATCAATTTATGACACCATTGTGATCAGCATTAAGACGATAATTTAAGTGCAAGCGATTCTTACGTGCCAGATAACAGTATCTCACTGTAACTACATAAGCAGAAAACAACTATCGATCCGATCCCACAAAGCCGAGCCCGTAGTACAGGAAGGCAAGAGAGCGCAGCATCACTCACCGGTTGAAGAGATCGACCCTGTACTCCATCTCCTTCTCCGCCATCCCGAACATCTGCATCACGCAACCCACAATGAATCAACCTCGGCACAAACTCGAAATCGAAAGCGACAATAACCAAGATCGATGCGATGCGATGCGCGTACCTGTTCCTTCTCCAGCTCGCTCGGCCCGCCTCCTTGCGCAGCCATTGTCGCGACGCCTCACCTGCACAGACAGAAGCGCAACAATCTAAGCGAGGAACCGCGGCAGCCACAGCAACGCACGAAGAGATCGTCAGAGGAAGGAGGAAGGGGGAGCAGTCGGGGAGCGGAAGCGCTGCTTACGGGGAAGAGGAGCTGAGGACGGCGGAGATCTCGTGAGCGCGGCGGTGGTCGAGACGCCGCCGAAGAAGCAGAAGAAGACTAGAGCGGCCGCGCCTCCCCAATTCTAGTCTAGGGTTTTGCTTCTTCTTTCTTGGAGGAGGAGCCTCATATGGGCCTCCAGACCAATGGGCCCCAGGCCCACCCACAATTATGGGCTCCATACCGATGGGCCTCCAGCCCAAACATGAGGCCCACAATTCTGGGCCGTCAGGTGATAAGGGCGTTTTTAAAAGTCAAATCGTTTCGTCTCCAAGCTGCTCGGAGGCGGAGATATGAGCTTGGCTTATCCACTCCTCCGGCTGCCATGCCGCTGCTCCCTCGCGGCGGCGCCGCGGCCCGCCGCCGCGACGTCGGTGGTGTCGCTGTCGGCGTCCGCGGCGGACGGCTCCTCCGGAGGGGACGGCGAGCTGAGCGCGCGCGAGAGGCGGCAGCAGAGGAGGGAGGCGCGGGTGCTCAAGGCGCGGGATTGGAAGGAGGAGGTGGAGGAGCGGCTCATCCACGAGCCGGCGCGGCGGCGGAAGAAGCCCGTGAAGAGGACGTGGCGGGAGGAGCTCAACCTAGACTTCCTGGCGGAGCTGGGACCGCAGTGGTGGCTCGTGCGCGTCTCCATGGCGCCCGGCACCGACTACGTCGACCTCATCACCAAGGCCGTCGCCCGCCGCTTCCCAGATGTCTCCTTCAAGGTATTTCTCCGGTCTGATTCGATTACGTCCCCGTATCATCAAATGGAGTAGTGGATCGGTGATCGTTCGTTTAGATCACTGGCGTCTGCGCTGTGCAAATTGCGTCCCCCCACGAGCATTCTGTCGAACAGTTGTAGCATAATGTGCCATGGGATGTGTGAATTATGATATGGGCAAATGTCACCGTGCAAAACTCTCGCTAATACTATTTACTGTCATATCTAAGAACTAATTATGCATAACAGAACTGTGAGAATGTATGTGAAATGGTGCGACTATTGGTTGTAAGTTCTCGTGGTGACAGTTCTGTATTTCAGTTTCAGTAACTTAACTTCCTCATTACCACTTCAATCATACATTTCTGGTGAAGCCGACCGAGATAAACCCAACTACCACACTTATTTGCATGCCATATTGTCTTGAGCTATTTTATCTCACAGATAATTTGCAGATTTACAATCCAGCAATCCAAGTGAAGAAGAGATTGAAAAGTGGCTTAATAAGTACCAAATCCAAGCCTTTGCATCCTGGGTTGATCTTTCTGTATTGCACCTTAAACAAGGAACTTCATGACTTCATCAGAGACACAGAAGGCTGTTATGGCTTTATTGGAGCTACAAGAGGTTCTATGTGAGTACTTCTCATTCATGAACCTTTTATTACAGCGTTATTAGCTCGTCGCTTTGATATGCTTGCTGGCATTATCCACGTTGATGGTTTTACAGTGGATGTGTGAAAATATCTTACCCTAGACTATTGTAGTGTTTGCTACGACTATTAAAAACATGTAGGGATGCCGGCAGACGGGCCGGCAGACGAGCCGGACAGCCGCGTGAGTGAAAACAAGCTGGTGAAGTAAGTATGTAGGAGTACAGGTGATTAAGTAATTGGAAAATGGATTTGGTTGGTGGACAGGTTTGGATGATTAAATGGACGTCTGCCACTCTGCCTGCATCCCTGAAAACATGTCAAGAAAATTGTCATCCATGAGTTGGTTGCGAGATTTTATGGGTTTCACCTCTAGCCTACCCCAACTTGTTTGGGACTAAAGGCTTGGTTGTTGTTGTTGCTGTATAGTTTCAGAATCATCCTTTACCCCATAAATTGACCAACACGAATCTCTCAATAGTCAATTTTCTCCCAAACAACTAATGCACCAATTTGATTATCTGGACTCATATATGTTGTATGATCAATTTTTCCTTCTTCTGGCTGCTATATAATACTCTTGCTGTGCAGTAAAAGGCAGATTAAGAAGCCTAAACCTATTCCTGTGGAAGAAGTTGAATCGATTCTTAAAAAGGAAAAGGAGGAGCAAGAGAAAGCTGACAAAGAATTTGAAGACCTGGAAAACTGGGATAATGTTGGGTCTTTTAGTAAACCTGTTGAAGACTCCGAACTCATGTTAATTAATAAAATCAAGAAGCAGGTCAAGAAATCAACTTCAAAAGGTGTCTCCACCCTCAACACTTTTACACCTGGTGCCAGTGTTCATGTTATCTCTGGGCCTTTCGCAGGCTTCAGTGGCTCTCTCCTGGAAGTGAATCGCAAAAATAAGAAGGTTAGGGTGATGAAAGCTTCATAGCAAACTGATTCTCTTGTTAAGCTTATTGTCTTTTCTTCTCATATTATGTGGTTATCTAAGAAGTGCTCCCTCCCACAGGTGACTGCCCAGATGACACTTTTTGGCAAGGAGAGTTTTGTCGATCTAGATTTTGATCAAATTGAGGCAGTTAATACTTAAAGGTAATGAAATCTGTCTCTGACATCTGAAGACTTCAGAAATCTGTTTTCGCTTACTTCATTCAGCAATGCTATGACTGAGTACTGGACAGTAGTGTTTGGCCAACACTTTTCCAAGTATTAACATCGGCCATTCAACTGGCATCAAGTGTCCTAAATTAAAATAATACCCGAGTCAGGCATATAGACATTCAAATCGTATAGGGAGTCGCTAGTACAAGTTGGAAGTCCCTGTACTCTGGTGATCACCAAAAAATGTAGGCAGAAGACTTCATATTTTTTCTTACAAAAAATGGCTGAGAAAATGGTCTATCTGGATTATGTGACCTTCTCAGGATAGAACAATCATTCGTTATCGTTGCTGTTCCCCAAGTGAAGTAAATCAAGTATACTTAAGGTCCTGCAGTGAGGAAATTTTACCATTGTTCCAGAATATATGAAAATTCAGTTTCTTTTGCAGTATTTCCATATTTTTCAGATCCTCGAAACTTCATAGACATTTTTCCATTCTTGTTTCTGATATTTTCTGTGTGCTCGTACACAAAATGTTTCTCACGCTTGTTTTTCATGTCTTAACACGACCCACATACCTACAGGGCACTCTGTCAGATATTTTATCAGTTGGACCCTGGAGGTATGAACCAAGCACTTCAGTATGCAGATCTGTGGAAGTGGACGACAGCGTGATTTAGTGACCAACTCGACAAAATAGTTCGCGTGTCAGCTACTGTAAACAGTAACCAGTAAGTTCCCTCCACCAGCAAGCTTTGCAATCAAATGAGCTTTGTCAGTAACTCCTAAATGACTAGATAGAGGATACTAAACAGAGACGTGAAATGATTTTTTGCAGTCTTATTATTGTTGAAATAACTCAATAAGTTCATTACTTCAAACTGACAGGTGTTTTCGAACGCCGGCTCATGGATCAGGACCATATCTGCTGAACTGAGGAAATCAATGATCTCGTATTGGTTGCTCACATTCCACCTAGACCTAGTTTTGTTTTTGTAGAAAAGCAATGTTTCAGCACTTTGTATTCTTTTAGCACCATAGGCTATTCGTTTCATAATTATGATAAACACATCCAGTTTTCAACCAGTTGATATGGCGGTGAAAAAGAACAACAATATTGAAAATGGTATATTAGCATTTTGATTCTCTTATATATCTAGTGATCTGGATAGTTTGCTCCCACTTGATTTGCTTTCTCACAGATGGAGGTCATTTTGGAGAGACCGATCCAACTGTGCTTGTCTTCAGAGTTTGTCTTCAGAGTGTGATTTTTCATCAGACCAAAAGTTTCAGAGAGTACAAGCTCCCGCTTTTCCTCCTTTTCCTTTGGAGATATGCTCTCAAAGAGGATGCTGGGATAAAATACCTGCAGTGTCTCCACCTGAACAGATCTATAATCACATCCATGCCATTCTTTTCAACAACATGCATGAAACAAGACACTTTCTTTCCTTTTTTGTTTCCAGCAAAATGTCTCCATTTTCAAAGAAGAGTTTTTAAAACTTTTTTCTTCAGAAATTTAATCAAAGATGACCATGGCTTTCATGAGGATGTTTTGAGTTCTGAGGCATTGCATATGCGTGCATAACAGACTGCACAGTGCATCATCAATACATACAATGATGAGCCCTGCTCCTTGATGTCACTTACCAACTGAATATACGAATGCTACACGGTCACTCTTCCAATCTCAAGACAAGTACACCATGGACCAACAATCTAGTACATTTTTAGTTCAGTACTTCACTGAACAACACTTGGTTACATTTCCATTGATCCCAGCACCTCCAAGCCTCTCTTTTGCACATGAGATTTCTTCGGAGAAGAAGCAACTAAGCTATGACTAAGCAGAAATCTAATCAAGGCAGGGAGCTCTAGTTGTAGTCCTACTGGAATGCAGCTTCCAGTTACTCCACCAATGAGCTACAGAGGGAAAGAGGGTGGCCTGGCCCGAGGCTGATCTGGTCCCATCCGTGATCTCGTCTCACTGTCGGCTGCTGCGGGGCACGAGGTAGACCCGGGCGCGCACCACGGCGGCGTTGCACAGCTTGAACCCGGGCGCCACAGCGAACCCGACGACCATGCCAGCGGTGCCGGTGCCGGCGCCACGGCCCGACGCGACAACGCTCTCCATGTACTCCGGGTGGAACTCGGCGCCGCGGCCGGCCTCGAAGTGGCTGGGCGGCGGCTCAAGCGCGAACGCTAGGAGGTGCAGCAGCCACACCGCCTTGGCCGCGCGCAGGAACTCGCCGTAGAACGGCGTCCGCGGATGCGCGCCGCCGGTGCCGCCTGCCTTGTGATCGCCGCCCAGGACGGCTTCCTCCACGCGCGGTGGTAGGAGGGACGCGAACTTGGCCGCGGCGTAGCGGCCGAAGGCGCAGGTCGGGAGCACGCCCAGGAGCTCGGCGGGGTCCATGCCGCGCATGTCGCGGTACTGCGCGTACCGCTCGCGCCTGAAGGCCGCAGGGTCGAGGAGGGACGAGAGGGAGCCGTCGAGATAGAAGGACTCGTGCTCGAACCCGCCGAGGAGGACGGCCGTGGCGTGCGCCTCCAGCGCGTGCCTGGCGAGGTGCGGGGAGCAGTTCACCGGGATCTTGGTGATGGACCGGGTGGCCGCCGCCGGGTCCAGCCCCGCCGCGCGGAGTAGGTGGAGCAGGTGCGCCGCGAACCCCCGCGTCGTCGAGCGGGCCTGCTCGGCGCAGGCCACGAACAGCTCCGCCGTCGGCGCGCCGTCCGTGGCGGCGGCGATGTGGTGCTTCTTGGAGGGGTGGAGCCGCGCGTTGCGGCGGCTGGTGGCGGTGGTGAGCTTCTCCTTGAGTCCGTCCACCTCGGCCTGCTTGCTCTGGAGCTGGCGGCGGAGGTCGTCGAGCTCGGCCTCGTACGGCGCGACGGCCTCGCGGAGCGGCTGCGCGGAGGGGCGCGGGATGCGGCCGCCGGGGGAGGCGGCGGCGCGGCGGAAGCGGTCGCGGAGGCGCGCGAGGTGGCGGAGCTCGGCCACGACGCCGGCGTCGGCGGCGCGCATCCGGTCGGGGTCCCAGGGGCAGTGCGCGCCCTGGAGCGCCGCGTACGCGCGCCGCACCCCGGAGACCGCGTCGAACACCTCGGCCATGAGCGCCTCCGCGTCGCCCGCGCGCTCGACCCTCTCCTCCTTGGCCTTCACCTCCTCTTCCGCCGCAGCCGCATTCTTCCTCCTCTTCTCTTCCTCCCCCTCCTCCCAGATCTTGAGCTTCCGCACCTCCTCGTCTCCCTCCTCCTCCGCCGCTCCCGCCGCCGCCTTTTCCAGAGGAGAGCGGCGGCATTCCTCGGCGTCGGCGGCGTCCCCGAAGTCGGCGAAGGGGTCGTCGTCCTCCTCGTCAAGGTCGGAGCAGTCGTCGAGGGTGTAGTTGCCGGGGAAGCGGTTGGAGAGGCAGGAGGAGGCGACGCGGTGGATCAGATCGCCGATGGTCACCGCCTTGCTCGCCATTTTCTCGCGCTCTGGGATAGTGTGACCTGCGACTGCGAGCTCGTGGCCAGATGCTCTGCGATATGAAGATCGGCCAGATGCAGACAAGGGAGTGAGCTGAGCTGGTCCCTGCCGGCGTGGTAGTACTGTAGTAGTTTTACGTCTTTAACCTCAAGCAGTGAGTGAACAGTGAGCACCGTCAGTTCCATCTGATTAAGTTGTTCAAGTACCACTGCTTGTAGTCCTATCTGAGACAGTCCTAACCTTTACCAGCAGTACTAGGGCTTCTCTTTTGGAGTGTCCTTGGCATCGTGATTACGCTAAGTTAACTAGCACGATCGAACAGTACATCATCAAAAAAAAAAAAACTTTACAGTACATACTTGGGCAAACAGTCACATGGTATGAATAAGATGCCTTGGAGCTTTGACTTCCGTTTAGGTACGCTTTATCTGGCTTGAGCAAACGCTTACAACATATCTCCTAAGGGCATGTTTGATTCAAAGGTTCTGCATCGGAAATTTGTAGGATTAAATCATATAGGAAATGTTCCTAGTCGTTTGATTTGTAGGATTCACATAGAATTTTTTTCTAAGATGTCCTTTGTACTAGATTCCGTAGAAAATCAAACATCCACTCATACCTCTTTTTGAGAATCCTCTGTTTTTCCTGTGATAGAATCAAACAAACTTGGTTTATATGAATTCCTCTAGGATTAGAGTGCATGTGATTGCGATCCAAATTTTTTTATTCCTACGTTTTTCCTATACTACGGATCAAGGAGTCCCGATATTTCCTACGGTCTACTTTGTATATAATCCATAGAAAATTTTCCTTAGGTCCAGCCTCATGAAAATTATCATTCATTTCTACGACATGTATGACATATATATAACCCTTTACAAAATTCCTACATTTCCCCGCAGCACAATCAAACGACATGTGACATACACCCGTGTGTTTTCGAATCATGTAGGATACAACATATCATGGCATTTTGACACGGTAGGGAGCCTTTCCCTACCGTATTTGTGTCAAAAAAAAATATCATGACATTATATTCCTACATTTTTCCTATTCCTGCGTTTTAGAAATTTGAGAAATCCTGTGAACCAAACGGGCCCAAATGTTTCTATTTTAGGGCCTATTTGATTCATAGGATTCTCAAAGGAAACGGACTTTCTCTAAAGAGGCCGTTTGATTCAAAGGATTCAACCCTCCAAATTTCCTATGAACTGCTTTTCTATACTACAATTCTATAGGATTTCTAGCAAGAAATTAGACCTCTTGGAAAAATTCCTATGGGTTTGTGACAACTATGCATGTAGAAGTTTTTCATGTGGCTTTCCTAGGTTGTGCCAATTTCCATGGTTTTCATTCTCATAGGATTCAATGTGACATGACACTACAATCCTACATTTTTCATATCCCTCTATTTTTCCTACCCTATGAATCAAACGAGCCCGACCTACATGCCCTGGGACTAGAGGCGGAGCCAGGCCTGGGCAATAGGGGCCATGACCCGGGGCGTGGGAATTTTGCAGCCTATATACTCGATTTGCAGCCAGCTTTTTGTAGAGAATTTGTGCACATGGCCTTTCAAATGAACCGTTCCTTGTCACCCAGCAGTCCAATCCCATCATTTATCTGAGGTATTAGCTGGCCACCGTGCTACAACAAGGATCAAAACTATCGACACATGCGGCCTCAGCGAACAAATGCAGACTACAATTTGACTTTGGGGCTCGCTACCGCTGAACACCGTTTTAGTTCAGCTGATTTTCATTACTTCACTAGAACCTTTGGTGGTCTTAGGAGGCTCAGATCAAACAAAAACATTCATTTGGTAGCACTTCCTCCAGCCCTTTTGATCACAGTGCTATTTCCTTCGATCAAAAGTAAGTGTCAGTATTTTTATACTAACTTAGTATTAGGTTTATAAAAAATTACCTACACTTATTTTCGATTGAAGGGAGTAGTATTCATTGCTTTTTCCATGTATAACTGATTTCATTGGATCGTTAACCATTGATTTCAAAATTCTCTACTGATTGAGTAAATTATGCGAGACAGCTCAATTTTTTTTGGTAAGATGTGCTTTTTCGAGATACACATAGGTATATGGATTTTTTTTTTGGCCTGGGGCTTGCTTGAATCCTAGCTCCGCCACTGCCTGGGACAGTGACCGTAATGGATGGGTGCTAGCTTTTGACGCGGTGAAGATGATACTAGGTGACGAGGGGTTAACTCGACAAATGTTCTAGATGAAGGACTTAGGATCGGGGAGATAGGGCGTCGGATGAACTCGAAGGTAAAGTTAGTCGAAATAGGTGTGTGTCAAAAGTAAACTTGGGTGTTCAACCTGGCTTGCTTTCAATGGCTTGCTTTCAATCTCCCTCACACCGTCCCCTCCTGGCCCCTATATATAGATGGCCAGGTCTCGAGGATCGGGTAGGGTCCGATACAGATTACAATATCGATATACGGTAAAGACTCGTATTCGACTATCATTACAATTGGGCCTAGCTATACGGGCCTCAGGGGTACTCAACTAACGGGCTCTATTAGCTATACCCTTGTCAGTAGCCCCTGAGATTCTACCAGAATTGTAGATTCGGGTTGAATCTCTAATCTTCAAATCTTTGACTTGATCAATTCTTCGACTTTATCTTCAAATCTCCGACTTGGTCTTTCGACTTATGATAATTTGTTCGCAAGGGGTCTTGATGAACAAGCCTGACAACTCTGACGGATCAAGAGGTCAGTTAACTGCCGGAACAGATACTTGACACCTACTTCAAATTCAATCCCCTTGGACTTGAATTCGGGATACCGGTCAAACCCACTCTTTTGCCGCATTTAGGACTTACAAAGAATGAATCCCAGTGGTTCTCAAGGTACCCAGTGCGTCCACCAGGATTTTCTTCGCGTCGTAGACACGGATACATACCAGCAGAGCGCATCCATGTGCGTATACCAGGCCACACAGGACGGATCCTGGGGTCTTACCTACGTGACAAGTCACGGCATTCGAGTTGTGTTGCGATAACGCAACTCGAGAATCTCATGTCGCAGTCAAATTTCGACTGAAAATATTCGGGTTTCTTCAACCATAAAACTGAAAATATTCGGGTTTCTTCAACCATAAAACTCGCTCCCGATGGAAGTAACACTCCTTCACTTCTCCAATTATAATGCTTTGCCAAGAAATATCGTCGGGTGCGCGCTCACTGCTCCCGATGGGAGTAGCCCCCGAGGCTATACTCGAAAGAGATTTTTTCGAGTATAGGCTCGAAATAGAGTGCAATCCACCATACTCCAACTCGAAATATTTCAACTTCGAGATACTTCAACTTTGAGATATTCTAATAACGCCTTGTCGTCGAATATGCTTCCTCAACTCAATTAAAGATTTCCATTTACCATCTTTTAAGAGTAGTAGCCCCCAAGGCTATTATCAAAAAATCTTTCACACATAATCTTCTCTAAGAAGTTTTGCATTTGTCGGCGCCATTTTCTGTTCAATAATATATCCTTTATGACATCAATGACTATGTCACTCTGTATCATTGCGAACCGTTGCATGGGCAGTACTGTAAATTCCGCAATTTTTGACCGTTAGTGGGCTGCCGTTTCCGCTCTTTGCGCCACGTCTCGGCCCACGATCCTTCTCCCAGAAGATATATAGAGGGCGTAGTGGGGGATTTTTACTGTTTACCAGCTCGTTTCCTCCGCCGCCTCCATTGCTAATCTCCTCTGCTTCCTTCTCTCGTTCATAGCCCCCCAAGCGCACTGCGTGCATTAGATGTGCGTGAAACATCTGGCCACCAAGAACACCATGGCCAAGAGCTCTTCCTCCACCAGCTGGATGCGCTCCACCATCATGAAAAAGGATGTGGAAAAAGCCAGGACAGACGGCCTTATCGCCGCCCAAGATTCCATCCGATTTCCCAGCACTGAGCGGATCCCGAAGCCCCCGAGCGGTTATCGGGTAATGTTCCTCGCTTTCCTCCTCCGTGGTCTTTCTCTCCCCGCCCACGAGTTCCTTCGTGGTCTTCTTTTTGTCTATGGTGTGCAGCTTCACCAGCTCACACCTAACTCTCTTCTACACATTGCGTGTTTCGTGACTCTTTGCGAGTCGTTCCTGGGCATTGAGCCCCATTTTCTCCTCTGGAGGTCAATCTTTCGCCTCCGCCCCAATGTTGCTTTACGCAGAAAACCTGAACTGGGCGGAGCTGTTGTGTCGGTACGTCCTGAGGCACAATATCTTGAATTTTCCATGGTCGCGTCTGTCCAAGGGTGGAGAACCAAGTGGTTCTACATCAAAGACCGCAAGGCCTCTCCTGAAGATCAATATGGACTAGCCCCTTTTGAAGCCTCCAAGGAAGTGAAGAAATTGGCTTCGTGGGATGCACTTCCCTCAGATGACGAGGTAGCACAAGTTCTTCCCCTTCTATCTCGCATTCAAGCTTTGAAAGGAGGCCAAGGAGGAGCTTTATCGGGTATCCAACTCATGGCGTTCTTCATACAACGTCGAGTTCAACCCTTGCAACACCGCCTTACCAAGTTATGGAATTACTTTGGCTTGGAAGATCCTACTCGCGTCTCTGAAGATTTAATAGAGAAAAAAGATGTCGACAAGCGAGTTAGGAGCCTTACCAAGCTCACCAAGGATCATGCGGTTGCTGACTTAACCGCTGATTACTTCGACTCCGCGCACCCTTTATCCGAGGTATGCATCTTTGTGTTCACTTGCTGTCGATTTTTGCTTGTTTCGACTTACATTCGCCTTTGCACTCTGCTGACGTTTTTTCTTTTTATATATGCAGGGTCACCAATTCCTTGTTTCATACCCTCCTCTTCCAGAGGCAGGGCCCCTACCGTCTGATCTGGCCTCTCCTGCATCTGAAGCCCCCGAGGCTGACGAAAGTTAGGACGGAGACGATGTCGAAGATTCAGAAGAAGAAACTAGCTCGTCGACATCTTCTCCTCCCATCCTTGCTGAAGATCTCAATGTCGACAAGAAGAGGAAACGTGTCGATGAAATCGCTTCATCGAGTTCTGCAGCAGCTGGTAAAGCCCCCGCTCATGCAGAAGATATGGAGTACTTCGACATGCTAGCATCGTAAGTATTGTTTATTCGAGTTCCTCAATTGCATTTCTCTCGCCTTGTTTCCATCGTGTTACTCATAAGTTTCTTGCTTCTTGTAGAGATGATGAAGAGCCGTCAGAACCTGCTATAGGTACTCCTCTAATTCCTATAGCTGTTGATGATGAGCCCCCGGCCCAAAAAATTGCGCCCCGGGTTACGAGGGCCTCTGTAAAGAAGGTTCCTGTTCCCCAAAACCCCAAGCGCTCAAAGAAGGTGATACGTCTCAAACGTATCTATAATTTTTGATGCTCCATGCTTCGTTTTACACCATTTGCCTATTGTTTCGTTACACTTAGTGGCATTTTTATACATTTTCCGGAACTAACCTATTAACGAAGTGCCACAGTGCCAGTTTCCTGTTTTCTGCTGTTTTTGTGTTTCAGAAGTGATACACAGGAAATATTCTCGGAATTGGACGAAACAAGTTCCTGAAGTCATATTTTACCCGGAAGCTTCCAGAAATCCAAAGAAGTGTCGGAGGGGGGCCACCAGGGCCCCACACAAGGGGGCAGCGTGGCCCAGCCCCTGGCCGCGCCACCCCTGTGTGAGGACGCCTGGTCCCTCTCCTGACATCGCCCCTTCGCCTATATTTACCCCCCGACGAGAAAAACCTAAGGCCCGATCAGTTTTCTAGAATACATCGCGATCCGCCGCCGCCGTCGACCCGAAGATCGGGAGGGTCCAGAAGCTCTTCCCGGCACCCTGCCGGAGAGGGGAATCGCCACCGGAGGTCTCCTTCATCGCCATGATTGCCTCCGGAGCGATGAGTGAGTAGTCTACCTTGGACTATGGGTCCATAGCAGTAGCTAGATGGTTGTCTTCTCCACCATGTGCTTCATGTTTAGATCTTATGAGCTGCCATACATGATTGAGATCACCGTTATGTAATTCTATGATGTTGGTTTGTTGGGATCCGATGAATATTGGTGTTTATGATTAAGTTGCTGTACTGAATTATATCTTTTGTTATCTCTATGTTGTTTATGATCTTGCATGCTCTCCGTTGTTAGTAGCTATCTTGGCCGAGTAGTTGCTAGTGACTCCAAGAGGGGGTATTTATGCTCGATAGTGGGTTCATGCCTCTATTTCACCTGGGGGAGTGACAGAAACCTCTAAGGTGGTAGATGTGCTGTTGCTACTAGGGAGAAAACAACATTCATATGCTCAAGGGCATATGCTTTGTTTACATTACACACTTTGCTTAATGCAATTATCTGTTGTTCGCAACTTAATACTTCTAGGGTGTTCGGATGATATCCCCGGGGGTGGATTATTAGTCATAGATGCAGTTGGATGGCGGTCTATGTATTTTGTTGTAATGCCCAGAGTAAATCTCATAGTGATCTTCTTGACATATCACGTTAGCTCTATTCTATCAATTGCCCAACTGTAATTTGTTTACCCAGCATGTTATTTTATCTATGGAGAGACACCACTAGTGAACTGTGGACCCCGGTCCTATTTTAATCATATTGCAATCACCTGTTTACTTTTCCCGCATTGTTTACTTTACTCGCATACTATATTGTTTTCCACTCGATACACTCATAACCTTTGTTTCAAGCAAACCGGTGAGATTGACAACCTCATCGCAAGTTGGGAACAAAGTATTTGTTTGTGTGTGTGCAGGTTCCACGTTGCAGCTAGCAAGCAAAGCTTGGACGAGGCGCCACATATAAATTGTCCACTGCTGTCGCAAGCTAGCAAGCATCACCTTCAGTCGTCATCGTCTCTCTTCTCCTGATCGATATTAAACCTTGGTTTCTTAACTGAGGGAAAACTTGCCGCTACACTCATCATACCTT
Source organism: Dactylis glomerata (assembly GCA_007115705.1). Classification (NCBI taxonomy): domain Eukaryota; kingdom Viridiplantae; phylum Streptophyta; class Magnoliopsida; order Poales; family Poaceae; genus Dactylis; species Dactylis glomerata. The sequence continues at coordinate 617,055 of QXEO01000631.1, forward strand.
CCTCTTGGGGTTCCCAACGGGCTGGTCATTCACCACGCACAAGGACTTACTGCTCCACGCCAGCAGCCTCTTTTCGAGGCGCCATCACCAAGTAGCAGCTCCTTTTCTGGCGCCGTTGCCGGGGAAGAGAGAAGACTTCTGCGAGGGGAGTTCTTCGCACACACATTCTTTGCTTTGTTATTTGTTTTGCTTTACTTTATTTTATTTTACCTGCATTGCTTTTATATCAAAAACCCAAAAAAATTAGAATCCTTGGTAGTTGTTATTTCTTTACCTTAGTTTATCATGTCTATCCCTAAGTTTGTTCTGGAGGACCTCTCAGTAGGTAGTGGTACTATTATTGGCAAAAGTAACATTGAGGAGTTCTTTAATCACATTAGTATGCATGAGGAAGTTGAGGAAAAGTTTTTGATTGAGCTTGCTCCTAGTATTGAAGTTGCTTCTTTTCTATTAATTGACATGTTGGAAACTAGGTTTGCTAGTCTTAATCCTTTTATGCAATACATGTTCCTTAAGCTTCATGAAATTGAGGATCCCGAAAAGAAAGCTTTTATCTTGGAAACTTTGTGCATAGAATTTAAGGATGTCGTTGTTGAAGCTAGGAAAGTTCTTAAACGTTTTAATAAACTCGGTTCACCTATAAAGGTTATTGATACTAATGATGAGGGGACCGAGATACCTATACCTTGCAAGCTTTTGGGATTGAATGATGCTTTCAAAAATAATTTTGCCTGGATTTGTCCTGAAAATCTTTTTGATGAGAATAGTATACCAAAGCATGATCACAAAGGGTCTTCAAAAACTTATGTGGATGAAATACAATGCCTTATTGACAAGACCTCTGCTATTGATCTTAATGCTTCATCTCTTGATATTACTTGATTCGCACTTTTCTGCGCCTAGCTCAAAGGCGTTAAAGAAAAGCACTCTTGGGAGATAACCCAATATTTTCTTTACAGTACTTTTTCTTTTATTTGAGTCTTGGAAGTCATTACTACTGTAATGACCGCTCCTTATCTTGTTTATTTCGTTTTTGTGCCAAGAGAAGACTCTAATTTGAGTGAGGTAAAGATTTGGGGAAACTGCTGTCCTGAAACTGTTTTCGGTGCTGCACCGTAAAAATTCGTGAAAATTCTCTGTTTATATTTTGGACCTGCGATTTCTTGTGCATATGCCCCAGGTTATATCCAAACTTTTCTTAGTTGAACACTTTTTGATTTGAGCAACGGAAAATCCCTCAAAAATTCGTCCTTTATCAGCTGTTCAGTTTTGACAGATTTCTGCCAATATTCGTTTTTGCCACTTTATCGCTTTCTTTCGAGTTCTTTTTGATCATGGAACTCTTGTGGAAGTTGCTACAGTAGTATATACTTTATATGTGGTGGTTTTGGGTTGAAACCTGAAGCTAAAAAGAGGTTGAATATATTTTATGCTTACACTAATGTTGCTAATAGAATTGTGTTTAGTTTTGTATAAAGGAGGTTTTCAAGTGTAGGGATTGGAGAGTGATGAGATGAGTTGAAGAATGGACAAAAGCTCAAGCTTGGGGATGCCCAGCACTCCAAAAAATATCCAAGAAGTACAAGCGTCAAAGCTTGGGGATGCCCCCGAGGCACCCCTTCTTCATCGGCAAAAATCAGGTCACCTTTCAAAACACTATATTTTTATTGCTTCATGCACTATGTGTTTTTCTTGGAGCGTCATTTGTTTTAGTTTTCTTAGTTGGTTTAGTTTGTTTGTTTGCTGCAATAAATGGTTGGACCCAACAAATTTCCTTTGGAGGAGATGTACTCGTTTTCATTTGCAAAGAACGCTATAGTTTTCACTCTTATTAAAATCGAGCGTTCATCTTTTTCTGCTACTGCTTTTGGTTTTCGTTTTTGCCTTGATTTGCGTTCAGACCTTGTCATATCTTTTCATCAAGGTGTATTTTTGCCTCTGATCTTTATTGGTTTTCATCAAAAGAGGTGTTTATAAAAATTTCAAATGGTGTTGGAAAAGAGAAAAAGCTTTGTGCAAAATAGTGGTACAAGAAGGAGCTTGTGTAGACTGTGGCTTAGGCTTTTTCTTGTCATGCTTGATGTCTTTTTGATAGTATGCTTAGTGGTTTTGCTGTAGCATGACTTGTCTCAAATAACTGAGATTGCTTAATGAGCCTTTGAAAAAAATCATGCGTTGTTTTTATTATATGGAAGCATTATTTTGGTTTTCTCCTTGATGCTTTATTTGGGTTGACTTGGCGCATGCTCACACATGTTAGACTCTTACAAAGTCGCCAATAGCCTTCATGATCATTTAGTTTTTGACTTTTGATGCCATCGTATGCTTCTTTTAATGTCGCTTTGTCGCTTTGCATGATTATGGCCATTATTGCTCTCTTAGTTGGTCGCTCCCAGTCTTTTGCTAGCCCTCACCTTGTACTGAGTATGAGCTCTACTCGTGCATCCAACTCCTAAAAGCCAAGTTTTCCAAAGTGTCCACTATAAACTCCTATGCATGGTATTTGTAAGCCATTCCAAAGTAAATTTTCATGTGCTACCTTTCAAAAACCTTTAAAATACTTCTCGTTTTGTGACACTGTTTTCAGCTCATGGGGACGTAGTGGTCGGATTTGTTATCTTCCATATTGCTTATTCCAAAAAAGAAAAAAAAGAAAAAAAAAGAAAAAAAGTACTCCTCCATGGTATGTGAATGTTGGTGGGCACCCGATGGAATCGGTTAGCCACGGTTTGTGAAAGGAAAAAAAGGTGGGGAGGAGTGCCAAGTTTTATAAAAAGAGCATCAAAGTGCCAATCTCTCTCTCAAAAACTTGCTTCATTTTTGTATGGAAGATAGTAAGAACCCCATTGCCAGTCGTTGACAAAGACAACCACCTCTCAAAACTAATTTTTATCTCTGTTTTACAAAATGAAAAGCTCTAGCACATGCTTAATCACTGCTTCCCTCTGCGAAGGGCCTTTCTTTTACTTTTATGTTGAGTCACCACCTTCTTTCTTTATGCACCATTAAGAGAGCATAGTTGTCATTCTTAGTGTGATATGCATTGTCCCAAAGTTCATTGATTGATTCATATTGTTGGTTTCACTTGTTCTTAAATTATTTGTATCTAGTCGCCCTCTTAAACTTTGAGGTGTCCTATGCATTTATGTTTTGCTCTCCATGAAGGACAAGCTGAAAACCACTTGTATGTTTTCCTTATGATTTGAACACACGTTTGACTTTCATTGTTTCATTTCTATGATCTTTTGTTTATGTTCATTTGCATGTTTACAACATGGTTGCTAAGTTCTTATTGTCATGATTATATCTTCATGCCATGTTTTAAGTTCTATTGATCCCAGCTCACCAATGCTTACATATATGATCAAGATTGTGTAGGTGCATGTCACCTCAAAAATTATTCTTTTGTTATCACTTACCTACTCGAGGACGAGCAGGAGTTAAGCTTGGGGATGCTTGATACGACTCAAACGTATCTATAATTTTTGATGCTCCATGCTTCGTTTTACACCATTTGCCTATTGTTTCGTTACACTTAGTGGCATTTTTATACATTTTCCGGAACTAACCTATTAACGAAGTGCCACAGTGCCAGTTTCCTGTTTTCTGCTGTTTTTGTGTTTCAGAAGTGATACACAGGAAATATTCTCGGAATTGGACGAAACAAGTTCCTGAAGTCATATTTTACCCGGAAGCTTCCAGACATCCGAAGAAGTGTCGGAGGGGGGCCACCAGGGCCCCACACAAGGGGGCGGCACGGCCCAGCCCCTGGCCACGCCACCCCTGTGTGAGGACGCCTGGTCCCTCTCCTGACATCGCCCCTTCGCCTATATTTACCCCCCGACGAGAAAAACCTAAGGCCCGATCAGTTTTCCAGAATACATCGCGATCCGCCGCCGCCGTCGACCCGAAGATCGGGAGGGTCCAGAAGCTCTTCCCGGCACCCTGCCGGAGAGGGGAATCGCCACCGGAGGTCTCCTTCATCGCCATGATTGCCTCTGGAGCGATGAGTGAGTAGTCTACCTTGGACTATGGGTCCATAGCAGTAGCTAGATGGTTGTCTTCTCCACCATGTGCTTCATGTTTAGATCTCATGAGCTGCCATACATGATTGAGATCACCGTTATGTAATTCTATGATGTTGGTTTGTTGGGATCCGATGAATATTGGTGTTTATGATTAAGTTGCTGTACTGAATTATATCTTTTGTTATCTCTATGTTGTTTATGATCTTGCATGCTCTCCGTTGTTAGTAGCTATCTTGGCCGAGTAGTTGCTAGTGACTCCAAGAGGGGGTATTTATGCTCGATAGTGGGTTCATGCCTCTATTTCACCTGGGGGAGTGACAGAAACCTCTAAGGTGGTAGATGTGCTGTTGCTACTAGGGAGAAAACAACATTCATATGCTCAAGGGCATATGCTTTGTTTACATTACACACTTTGCTTAATGCAATTATCTGTTGTTCGCAACTTAATACTTCTAGGGTGTTCGGATGATATCCCCGGGGGTGGATTATTAGTCATAGATGCAGTTGGATGGCGGTCTATGTATTTTGTTGTAATGCCCAGAGTAAATCTCATAGTGATCTTCTTGACATATCACGTTAGCTCTATTCTATCAATTGCCCAACTGTAATTTGTTTACCCAGCATGTTATTTTATCTATGGAGAGACACCACTAGTGAACTGTGGACCCCGGTCCTATTTTAATCATATTGCAATCACCTGTTTACTTTTCCCGCATTGTTTACTTTACTCGCATACTATATTGTTTTCCACTCGATACACTCATAACCTTTGTTTCAAGCAAACCGGTGAGATTGACAACCTCATCGCAAGTTGGGAACAAAGTATTTGTTTGTGTGTGTGCAGGTTCCACGTTGCAGCTAGCAAGCAAAGCTTGGACGAGGCGCCACATATAAATTGTCCGCTGCTGTCGCAAGCTAGCAAGCATCACCTTCAGTCGTCATCGTCTCTCTTCTCCTGATCGATATTAAACCTTGGTTTCTTAACTGAGGGAAAACTTGCCGCTACACTCATCATACCTTCCTCTTGGGGTTCCCAACGGGCTGGTCATTCACCACGCACAAGGACTTACTGCTCCACGCCAGCAGCCTCTTTTCGAGGCGCCATCACCAAGTAGCAGAATGCTAAAGAACCCGAAATTTCTCTGGGAGCCCACGAATCCGTAGCTTTCCCTCATGATGTGAGTAACTTTTCTCTTACTCATTCTCCTTTGCATATACTTGTGCTCTTATACTCTCTGTTCTCTTAGGCTTTGTTGAGCAGATTCGTCGCCTTGGGCACTGAATGTGCTGAGTACCTGAAGGTTGCGCAAGCTTCTGAAGGTACAATTTTGACGTTGAGTTCTTACTTTTCTTCTGTGCCTTATTCTTTGCTATTTATCTGATTCCTTGTCGTCCTCTTTTGCAGCTACTTTAGCAACAACCAATGCTCGAATTGCGTCACTTGAAGCGGAGCTTGATGCTTCGCGAAAAGCTTATGATGCTGCGGCCGCTGCTAGAGCGAATGCTGAGAAGTCGCAAAAAGCCGCGCTTGGCAAGGCGAAGAAAGCTGAAAAAGCTCTAGCTGAAGCCAACAAGGAGCATGCTCAACGGGAGCAAGCCGTGGCGGAGCGTCTTCACACCATGTCTACTGCCTCTGAAAGTAAGTGCTTTGCCCTTTCTTTTGTTTTCGTCTTCTGTTGCACTGATGCGTTTGTTGACACTTGTCTCTTCTTTTCTTTTCTATTGCTCAGAATTTGCCGGGGTATCTCCATCGTCCTTAACAACGGACGATGATCCTCTTATGGACGCGGTTAACCTACTCGAGGAAAACTGGATATCTATCCAGGAGACTTTTGAGTTAGTTAGCCGCGTTTTATCACGGCTGTTTGCCGGCTTGTGGCCGAAGAAAAGGGCAACAGTTCTGAAGGGTAACTTGACTGAACTTGCCAAGTCCTTCGATACCACTGAAGACCCCACTCTCCAACTGAAAGGCCTTTCCATTAAGCGCGGCGCCGAGGGTGCTATTGCGCTTTCTCTCGCTCATGGGACGAACTTTGACTGGGAGAGGGTTAGCTCCCCTCATGGCCACTCCCATGACGAGATGAAGGTTTTCTTTGAGAGGGCGAAGAAGTTGGCACCTGCATTGCTAACAACTATTTCTCCTTCGGCAGCCTCTGCGGTGCCTGCTGCACCACCTCCTGCGGCAGAAAATCCAGTGCCTCCGTCGACTTCTGGCGAGGAAAGTGCCATGCCTTCTTCTGCCACGGAGCGTGATGCTGAGGTGGCGTAGGCTTGGCTTCTCTGTAGCTTTAGATTTCTCCTTTTGAATGTAACCAACTTTAGTCGCGTGCAACCCGAGAACCTTAATCATAGGGTCTTGCACTTATGTAAATATGTTCCTTTGGGTATGAAGTCTTATGCTGTCTCTCTGAAATGTTTTTCTTTCCTTCTTTGGCTTGCAGTCGATGCATACCAGCGATCCCTTGACTGGCGGGCTTGCTTCTTCTACTGCCCACACCTTCGACTCGACGATTTTGCTGCCTCCTAGTCAGTGTAGTCAATGCGCAGAATACTCTTTGAGGATTTCTGATCTTGAAACTCGCTTGACTTCAGCCAAACGCCAAGCTCAGATGGCGTTTGATAGAGCTAGCAAAACTTCTGCCCTGTCGAAACAGGTATCGATTCTTGACGATGAAGTGTCCGGCCTGACAGTAAAGATTTTGCATCACGAGGAATGCAACTCTTTTCTCCTTGGCATTATTGAATCCGCCTGTGAGATGCTGCGATGTAAGCTTCCTTTCGACTTATCCTTTTCTCTTCTTATTCTACTGCTATTTTTATGATATCCTCTTGCCCTCGTAGGTACTTGTTTAGATTTTGCTGCTGAAGATCGTCGGGTTACCGAACGAAATGCAGCCCTAGAGAAAATGTCTGCAGGTGTTGAAAACTTATGGTCCGACCCTCGACGCCGGAGTGCTATTGTATTGCTTCAAGATCGTGCTCAGCACATTGGCGAAGCGGTGGATGGCTGCAGAAGATCTCTCGTGACTATGCACTCAGTTATGCTTCCTCGCAATCCTCTACCTGCGACTTTCCCACTTCTCCTTGATACTTTTAGATCCAGTCAGCGAATTCATCGGTTAATAGAGCTGAACTTAGTAGCTGGTGCCAATTTTGCTCTCGGATGGATACGCAAGTGGAAACCAAGACTCAATTATAGTTCTATGTCATTGAGCTACCCTCCAGGTGGAGCTAGCCTTCGAGTACACTTGGAGAGTACCTTGCAGCCTGCCCGACGGATTATAGCCAGGCTGTTGCAAGAAGATGCCACATTTTTCCGCGAGTTTCACTATTTAGACCCTTTGGGTGTTGATGATTCTGACAACCCGATGTTGTAACATTTGTTTGTAACGCGAGAATATCTTGTTTCGCGACTTCATGGCGAAAATCTTTTTTCAGAGCGTTTATTGTATGATTCGTGCGTATGCCGCGCTTTCTATTTGAAAGACTCGTAAACTCAAATATGAGGAACGATTCGTCTTTATTATACTTGTAATGTAAGATACATGGGGTGACCCAAGAGATCCGGCCTGTGACCTGTGTTCTGGATCTAGAGGGCATTGCCCCTGAAATAACTCGTGGCTTTTGCAGCCTTACTCTTCTACTCTATTGTGCTTTTAATGTTTTATGCTGTCGTAGCTTTCTCTTCTTCTTCTGTATATTTGTCCTCTCCTGATGTTTCTACTCGTGGTTTCTTCATTTTGGGCTCCGCGACGCGTCCTTCGAGTAGCTTGACGTCCTCTGTAGTCGCGCTTCTTGCCTTTTCTGCATGGTTGGCTATTACGCCAAAATTTTGCGCCATCTTGTGGAACTCCCTGTCGCAGAGATCTGAAACTTCAAAACTTCCTTTTACTGTAATTATTCCTCTTGGTCCTGGCATCTTAAGTACCAGATATGTATAGTGGGGTACTGCCATGAATCGCGAAAACGCGGGTCGTCCGAGGATCGCGTGATATTGAGATGGCCAGTCCATGACTTCGAAATCTAGCTTTTCTCTTCTATAGTTTTGCCGGTTGCCGAAGCAAACATTGAGTGCTATTCGACCCAGTGGGTAATTGGCACTTTCTGGTACGATTCCATGGAAGGAACAATCTGTTGGCTTCAGGAACTCTAGTGATATATGCATTGCTCGGAGTGTTTTCGCGTATATCAAGTTAATTCCACTTCCTGCATCCATGAATATTCTGTCGACATCGTATGCGCCGATTTGAGCTTTGAGTACCAAAGGCGCGTTTCCCGGCCGAGGTACTGTTATAGGGTGATCTTCTCTGTTGAACTCTATTGGTTGCTCTGACCAGTGCAGATACTCCGTTGTAGCTAGAGGTGATATGACTGCTAAGTTGACTTGTCGAGTTATGCTCTTCTCTTCTTTGTTCGACTTGGGTACAGGTTGTATCATTGATATGATGTGTCCTTTTGATGGTACATACCCTTCGTCGTCATCCTGTCCTTGGTTTTGGGCTCACTTGCCGACGGATCTTGTTTCGTCGGATCTAAAAGGCGAGATGAACCCGATGGTCCGATGAGGATGTTTAAGCTTCCGATTGTCAGCTCCATCTCTTGATTTTCGTCGACTTCTGTACTGCTGTTGGCTAAAAGCGAAAAAGCCGTCGAATTCATGATTCCAACGCCCAAGGTCCCCACGGTCGGTGCCAATTGACGAGGGGTTAACTCGACAAATGTCCTAGATGAAGGACTTAGGATCGGGGAGATAGGGCGTCGGATGAACTCGAAGGTAAAGTTAGTCGAAATATGTGTGTGTCGAAAGTAAACTTGGGTGTTCAACCTGGCTCGCTTTCAATCTCCCTCACACCGTCCCCTCCTGGCCCCTATATATAGATGGCCAGGTCTCGAGGATCGGGTAGGGTCCGATACAGATTACAATATCGATATACGGTAAAGACTCATATTCGACTATCATTACAATTGGGCCTAGCTATACGGGCCTCAGGGGTACTCAACTAACGGGCTCTATTAGCTATACCCTTGTCACTAGGAGTGGCCGAATTCGGTTGCGAAAGAACTCTTGGTTTAGGACAGTCAAAGGTAGGAAGTAGATCTCCTCGCTTCAGGGATCTGTCTGAAAGAGCTGAACCTGTCTCAGAAATGGTGAACCCGGTCCCTCATGGCCATGCTCTCGTGTCTGTGCAATGTATGTTAAGGAGAAGAGCGACGACACCTTGCTATCGATGGGAACACAACATCGATTATGTCATCGAACTGGACATGAGTAAACAAGAAAACCGTCGGTGGCTCTTCGGCCATGTACAATTGCATGATAGAGTACATAATGTTGGATGAATAATTACTAGTTGTAGTACGAACCTATTGGATCGATGTCATAAATTTATATTGGTTCCATCTTTGTTTATCAATTGCCACAAAGATATAAGATGTTTGATATCAATTGGTCGGGTGTCACACTATCTCCTGAATCAGATGTCAATGAGTGAACAGCCTACACCAATTTTAGTATATCAGCTAAATACTAAATATGTAATTCATGTACTAACAATGAGTGAACCACCGGCTATTTGTATAACCAAGTGTCCCCACTCTGGTCAACCGCATTGAGAAAAGCATTGAAAACACATGTGTCAAAAAGTTACACTTTTTTATAAGAAATATATATTAATATCACGGAGATACTAATTGCACCCAGCCACTTCGGCAACAATATATTATCCTAATGGCATTATAAATGCACACAACTATAAATTAAAAAAAGTATAGAAAAAATCCAACTACATTGATCTATTCCTTATAGCATGTATTTTTGCTAGCTAGATATCTGAAAACATAAGATCGCAGTGCCCAAACAGAATTATGCAGGTTGTACTCCTCTATGAGCAGCGCGTCCCGATCGATCCCATTATGTATTTTTAATTGGTTATTGGAGAATAAGAATACTTTCTTTCCCCTGACCGACTTTGTGAATGGCTTATTGCTGAGTTACTTAAGCCACAAGAAAATTGAAGAATTAGCATTCCTAACATGATTAATTAGTCTTTCACACTGCATGTATTATAACCACATATCTCACTCGTCGGTTATCATTTCTTGCATCAAACAAAGATATGCATTGGATATCTTATTCATTCTTCCTGCTACAGCAATACCTGACTTGTATATCTGGATATTTTCTCTGCTAGTGGTACCTTTATATAGAACCATATGCTTCTGAATGAAATAAAGAAAAACACTAGAGTATCTTGATCTTCTTAATGGTCAACTCTCTTCTGAGCCAAAACTCGTGCAAACAAAATTAAAACCTGTTAAAAATAGTTTAAAAGGCACAATTAGCTAATTAGCTAGAATTCTCATTGCTCGAACTAAACGTAAACTGGTGTGGCGGTCCTGCATGACTTGTTGAATTTATTGAATGGTAACTACTAATTGTACGGAGATTCAAAATATAAATTCACATAGGCTGGCTTACGTTCAGATTGTGAGAAGTTTCCTTTGGATGCGGATTTTGGCGAGAGGTACGCCACAAGCACTTAACACCCCCAAGACCTTGAAAACCCTTCTACTGACTTCTTGACACTTGATTTCTACGATCTTAAGGTGCTCAAAGGTTTTCTGCTCAGATGTAAGTGTGACATAGCTTCCTTTTGTTTTCACTTGTTTTCACTTTATATGAAGCTATCTGTCCATCTGAAAATATAACGAGCATAGTATGTACCTTGAAAAATTCAAAGCTGAGCTTCTCAAGAATTGGTGAGTGCGAAAAAAGACAAGCAAGATCACTTTCATCGTCATATATACACCACTCATTAAGCACCAGAACCTTCAACTTGCTAAATGTAGGACACCATCTCAAATCTGTTTGCAAAATAGCCTAGACACATCGCAATTAAATAATGATAACGAAGTACATATAGAAATGTATTGATGCTAAGTAGGAGTATGTTATGCAATTGAGGAAAAAAACATTGGTTCCTGTAATTCACCAAGACAAACTTTTGTATCTAATTATAATATTAGAGCTATTTATCATAATGGTATGACCGATGACATTGCGTTGGTTTCACAAAAGGAAAAACTTGACTGAGCACTATGACACCTACACCCCCTTATTTTTTAAGATTTATCTTTTTTGTATCTCCTAAACTATAAAATATATGGACTTCAAACTTTGCAGGTCACTGTAGTATTGCAACTAGATTGTGGGAAAAATAATTCGTAATTTTTTTGTGAAATTTAAAATTTTCAAATATTTAAAATTCAACAAAATTTGTCTAAAAAATTATATATAAAATGTCATAAAAATTCAGAAATATTTTTCCCAAGTTCCATCTCAAACATTTCAGTGAACTGCCAGATATCATGTGGGATTGGATTTTTGCCTAGGTCCGCCTAATTAACCGACTAACCCTAACTCTCTAAACTACTCTCTCACCAGTCAACCACACACACATTGATTCAACCCAGGGTCTAGACCCAGCAGTCCCAACTCCTCACTCCTCACCGAGACCAACGCTTCCCTCGTCACACGCTGTAGCGATGTTGCCGACACGGCCGAGACGGCCTCCATTCCGGCTTTCCCTTGGGTAGAAGAACTACTATTGGGTGCCGCCCTTGCTCTCACGATCTCACCCTGTCACCCCTCCTCCTCCTTAGCTGGACGAAGACGCACCAACGACCACCCCCTTCTTCTCCTGTAGTAAGCCCTCTCCATTATCCATCACCCTACCTCCTAGTCCCTCTTCCCTAATCCTCCCTCAATTTATGTTGGTGAGGCTGCTGCTACTGTGCCACGGCCTGAGGTAGGTGTCTGGTAAGATCACGCGCACCATGGAACGATAGAACATTAGAAGAACATTTTTATGTTTTCCTATTTTTCAAGTCCAATTAACTATGGTGCCATGGTGCGCAGAACACCATGATTCAAATGTACAAATTCAAAACAAATGAATATTTAGTTTAAATTTTAAATTTTCACTTTTGGGTAAATACCAAAAGGTATATGTAATTAAGTGGAATACATAACAAAAGGACACCCCTTTTCTCAACTTTTCCTAATGATAAGCTGGTCCAAGTATACCGCTCAGCTACCATGTCAATATAATGATCCGTCTCTTTTTTTTAGCGCAAATGATCCGTCTCTTTTATATGGTGTAACTAGCAAAAACACACATACATGCACCATTTGTCCAATTGAATTAAACTACGCTAAAATATTGTTGTTATCAGATACGAGTCTTCTTATATACTTTTTTTTCCAAAGATCTGGTGCAAACTCTTCACGGTTTGTATCACCTAGCTTGATGCAATGTTTAATTTTTGAGTCAATGTTAATCTCCATTTACCAAAAAAGTAGCTAATCACAGCATTCCATTGTAATACAACGAACAGGAAAATAAGGACATAAATCATGCTGTCCTGTCTAATAACAGAGATTGGTTGTGCAACTACTTGCAGTTTGAGAGACAGGTAGTAGTAAAGAGTAACTTGGGTAGGATAAAAGCAATTGGTATGCTTATAATGTACGCATATTCAGCACCCACTTCTTTTTAAGAAGCATATATTCAGTCTTGGGCTGGATCATATATAGTACTCCCTTCGTTTCAAAATATAAGATGTTGTAGGTTTGTGAAGCAAATGTATCTAGACATCTTTTAGTATCTATATTCAAGTAAACCTACACACTAAAACATATTTAGATACATTTGCTTCACAAAGCTAAAACATCTTATATTTTGAAACGGAGGGAGTACTAAGTAAAAGCAAAACAAGAAACAAACCTGTCCATTGCAAGACGAAGCCATGAGCTCCAAACTCGTCGCCCCCGACAGGGCATCAAGAAACACGCTACGGCTGCCGCAGTGCTCACCTTTGCCCCTGAAAAGCCGCACGTACGGTGGCCGCAGTCAACGACCGCATGCTCTCGAGGATGCACGGAGAAGCTCCTGCAAGGTGCATCCAGCGAAGGCTCGGCGTGGAGATCGTCGTCGGCTTGCTGGACGAGCAGTCGTCGACGCTGAGACGCCGCAGCGAGCGCGACACGATGGCCTCGCAGTCGAGGTGGCATTTGCTGAGGCTGAGATGCACCAGCGCCGGGCAGCGAGAGAGGTCGAGGAAGTCCCCGTCGATTCTGACGGAGCAGAGGCGCAGCGTCGTCAGGTTCCGAGCGACCAGGGGCCCGCGTGTGAGCCCTAGCATATTCGAAGGACACTGCTCCACGCCGGCGGCGACATCGAGCGTCTGGCACGTCGGCGCGGCGTGCCGGATCCACACGTCTATGTCATCCTCGTAGGCGTAGCCGCAGTCGCCGACGTCGATCTCGAACGTGCGCAGCGGCGAGGTGCCGTCTCGGAGGAGCAGGAACCGGTTGACGAACATGGCGAAGGTGTGGTACCCGTGGGCGTCCAGGACGCGGAGGGCGGGGGTGGATCTCCAGAGGCGGCGCCAGCGGCAGGAGAGCACGGAGGACCGCACGGCGTCGCGCGACGGGAGGAAGGAGATCACGTGCTGGAGGACATCGTCCGGCAGCGTTCTGAAGTGGTCGACGCCGCTCATGGCGCCCCTGCCAGATGTGGCGGCGGCTGGGTAGTATATGTCGATCGATCGGCAGGGTTTGGTGGTGTCGAACTGCCAATCACTATAAAAATGGTAACGCCGAGCAGAATATCCGGTGTTTCCATATTCCCCTCGACCCACGACGTTAATGTTCCGAGCGTTCCTTGTCTTCCCCCTTGTCCAGATGGCAAGTGCTTGCTGCCATGGACCTCGACCTACAGGCACCGAGACTAGCTGTTGACACGGCGAAGAAGACGATACAGGGAGTGGCTGAACTCGGCTGTGAAAGAACTCTTGGTTTAGGACTGGTGTACATTTGCAAGTGGGATACATCTCCAAGCCACTTCAGGTGGTCAATTATTTTTGCCGTCGACTAAATGTGTAAAACACTGGACTTGGCCTACTTTTGAGATCAAAATACTTTTTTTTTGCGCAGAAAGATTTCATTCATATTGACCAAGATTCATACAGAAAGGTCCAGGAAACAAAGAAAATTACAGATAGGCCCTCCTGAACCCTAGCAACGTCTTCAACACGCACGACGACACGCCGGCGAAACCCACTGCAGCTCCACCACGCTTTGCTTGGACTGGACGGAGACCCCAAGCAGCTGGGAAGTCGAACGCTCCTCGGTGCAGAAGCACCTCCACCCTGCGCGCCGGAGGACGACGCTTTCTTGGTCAACTCGGAGAAATCCTTCAAAACTTTTTTGCCGATGCCGCCACCTCTCGGTCACCGGCGAGGGGTCGACCCGCTCGAGAGCACCGACGAGCCACGAGCGAGGAAGGGACGATGGATCCGCGGCGGAGCTCCACCGGAGCCGCACCATCGGAGAAGAAGGCCGCCGTCTTCAAAATCCGCTCCAGCGCCGCCGCTTCTTCCACAGCGCCGCCAGCCAGCACACCACGCACACCTAGACTATATACCCGCCGGGATCCATGGATTCCCCGTCCTCCCGCCGCCGAGGCAGCCATCGGAGGGCAAGGAATCGGCCGGATCGCCGGCGGCGAGCTGGAACGCGCGGGGACACCCAAAAAATCGCCTTTTCACTGTAGATGGGGAAAAGTGAAGGGTCCAGGCTCCTTCATAGAGATCAAAATACTTTGAAATGATTAGCCATAAGATAATATATTAATCAGTTTTGCTAGTTCTCAGTAGAAATGATTCGTTCTAAACCATTAGATTTGCATGTGATTCGTGCAATTGAGTTGCAAGTTAGCTATAACTGAGATTTTTTCAGTTGCAAGTTATGTTGCAACTGACCTTTTCAGTTATAAATAAGGTTGCAACTACAAATAGTGCATCCAAACCTTTAGATTTGATTCGTGATTCATGCTAATGATAAGTTAAAACTAAAATTTGATAATATCATTCTACAGAGAACTAAGTTAACTTCCAGTGGACTAAGAACTTGTCACACCCTATATTAATACATATATCGGGGCAGATTTGCAACATAAAGTATCAAACCATCCTTTTCTTTGGATGACGTCATGTGTCAAGATGTATGTATGCCTCATAATCAGGGAGACAAATACCGTCATTTCCATTCTCGTTAACAATCATAAAACAGAAGGATCGAAACGAGTTGTTGACGTTAAAGGGCAGTAAGTATAACTCCTCGCTTCGTGGGTCTGTCTTGAAATAACTGAGCCTGTCTCAGAAATGGTGAACTCGGTCCCTCCTGAGCGTGCTATCATGTCTCATGTCTGGGTCTGTCCAGGAGAAGAGCGATGGCGCCTTGCTTTCGATGAGAACACCACGTTGATCATGTCATTGAACTCGACTTGAGTAAACGAGAAACATCGGAGCGTCAGTTGGTGGCTCTTCGGGCATGTACAATGGCTATGTATTTCTAACGAGTTAAAACAACAGAAAACAACTCCCAGATAGTGATAGATACGAGTAATACAGTATCATTCGTCATCTCACTTGGTACGAAACATATAGCCAGAGTAAAGTCACTACCAAGATCATGTGATGGCGCATATCAGCATGTTTGGGATAACTAGCCAGATTAATGAATACGTTATCCCTGTGTGCCAAGCACGGAGTATGCGTTATCCCAAACATACTCATATTAATCTGGCTAGTATGTGCTATCCCAAATATCCTGATATGCAGCAGATTGAGCGCCGGATGTACAAATACAACTCCAACAGCGTGGCACATCATCAGTGAGAACATAATTTTAAGTATGCCACAAAATTCTTTGGCGAAACCCAAAGGTTTCTACACTGTGAAACTATATCTGCCAGACTAGTTAACTGACTGGGAGTAGCACACTGGAACTTTCATCTCATGTGCAGCTTGAGCTCCCCGGTGTGTTACGGTGCACAGAGGTCCCGACATGGGAGAACTGGACCAATCTCTTGATATGCTTCGCCATAGGAGTCACTAGTCAATGTTCCGTGAAAACGACGGCAACGGTGCGCCTTCTTGGGGCCGTAGGATGACAAGAACGCCGAACATCCCGAGCATCGGCAGAACCACAAGCCATTTCAGCAGCTTGAAGTAATGTGTGTGGAAGGTAAGCGAGTACTCATCGGAGAAATGGAGCCCGTGTTTGTCAACCATCTCGACGAGCACGGTTCCTGTGGTTCTGACAGGGACGGTCGGAAGCTGCATCCGTTTATGTCCTGGTTCATTGTAGACTTGGCTGACCGCAATGTGCCTATCTCCCTGGTAATTCCCTGGGACAAGCAAACTTACCTGAAACCAGCAGTTAAAATCGAGGTAGTTTGGAGTTAGTAAAAGCACTTGGTTTGTCAATCAGGTGGGATTTAGGGCTGACAGAGTGTACCGTCACGTTGTAAGGAGCTTGATTCCCATAGGGAACCCTGTACTTGTCTACAATCTCAAACTCTACCCAGAAATGCTTGCCCTCTTCGTCACGGAATGTCCTTGAGCCATGCTTAACATATATACCTTGGCGGTTGTATCTATACGCAGCATTATTCCTTCCTTGGTTTGATGATCTCCATTCCTGCAAATCAAATTAGAATGAGAAAAGTGTTCTTGTTATCTTGCTTACCACTATGTATAAACCAAGCTTAAGCTGTAAGGTATTCACCCAATAAAGAAATCTGAACCGAGTTAAAATACCGACGAACAAAATGGAGACAAGAATACACATTGTGTACCTTGAGCGGATGATGCGGTGATTGAGTGGAAAAGCAAAACACATTGCCGTTCATGGTAGTAACAATAAGATCAAGGTCATCTCCGCCATCCACATTGTCAGCCAAAACCATAGTGTACCTGTCAATGTGCAAAGAAGTGAGACCATTTTTTTTGAATTGTAAGTACAATACCCAAAAGAGATACCATATATCTGCAGAACAGAGAAAAAATGACATACGAGGTCTCTCCAATGTCAACAACATCTGCACAGCCACTAGAGCCCTCAATCAAATACAAATAACCATCAAAGGAGGTAGTAGCAAGGGTCAGTCCTTGCGGCTTTTCTCCACGTTTACTCATGTCAAGTAACAGAACAGGACTCATGATCCTTCCATGTGCTCTATATGGGAAAGGCTGAACTTTTGACCCATCCTTTCCACTAAGAACATAGATGTTTCCTGATACAGTTGGAACCACAACATCAGTGTGGCCATCTCCATTGACGTCCCCAACAGTAGGTCGCTGTCATCACACGACAAAAATAATCAGGTTGCATATACAAGAGACTAGGTGCAGCAAAGTAAAGAAAATGAAGATGCTGCAACAGAAATACGTCCATGTGGTATAACAAATTATGATGTTTCAAATCCGTCAAGATCAATAGCACCAAAAGTCAGAATGGTCAAATCAAGATATCGAAGCAAGGTTCCGGTTAAACGTATTCTCCTGAGCTAAACTAGGCAAGCAGCTTCAGCATGTGCACTGTGCAGCCATTGCAGTATCAAGAGACATGGATTGACTGGCATATGAATAGAGAACAAAGTTTATATAAGCAATCAGACGTTTAGTTACACCTATACACAAGAATAGGATGAAACTTGCCTGTGGAACAAGGCTCTTAAGATGGACCTCCCAGATTTCTTCTCCCTCAGCAGTCCAAGCTGCTACATTGCCATGGACATCAGCAGTGATCATCTCAATTTTCCCATCATCGTTGATGTCTGCTGCAATGACTGGTGCATGGATCTCAGCCATCTCCAGTGGGAAATTTTTCCTAATCTTACCTACATTGACAAAATCAACAACACAAAGCTATAGTTATTTTACATATTAGTAGTGTCAGCACATCAAATATACAAGTATGGACGACTGGGAATTCTTGTTTTCCTATGAGGTTCACTGAATTATAAAGAATTTTCCAAACTAAAAAATACACGACGAAACTGATTATACTTTACACCAGGTTTTATACAATTCTAGTCGGCAAACATAAGCTATGTGATTAAAATGTATGTACATTATATGAAATGAAAGCTCGGCACAATTAAGTTTTTGGATGCAACACTTCATATTATGAGGTTGAGAATTTACCATGATGGTCGATGACATAAAACAAGCCATAAGAAGTTCCAACAAGGATGTCCAAATTTCCATCACCATCCAAATCAACCACAGTTGGAGATGAATATGCATGAGCACGGAAGTTACCATTTTCGGTACTCAAATCAAGGTCTGCAGTCCATTTAACTTGTTTTGTGTCAAGGTTAAAAACAACTATACCACTTGCTATATATTTTCCAATGTCAATCCCTCCTAGCTCTTTTATATGCTCTGGGTTATCATAATACCTGCCAGTAAAAGACAGCAAGTCACCAGAGTGCACAATATACACAGCCACAGTAACACAAGCAGGAAATCATGAAGTGCTTATTTTGTGGTTCAAGTTTTGCATTAAGATAAAACATTTCAATCATAGCTACAAGATAGCACAACAAGACACGCAAACGCCTAGCTTCTGCTTTAGCACCTTTGATTCATTACTGGAACAAACATGATACAGAAGAAAATCAACCAAAGCAAAGCATAAATTTAGTCAGGGAAGCAAATGCACAATCTAACTAGGATTAGCTATAAAGCACCATCATCAACCAGCCAATCCATGACAAGGGGTGAACAGATGGGTCCTGTTTTTAGAAGCTAATCTATAGCTGTCTTGCAGAGGCGCAGAGCATCAGTGACAAACACATGCCACATAGGACATCACAATAAACTGATGTTCAGATGTTCTTCTTCATAAGTCATCAACCAGAAGTCATGAGCACACGCGTGAAATGTATAACTCCCTCTATCAAGAATTACTTGTTTCAGAATCTAGACAGGTCTACGACATCTAATTCGGGGCAGAGGGAGTAGTAGCAGAGAAAGCAGCCTTACTCTCGGTCAAAGAAGTAGGATACAGCAATAACCATTTCTTGTACACCATCGCTATCAATATCTGCAATAACCTGTAGAAAGAATGTCAGACTAACTCAAGGCCATTAAGAGATTAAAAAACATAAATGTAAAATAAAACAAAAAGGTTCACTTACTGGGGTCGACAAGATGTGAGCATCTATGCTCACATAATCTTCGGCTTTCTCATGCTCTTGTTCAGTCCAGTCCTCATCTCCCCACATGGATTCATCAACATAATCATCATAATCATAGTTGTACTCATCAGGGAGATCTTCTGCATCCCGAAATAAATCAAAAGATGCATTAGCGTCATCCTCTAAGGGCTCGCTATTTTCAGCAGTTGCTTCTCTTGTTGTTCCCGCATCACTTCCATGAGTTTCTGCACTTCCTGTTTGATCATCACTTTTATCTTCTGTCTGTAGCAACCTTCTCTGAGCATGTGAAGCATTCTCTGTCGAGATGCTCCCAGCAACAGTGGTGTTCAGATTATTTGGCAACTCCATATTTTCCTTTCCAATGGTAGAATCAACTCCCTGTGTCGTTGTATTGGTTGCACTTCCTACAGTGATAAACAAAAAAGGTCAAAAATACATCCTTCGTACAACCATACACCACATCAAGAGTAGTAATGATTAGAGTAAACCGCATGGGCGGTCCTAATTTTTTTCCCGCACCTTCACTTTGGTCCTAGTTCTTTGAAATTGCACGTCTAGGTCCTAAATCTTGCATAAGTGATTCACGCTAGGTCCTAAACTGGTTTGACTAGTTTTGACCAGTACCACGCCGGCAGTGGAACCTTGGTGGAATACCGGTCACCTATATATTTGCAAATAGACCCCCAAGATTGTAGTTCTTCCAAAAGTTAGTCCCTAGGAAATCAGACTCGCCATATTCGTCCCTACCCATCCCTTGTATTCCTTGACTCCCATCGATGTTGCGACGTGATCGATCTCACGCCCGCCCCCTGTGCCGCTAGCTTCCTCATGCTCCAGCACCACTAGCGTCTCTCCGTGCACCCGTATCGGTGCCCCTCCCTCTAATGCATCATGTGTCTGCGGCGCCCCGTCCTCCCCTGCATCCCATCCCGCAAAGTCCTCTAATGCAGATACGACTGCTACATTCATAACCACTACATCACCGCAATGAGTCCAAGGTAAGGTTTACTATTTATTTTGGAGAAGCATCAGCAACATCGTCATCCGGTGCCAGACACGGTGAAGAAGATAGAATTAGGGACCGAGTTTTGGAATAAATACAATCTGGGGGACCTATTTGCAAATATGCAGGGTGATCGGTATTCCTCCAAGATTCCACTATCAACGTGGCACCGGTCAACACGAGTCAGACCGGTTTAGGACCTGACGTGAATCACTTATGTAAGATTTAGGACTTAGATGTGCAATTTCAAAGAACTAGGACCAAAGTGAAGGTACGGGAAAAGAATTAGGACCGCTGGTGCGGTTTACTCTAATGATTACTGAGTGTGTGTGACTTCACTTTCTTTAAAGTATTATCAATCCTAGATTGGAGACAACAGACAAATTGTACACTGCTTTGTTCACGAGTCGTCGCCTAATCGTCGCCTAAACGGCGTCTAGTCGTCGGGTCGCGCTGGAGAGGACGACTGGGAGCGACGCCCAGAAATTCCGCTCGCCCAGGGCAAATTAGCGGGATTTTTGGGAGGGAATCGGTGGGAAATAGATGAAATTGGCGCATACCTGTGAAGGGAAAAGGGAATCGAGCGGGAGGGAAGGGAAATCGAGCGGGAGAGAGGGGGAATCGAGCGGGGGAGAGGGGGAATCGAGCGGGAGAGAGGGGGAAATCGAGCGGAAGACAAAGGCGGAAGCACATCGGGCAGGAGACATCGGGCAGGAGACAGAGGGAAGCGGCGCCCCTTCTGCAGGCCTGCTCCTCCATCTCCCGCCGCCCTTCTGCAGGCCTGCTCATCCCTCTCCCGCCGCCCTCTCTGTAGCTCTGCTGCTCATCCCTCTCCCGCTCTGTTCTGTTTGCTGCTAGCTGTCTGCTGCTTTGTTTGTTGCTGTGACAGACTGAGATGGCTGATAATGCTGGGCAGTATGATCCAAAGAAGGATCCAAAAAGGAGAGCCAAGTCAAATGATCTCCTAATTTGCTAAAATATGATGCATAAATTCATTTTCCTATCATATTATATATTATATATTATTATTACGCCCAACGCCCAGTTGTCGCCTAATCGGCGACATGTCGACATGTCGACTCAAATCTTTGAGCTCGACTCGACTCGACTCAACGAATTCTGAACAAAGGTACACTGTACTAACTCAAATTTGTGAAAAGTCAATTGTACAATCAACAAATATAAGTGAAGCCAGTCAACAGCAATACTGTTTCTATAAATGCATCAAAACACAAGGCTTTTGAGTTTTTCGGAAACAAAACACAAACATTAAGCAAATAACCCTAGACTTTAATGACATAAACAGTACATATAACTTCAACGCAGACCTTGCCAGACACAATTGGCTAGAAAAAACAATCCTTACATTAAACGCAAAAATGAAATCAGGCATTAGTATAAACCCAGTGACCTATGTGGCATCAGAATATAAGCTAACTTACGTGGCTGGGATTCCTTAGAAGATTCTTCAACAACCATTTTTTCCTGAATGTTCGGGTGAGATTCCTCAGAAGCAGCTTTATTCACAATTGAACTATCATGAACATCCGGGTGGGAACGGTCAACTGGATCTGGATTTAACCCAACGTGCCAATCTTTACGTACTTTTCTTCGAGGTACCTCTAGCTTGTCCATCATCATATAACCTGATATTCTACATAACAAACAAATAAGATCCGTGTGTTCAAAGAAAAACATAAGAATATCCCCAGATGAGTTCGTTACCTGAAGAAGTTCACAACACCGTTGTAAGTAGCCAAAACTATTTCCCGTGTGCCATCCTTGTCAATATCATATAGAAGAGGACTTGAATGCACATTTGATTGGTGAAATGCAGGCCATCCTGGTATTTGTTTCAACAAATATATATTAAACGAGCTCACCATAGAATGCTAAATGGTAAGATGAAGCCGCACCTGGTAGTTTGTCTCCATCTGAGCCTTCAAGCACTTCTAAGTAATGGACAAATGTTGGCACTACTACTTCCAACTTTCCATCACTAATACAACAACAATGAACATGAATCAGTCATTTAATATGTTAAATTAAGCATTGCTATGAAATGCTTGCGAAAGCAACAGAGGAAACAAGCTATTCTGTTCATGGTAATGGTGTACTTATCTGATTAACCACATTATCATTATAAGAATCAAAAAGAGGGAACCCAAGCTACTTTGTACAGAGCATAGAGTAATAATTTCATCTCTAGATAAGCCAAAAATTATGGAAACATGAAATGATCAAGTATATATGAGACAGGTCAGTGTGATACTAAAGAGAGAAGAAGCTAAATTATTTTTCAAACATATTTACCTGTTGATATCAGCAATCAATGGACTTGCATAAATGCTGGAACTAACTTCGGTCTGCCATCTCAGCTCCACATGTTTCGGACACTTCGTTTTTAATAATGCATCTTCATCGCTACATAAAAGTTACACACATTACATCTCTGAATGTATACATTAATCTGTACAGATGGCTGATACTACTTGCCTAGGCACCTCTCAAAGGTGTATCTGCATAACGGTGCTTTACATATCCTCTGAGCTAACTAAATTACCAAGTTACACCATTAGTTGTGTGCTTGTGCCATTTGCAGAAGTGCACTTGAAGTTAGTGCAATGCACAAAATCATTTCACTTGGATCAGCTATAGTGAAGAAGACAATACTATACTGCAATAATTTGAAGGAATCCACATTTTGATGTTAAGTTACTCCTTTTAGAAATGTAAAATGCAATAAGCATTTTATTTACTATCTGCTCCCTGTTTGGCATTTCGCAGCTTTTTTAACAACCACTATGCCACTGAATTTCAGGTTAACAGCAAAGTATTAGCATGATTGATATCTAATGACCATGATTTCTATGTGAACACATTCGAAGCTGTTTCCAGTTCTATCATAGAGATCAACGGATGTTACACGACAACAATTTCGATGAACTAGCCATAATCACATGGTTGTTCAAAAAAAGTTCAGGTGATACTCATATTTTATCCCAGCCTTTACTTTCAGGAGCTACCACAAAGCAGTATTTGTGAAGTTCTGACTAAGTTGTAGGTTTCCTCCTTTTAAACTACCTTCTTTCTTTGCTCTCTCGGTTGGGGGTGGTAGAGTGAGGTTGGAACAGCTTACGGCATATGGGCAAAGCTACCAGCACTGGACACAAGCAGATGGAGACAGGCCCAATGATCCCACGGTTTGATAGGTGAGGACATTCAATCTCAGATTGTGTGCTTCTTACGTGCAGGCCAGAGGAGCTAAGGTCCACACTTAAGCATCCAGACCAAAATGTATCGGGATGGGAATCGCATACTTCTGCACTTAACTGTACAGTATGACAGTTGACACAACATCAGATCAAAACTGGATTTGTTCACTACTTCTGAAATAGATCATGTACCAAAGTGATGCTGCAATACCCAAGTAAACAAAATTTGAGCACTAAATATCCCGATACAGAAATGCATGGAGGTTTAACACCATTTGTGCACATTACGTCATTGTAAGCATAAAACTGAGCCTCTAGCCTACTGTACAGTCATAGATTCAGCACTTGCACAGAAATCACACACAGACTGGTCGAGGTCAACAGTTGCTGCGAGGCTACGAGAAACCACACAGAAACTAAAAAAGGTCAGCGAGCCTAGCAGAAACCATGGAGAGTAACGTATCGTTCGAACGTTCGCGGTGCCTAGGATCCAGCGGCGATTCCAAATCTAGAGCGGCTCTGAGGAGCTACCACAAAGCAGTATTTGTGATGTTCTGACTAAGTTGTAGGTTTTCTCCTTTTAAACTCCCTTCTTTCTTTGTTTTCTCGGCTGGGGGTGGTAGAGTGAGGTTGGAACAGCTTATGGGATATGGGCAAAGCTACCAGCACTGGACATAATCAGATGGAGTGAGCATGTTTGCAGGGTAAATGTTGCCCCAGGCCCAATGATCCGACGGTTTGATAGGTGAGGACATTCAATCTCAGATTGTGTGCTTCATACATGCAGGCCAGAGGAGCTAAGGTCCAAACTTAAGCATCCAGACCAAAATGTTTCAGGATTGGAAATCCCATGCTTCTGCACTTAACTGTATAGTATAAAAGTTTACATAACATCAGATCAAAACTGGGTGAGTTCATTACTTTGAAATAGATCATGTACCAAAGTGACACTGCAATACCCGAGTAAACTAAATTTAAGCACTAAATATCCTGATACAGAAATGCATGGAGGTTTAACATGATTTGTGCACATTACGTCATTGTAAGCATAACCCTGAGCCTCTAGCCTACTGTACAGGCATAGATTGAGCACTGGTACAGAAACGACACACAGACTGGTCGAGGTCAACAGTTGCTACGAGGAACCACGCAGAAACTAAAAAAGGTCAGCGAGCAGCAGAAACCACGGAAAGTAACGTATCGTTCGCGGTGCCCAGGATCCAGCAGCGATTCCAAATCTAGAGCGGCTCCGAGGAGCAGGGGCAGGGGGGAGGCGCGAGGTTTGCTCACAGGTGGGGGTATCCGAGCATGTCGTCGGTGGCCTCGCGCTGCCGGAACTTGTTGGTCGTGTTGGCCTGCTCCGCCGCGGCGCCCGCGGCCGCCGCGAGAAGGGCGCATACGGCGAGGGCGAGGAGGGGGCGCATCTGCGGTTCCACGGGGCGGCCCGTGACGCGCTCCGGCGAGGCGGCTGTGATGGAGAAGGGGATCTCGGCGTGCGAGAGGGGGCGGGGGAAGTGGTCGGAGTTGGAGCGAGCAGCAGGAGGAGGAACGAACTCGAAGCGAGCCGCTCGTCGGGGTGGAACGCTGAAATGGGAGATTGGACGAGGGGTTTAGTGTGAAAATGCGGGTCATTTGGCCCTATCTCGCCGACGTATGGGTCCAATGTGGTGGACCTGACGGACGGGTCCCATGACATTGAGAACGTTCATAAATTATTTCTAAGATCAAATGATGTAAAGTTTGATTGAATGTATAGAAAATAAATTTGGAGTGGTGTTTTGGTTTTCATGTGCATATGCTCCGTTTATTTGAAATATATTTTTATCATATTTTAAAATATCCAAAACGAAAATCCGCACGTAGATTCCTCCATTGTACATGCTCACCATGTTGTTTCATAAAAAAATTAACATTTATGTATCCTATGCAAAAAAAAATTGGTGCTAAAATAGAGCTTTTTACGAGACTTTTTTTATCTTTTCACATGCGACATAAGAAGTATCGTACGGGCAAAATATTTTCATCAAATTTTTTAAACATTTGGAAGTATGTTTTTTCAACAAAAGGAACATATGCACATGGGAGTTAAAATGAATTTCCGAAATTCTATTATGAACTATGATCATAGATAGGAAATCGTATGTCATGATGTATCTAATGACATTGGTCTGGTACGGTAGATGTTGGTAGTATTTTTTTTAAAAAAAATTGTCAAGTTTGCATCGTTTACCTTAAAAAAAGTATAACTCTTATTTCATGGAAATAAAATTTACATTTAGTTAATTCTCACCCAACTTAAAATTAGCAAAAAAAAATGCACTGAATACTCTCCTTTTTGTAATGCGATCTGCAACACCATGACCTCCTTCAGTTACGAGTCGTGGCATAGCTGCAAAAGTGGCATTTAGAGAAAACAAGCAGCAAAAGCACCACACCTGCCCATCTCAAGTTATCAACAAGTAACATCTTACATTATGGGATGGATGAGAAGGGTTTTGGTGCACATGAGCACCTCCCTCCATTTTCAGAATTTAAAAAAAATTAAAATCTCATACTTTTATGTCTCCAAAAATTATGAGGTTAAATATATAGATAGATATATATAGGATGAGTGTATGCAAAAAAATCCTGTTAAAAAATACATTGTATTTCGGGAAATATAAAAAAGAAAATTTTCTGAGAGCAAATAGTAGTAAAATAATAGTACAATAGTATATCTTTTTGTCAGAAATTTGTCTTTTTTGTATTTCCTAAAATATAAAGTATTTTTAACAGGACTTTTTTTGCGTGCGCTCCTCCTATATATATCTTTATATATATTTAATGCCATAATTTTTGGAGACATAGAAGTGTGGGATTTTAAATTTTCAAAAAACTGAAAGTAAAGGGATCAATGATGCCCATGTGCTAAAGATACTTTCCGGGGATGAAGAGAGTAACTTCTTGTGATGTGACATATGTTACCTTATTGTAGCTTTATGTTATGAATCCTGGAAATTTCGGTGTAAACTGTTTTGAGAAACCACAGGTGTCAAGATATTTTTGGATGTATATTGAGTTATCGTCAATAAAGTGAAAAATGCGTAGCTCATTCCAGATCAAGCTTTCAATAATATCTATTTTACACGAGCAAATAAATGTATCAGAAACCAAATGTTCGGTGCTATAGCTACTCTCTAGTCTCTACTGACATACTAACCATGCTATCAGCTTCTAAACTACCAATCACAGAAAGCAAGGACCTGTTACTACTACTACTACTACTTCCAAATGTTCCAAGGCCACCACGACGCATGGTCTCTCCTAGCAGAAACCTTTTCGACATCCAACTTGGTCTTTTCAGGCGCCATGACATTATCTTTTACGGTAGTGACCATGAACAAATCATCGCTGTCCTCGCTAGAGTCGGTGAGGGCCTCTAGTGCTGGCACCGAGAGATTGCCAGGAGGATCTGCCACCTTCTTCACCACTTCATACTTGAGTCCCTTGTTGTCTTCGGTACAATCAATGGAGATTGTTGAACCTTCAGCAGCTTCTCCTTTGACCAGCATCTCAGAGATCATGGTCATCACATTTTTCTGCAACCACCTCTTAATAGGCCTTGCACCGTACATCTGCAATACACGACGCATATATAGTTACCAAAGCATACAAGCACACATAAAGAAGAAACTACTTGTCCCAAAAGGGAAAGCCTTAGTGATTTTGTATGATCTATAGAAGAAGCTTTTATACTTACGGGATCGTATGATTCCGACAAAATAACGTCCAAGGCAGCATCACTTGCATGTAGAGAGATGCCCTTATTAGCTACTCTGGCAACAACACCCTTCATCTGAATTTTCACGATCTCTTTCAGTTTGTCATGTGAAAGGGGATCAAATATCACAATCTCACTCAGCCTGTTGACAAGCTCGGGTGCGAAATGTTTCCGAACCTGCAGAAACGGAATATGTATGACAGTCAATACGAGTTTATTGCAGATTTTGCAGGGGCGGCAAATGGTTCACAAACCTCTTTCATGACAAGGTCCCGTGCGTCTTGCATTGTGGTTTCTCCAGCCATTCCTTCAGCGAGGTGCTTTGATCCTAGATTAGAGGTCATAATGATGATGGTGTTCTTGAAATCTACTGTCCGGCCTTTGCCATCGGTCAACACACCATCATCAAGGAGTTGAAGGAAAACATTGAACACTGAGGGATGTGCCTTCTCCACCTCATCAAAGAGGATGACACTGTATGGGCGCTTCTTGACTTTCTCAGTCAGTTGTCCACCATCTTCATAACCAATATAGCTGTAAAAATTCATAAAAGAAGCATTAGCACCAGTAAAAAGTAAATACTTGGTATGATGATGAGAAGAAATAAAAGGCACACACAATATAAAGATTAAAACCTTGGAGGTGCTCCAATGAGGCGCATCACAGAACCATGCTCGGCATATTCGGACATGTCAAAGCGAACCAACATCTTCTCACTGTCAAAAAGCTGCTCGGCAAGCGATTTTGCAAGCTCTGTCTTTCCAACACCCGTTGAGCCCAAAAAGAGAAAAGAACCGATTGGTTGGCCAGGCTGATCAAGGCCAACCCTGGAACGTAACACCGCTTGTGCCACAAAATTAACAGCGTCATCCTGGCCAACAACTCGCTCATGCAATTTGTCTGCTAGGTGGAGTAATTTCTCCTTCTCCTCTTGATCAATAGCAGCGACAGGAATTCCAGTCCACCGGCTCACAACCTTCAAACAGCAAATAACATTGAAACATGACAGGCACACAACACACTGGAATATAATGGATATTTTTCGGCCTAGGAATTCTTACCTCTGCGACATGACTACGACCAACAATTCCTTCCTTCACTGCATTTGGCGCAGTCACCTCTTGCTTGTTACAGATCTGTGTCCGTGTGGTGGTTGCTTCTGTTTCGCTGTCGACCAGCATCCTTGTGGCAGCGCATGCCTCATCAATCAGATCAATTGCCTTATCAGGAAACTGACGATCTATAGTGCAGCACAGACAACAACAAAATCCATCAATTTTCTCCAACATATCTAGATATTTCCAACTCGATACAAACAGAGTAAGATTCTACACGTACCAGTGATGTAGCGGCCAGCAAGCTGTGCGGCAGCAACAATAGCGGCATCCTGAATTTCCAAACAATGGTGTTCTTGGTACTGCTGTTTAAGCCCCTGCAGAATGGCGATGGTCGCCTGCACGCCCGGCTCCTCAACGAGAACCTTTTGGAACCGCCGCTCGAATGCGGCATCCGCCTGAATGTACTTGTGGTACTCTTTGAGAGTCGTGGCGCCCACGCAGGGGATGCGACCACGGGCCAGCGCAGGCTTCAGCAGGTTGGCAGCATCCGTGCCGCCCATACAATCACCGGTGTCAAGCAGCATGTGCATCTCGTCGACGAACAGGATCACCTTGCCGTCTTCCTCCTCGGCACTCTTTATCACAGCCTTGAGCCGCTCCTCAAACATACCGCGGAGTATAGTCCCGGACACCATGGCCCCGAGGTCGAGCTCCACCACGCGTGCCCCGGCGAGCTTGGCAGGGACCTTCCCGCTGGCGATGCGCTGCGTGAGGCCCTCCATGATGGCCGTCTTGCCGACCCCTGCCTCGCCGACGAGCGCAGCGCAGTTCTTGGTCCGACGGCAGAGGATGCAGATTACGCGGTCGATCTCGCCGTCGCGCCCGATCACCGGATCACCCGACGATTTCCGGCTATAGCGGCGTAGGCAGACGCGGTACTGGTAGTACCTCCATGCTGCCCAGCACAAACCAGCAGTTGCCCCGATCCAGAGCACAGGTTCAACTTCTCGCCATACCCTACTCATATGTCTGGCTAATCGCGATGGCAAGACCCCCGACTTAGCCCCTCCCATACTGTCAAGCGATAATCTGTTCATATTGTGCCGCGCAGGGCAAAACGCTGGATTACTTGGTGTATATATAGAGAGAAAACAAGTAGGCAAGACGCCTTGTTCTACTAGGATTAGACTTCGCAATGTATTCACGGTCGAATTCCGAAAACTGTAGCCGCTTCGATCTTGGGACTTGAAACAGAGAGGAAAACTGTAACCTCTTTTCGCGCGGTTGCTTCAGTGCTCCCCGCTGCCTGGAGCCCTCTTCGCCTCATTCTGGTCGGGTGCGCGCCGGCGCCGCTCCACTCCTGCCAGTGTACCGCACTACCGCTCGCCGCCGCACTGGATACCTCGTCGCCTCGACCAGGTCAGGCACGCACCTGCGCCGCTCTCTGCTCGCTGACGCCGTGGAACCTCGACCTCCGCCGCCGCTGCGCTCTCTGCTTGTCGCCGCCCTAGAGCCCTTGTCGCGTCAGACTTGGTCAGGCTCGACCTCTCCAGTCTCAGTCCGGTCAGGTCAGGCCTACAATGGTCAAAGCGTTGATGCACTAGACCGGCTCCACGTGGGCCGCTCCGTATCAGGACTACACGGCGACGAAACGCCAATAGCCCGAAAGCCTTAAATAAAGGCCGAAAGAAGGTGCAGATGTGGCTGTGGTGTTAGATTTTTTTAAACGTGGTCTCTTTGCTACTCCCTCAGTTTAAAATATAAGATGTTTTAGCTTTGTGAAACGAATGTATCTAAATATCTTTTAGTATGTAGATTTGAGTGAACCTGTACACTAAAACATATCTAGATACATTCACTTCATAAAACTAAAACATCTTATATTTCCAAACGGAGGGAGTACTTACGTAAGGAGAAGCAACGGTAGGATAGGGAAGAAGAGAGAAAAACACAGGAGGATAAATGTTTTACTCCCTCCCACCCATATTACTATTTGCTAATACGGATATATCTATCATTAAAACAACGCGGATTTGCTACCACCGGTGGTAGCTATGCATGCATGCATAGCAAAGTTTTAAATAGCGGGCTATGACATTTAGCGACAGCCTGCAAAAAAAAGCTATAGCGGAGCTAAATCGGCGCTATAGCGCGCTATTTGAGGGTTTTAGTATATTCTAGCGTGCTATTATACTTAGCATCATAGAGTGAAAAACGCTATAGCGGCGCTATTTCACTACTATAGCGCGCTATTTAAAACTTTGATGCATAGTCCTTGGATTGTGTGAGCATGATATTCCTACCGTATGCGATGTAGAGAGCAGGAGATGATGGTGATAACGGATAAAATGCTTCCGTTTGTTGCATACACATGGTACTTTTGAATGGCTAGTTAGAATGGCAACCGTGGATGGCTAGAGCAGGTAGTGATTTGGGACATGCCATGCCGAGTTGCCATGCATATTTTCCTAACCGGGCAGGTGGTGATTTCGGACATGACACGCCTAGTTGCCTTGCACACTCTCCAAACCAAGTAACCTGTCGAGTTGCCTTGCATATTTTCCTAACCGAGCATGTGGTGATTTCGGGAATGCCATGCCTAGTTGCCTTGCACACTCTCCTAATATAGTAACCACCTAGACATGCCATGTGATTTTACCGTTTTGCTAAGCCGGTGAGTAGTGTTGAATGGATTTATTATTTTGCAGGAGTAGTTTTTCTCTCCCTTCCCGCTATTTCAAAACCGAGTTAGCCTACCAAAGTCACCATATGGACATGCCATATGATATAGCCATCTTGCTAAGCCATATCTGTAGTTTTGGCGGGATTATTTTTGTTGGCACGAATGTTATGGTCTTCCTTTTCTCGCCATTATATCACTGCTGCCACTACATATAGAGATAACAATGCGAGAGTGGAGCAGCGGGAGGCCGGACAGAAATCCTAACTTGCATCGCCCAGCTTTGCCTGCTCATCACTGTACTGTTCGGCTATAATCTCTCCTTTCTCTGGCGAGCTGTAGAAAAGGTGTTCGTCCCTACTGAGCTATGGTATAAAAATGATTATGTATCAGGGAAATGCTAAATAGAAAAGGAGAGAGCAGCTATGAGTACATAATGGGAGTGGTGAGATGAGATGGTTTGTTTGTATGGTTCCATGGTGTGGTGACTTTGGATGGATGGTTTGAGTGGATGGTGTAGTAGGTGTGTGTGTGGTTAGTTTGGGTTGATAATCCAATATGTTGCATGGTGTGTGATGCTTCAGGTGAATGTGGCAACAGACAGTCCTTGTGCGTGGTGAATGACCAGCCCGTTGGGAACCCCAAGAGGAAGGTATGATGAGTGCAGCGGCTAGTTTTCCCTCAGTTAAGAAACCAAGGTTTAATGTCGATCAAGAGAAGGGAGACGGTGACGACTGAAGGTGATGCGCACTGGCTTAATGACACTCCAACAAGGGCGCCATTAACGATACTTGTTGACTCGTCTTCGGCCAGCAGCAACGCGGAACCTGCACAAACAAATACTTTGTTCCCAACTTGCGATGAGGTTGTCAATCTCACCGGTTTGCTTGAAACAAAGGTTATGAGTGTATCGAGTGGAAAACAGTAGTAATATGCGAGTAAAGTAAACAGTGCGGGAAAAGTAAACAGGTGATTGCAATATGATTAAAATAGGACCGGGGTCCACAGTTCACTAGTGGTGTCTCTCCATAGATAAGATAACATGCTGGGTAAACAAATTACAGTTGGGCAATTGATAGAATAAAGATAACGTGATATGTCAATAAGATCACTATGAGATTTACTCTGGGCATTACAACAAAATACATAGACCGCCATCCAACTGCATCTATGACTAATAATCCACCCTCGGGGATATCATCCGAACACCCCAAAAGTATTAAGTTGCAAACAACAGATAATTGCATTAAGCAAAGTGTGTAATGTAAACAAAGCATATGCCCTTTAGCATATGAATGTTGTTTTCTCCCTAGTAGCAACAGCACATCTACCACCTTAGAGGTTTCTGTCACTCCCCCAGGTGAAATAGAGGCATAAACCCACTATCGAGCATAAATACCCCCTCTTGGAGTCACTAGCAACTACTCGGCCAAGATAGCTACTAACAACGGAGAGCATGCAAGATCATAAACAACATAGAGATAACAAAAGATATAATTCAGTACATCAACTTAATCATAAACACCAATATTCATCGGATCCCAACAAACCAACATCATAGAATTACATAACGGTGATCGCAATCATGTAGGGCAGCTCATGAGATCTAAACATGAAGCACATGGTGGAGAGAACAACCATCTAGCTACTGCTATGGACCCATAGTCCAAGGTAGACTACTCACTCATCGCTTCGGAGGCAATCATGGCGATGAAGGAGACCTCCGGTGGCGATTCCCCTCTCCGGCAGGGTGCCGGGAAGAGCTTCTGGACCCTCCCGATCTTCGGGTCGACGGCGGCGGCGGATCGCGATGTATTCTGAAAAACTGATAGGGGCTTAGATTTTTCTCGTCAGGGGGTATATGTAGGCGAAAGGGAGCTGTCAGAGGAGGGACCACGGCCCCTCACGTGGGCCCAGCGCGGCCAGGGGGTGGCCGCGCCGCCCCTGTGTGTGGGGGCCACGTGGCCCCCCTCCGTCAGGTCTTCGGATGTTTGGGAGCTTCCCCGTGATATATGACTTTAGGAACTTGTTTCGTCCAATTCCGAGAATATTTCCTGTGTATCACTTCTGAAACACAAAAACAGCAGAAAACAGGAAACTGGCACTGTGGCACTTCGTTAATAGGTTAGTTCCAGAAAATGTATAAAAATGCCACTAAGTGTAACGAAACAATAGGCAAATGGTGTAAAAACAAGCATGGAGCATCAAAAATTATAGATACGTTTGAGACGTATCAGTGTGGTGTGTTGGAGTGGCTGTGTTGAGAGGTGGTGAGAGATGGAGATATGCATGCAAACGCCGTTGTTTTCTCTTCTGTTAAATCTTGTGCTCTCGGTAAGAAATGTTATGCTCCCTATAGAGGATCTAATAGTGGATGGTGGGTGCATAACTGCCACCGATGGTAGGAGGCTATTTTGCATCATTAAATTGTGTCTATATACATCTATATTAGTGAAGAGTAATATGGGTCAGAAGGAGTAGTATTTTTCTTTATTTTCGAGATTTGATTTTTCAAAACAAGATATTTTGAGAACCGTTCTTCTAATTACTAACCGTTTCCATTTTTAAGATCCTAGCGTCGAAATCTTCAAAAGTAGATCTCATATTTGATAGGTTTTACGAAACTTTTTTTATACTTACCGAACGGCTAGAATTATACTTTTGATTTAAATGTATTTGGATTTTTGTGGAGTTGTACTTCACACTGTTAAGTACTACTCAATGTATTCTGGAGTATAACTACGAGCAAAAATACAACTCAATGCACTTTGGAGTACAACCGCGAGCAAAAGCATACCTAAAAAGTATAACCCATCATGGGCGGACCCACGTTATGCCCAGTGGGGGCCTAGGCCCCCACTCAATTTCTAGTTTTTGTGCTTTATAAGCCTATAATTTTATTAGTTAGGCCCCAGTCAGCCTAAATATAAGGCCCCCACTCACTTGGACCCTCTCTTAGTTTTTGGACTGGGTCCGCCACTGAACCCATTACACTTCAGAGTACAAGCACGAGCAAAAGTACACCCAAAACGTACATCCAATATATTTTGAAGTAGAACCGTGAGGAAAGGTACACTTATACTTGTACATTAGGTTTTTGTACTTGTACTTTAAGGTTTATTGTACTTGTACTTTTAATTTTTTCTTATATATACAATATAAAGGAGCCCATGGCCATAGGTGCCCACGAGGCCACGACGGACGCTCGATGACTTGCTCGATAAATTGGCGGACGCACTAGAGCTGGCTTTGCCTTGGTGCATGGGAGGATCGCGTACACGAGGCTTTGGTGTCGGTATGCTGGGGCTTCCGGTTGGCTCGCAGGGGGCTTCGAGGATTCCATACATGGGCCCTCGCTTGCTCGCGGCGGACAGAAGCTGGGTAAAGCAAGTATAATAGTGTCTAGTTAGTTGATTATAAGAATTTAAATATTATATTTGTGCTTAGTTGAAGGAGAGAATAGAAGAGAGAAGGAAAGTGGGCTTTTAGTTGGAGCTAGCTGCAGCACGTGCTCCTAGACACATTGTGAGAGTGTCAAGTGTGCCATATATTTATAAATTAGTATACTTTTGTAGCTAGCTACTGTACATACTGCCTATAAGGTTGGCTATAGATAATGTGACAATGGTTTATAGTCAGCAATTGGCTATACTATTGCTCTTGCTCTCAGGCTCGCTTGCGTCGCGCGGAGCTGTTTCGGCTTGATACGTCTCCAACGTATCTATAATTTTTGATGATTCATGCTTGTTTTTACACCATTTGCCTATTGTTTCGTTACACTTAGTGGCATTTTTATGCATTTTCCGGAACTAACCTATTAACGAAGTGCCATAGTGCCAGTTCCCTGTTTTCTGCTGTTTTTATGTTTCAGAGTGATACACAGGAAATATTCTCGGAATTGGACGAAACAAAAGCCAGAAGTCTTATTTTGCCCGGAAGCTTCCAGAGATCCGAAGAGGAGTAGGAGGTGGGCCACAGGGGCCCCACACACACAGGTGGCGCGGCCAGGCCCCTGGTCGCGCCACCCATGTGTGAGGAGGCCCTGGCCCTCCACTGACATCGCCCCTTCGCCTATATAAAGCCTCGGGACGGAAAACCCTAAAGGATTCGGCAATTTTCCAGAAACAGTTCCGCAGCTCCGCCGCCACCGTCGACGAATTTCGGGGGACAGAAGTCTCTGTTCCGGCACCCTGCCGGGATGGGGAAGTGCCCCCGGAGCCATCTCCATCGGTCTCCATCGCCGTCTCCGCCGTCTCCATCGACCTCACCGCCATCTCCATCAACCTTGCTGTCTCCTATGATGAGGAGGGAGTAGTTCATCCCCGGGGCTGAGGGCTCTACCGGTAGCTATGTGGTTCACCTCTCTCTCCCATGATGTGATCTTTATGTGATCGTGAGCTTTGTATCATGTTGAACAAGTACATGTTATTATTCAGATATTTTGTGTACTCTAGTGATGTTATTAAAGTAATCTATTCCTCCTGCCTTGGTGTAACGGTGACAGTGCGTGCATCATGGTGGTACTTGGTTTAGGCTATGATTGTGATCTCTTGTGGATTATGAGAATAATTATTGCTATGATAGTTTGAGTGATTTATTCCTCCTTTCATGGTGTAATGGTGAGAGTGTGTGCACCGTGTTAGTACTTGGTCTAAGTTGCAATGATTTCTATCTTGAGTTGTGATCTGATTTGGATATATCTATGAGTGGTGTTTGTCAAGTACTTGATGAACTTTAAGGGGTGCTTTTGTAGCCACTACGCAATGATTAGTGTTATTCAATAGGAGAGTAATTCAGAGTGCCTTAGCAAAGAGAAGTTACTTGTTCATTCATGTTATATTGTTGGGAGTGTGTCCACTAGTGAAAGTATGATCCCTAGGCCTTGTTTCCAAACATTGCACACCGTTTACTTGCTATTTTGTTACTTGTTTGCTTGCAGCGATATTTACTTTAAATCACATTTGCTACTTATAATCATCACTACTACTTGCATTTCACTATCTCTTCGCCGAACTAGTGCACCTATACATCTGACAAGTGTATTGGGTGTGTTGGGGACACAAGAGACTTTCTGTATCGTAATTGCAGGGTTGCTTGAGAGGGATAGCTTTGACCTCTAACCTCCCTGAGTTCGATAAACCTTGGGTCATCCACTTAAGGGAAACTTGCTGCTGTTCTACAAACCTCTGCACTTGGAGGCCCAACAAGTGTCTACAAGAATAGAAGTGCGTAGACATCAAGCTCTTTTCTGGCGCCGTTGCCGGGGAGGTAAGGTAAAAGGTACTCGCATCCTCCTGTGTGAGTGCTCGGAGTTATTTCCTTTAGATTCTGCAATTATATCTTTTTGTTTCTTGTTTTTATTTTCACTAGTTAGGCTTAATGGAAAATAAAGAGTTCTTTAGTCTTTTTCGTGATTTTAGATTTGATGAGAAAATTGAAAATCCTTTGGAGCTTATTTTGCATAGCAATGTTATTAGTACGAATGCTTTGAATACCGTTAATGCTAATGCTATAGAAAAGTCTAAGCTTGGGGAAGCTGGTTTTGTTGAGTATGATATTTTTAGTCCCCCAGCTTTAGTGGAGAAAGTTTGCTCTGATGATATTTTATCTCCCATATGTGATGCTTCTAATGATGCTTGTGCTCCTCATCCTTTTAAAATACCTACGAAGATTGTTGAACGTATTAGGGATAACTGCTATTTAGGGGATGGAACTGTCCATCCTGGTGATCATCTGCTCTTTATACATGAATTATGCGAGTTGTTCCAGTGTGCAGGTATTTCAATGAACCAAGTTAAGAAGAAGCTATTCTCTTTTTTGCTGAAAGGCAGAGCTGAGGAATGGTATAAAACATTGAAGGATGGCCGATCTATTGATTGGGAGGAAATTGAACCTCTCTTTTATTCTAAATTCTATCCTTCTAGTCAGATTTATAAAGATAGGAATTACATTTATAATTTTCATCCGCATGAGGGAGAAAGCATTGCCCAAGCTTGGGGAAGATTGAAGTTACTAATGCATAAATGTCCTATTCATGATCTTCCCCGCAATATTGTTATTGATAATTTTTATGCACGGCTTACTCTTCCTGATAAGGATTATTTGGATGCTTCTTGTTTTGGATCATTCACTCATATGAAGGAAGATGCTAAGTGGAAACTTCTTGACCGTATACAAGAGAATGCTGAAGGATGGGAAAACGACAAAGGTAAAGGATCAGGTATGAATTATGAGTTTGATTGCATTAAGTCTTTCGCTGAAACTGCTACTTTTCAAGAGCTTAGTGCTAAATATGGTCTTGATCCTCAAATTATGGTTGATTGCTTTAAAGCCTTTGCTTCCCATATGAATGTTCCTAAAGGAAATGGGGACGTGTATCATGAACCTTTTAAGGACACTTGCATAGAAAGTGATATTGTTGTTGATGATTGCAATAAACATGCTCAAACTTCTCAAAGTACTATTTCTTATAAGCATGTTAATTTTTGTGGAATACATAGACCTTGTGAACAGAGTTACAACAAGGAAGATTATTGCATCACCCACGCAAATGAAGAAACCAGCATGTGGCTCAAGGATCTATATGTGCTTGGTGAATGAGTTTGTGAGCTTTATCCTTTTCTTTGTGAATTTTGCGGTGAAAAAGGTCACTTTAATTTTCAATGCCCAATTAATCGAACGAGTACCGCAGATTTGTATTGTGATGATAAGATTACTCTCAATCAGCATGATGAGCTTACTTTGTTTTTGAATTGTGAAGAGATATCTAGAAAGCTTTCTTTGGTCGACATGAATGATGTTGATATTAATAGCACCCTTCTTGGTTGTCATCTCTATTGTGCTAAAGATTGCCTCGCAAATACTTACTTACAAGATCTTATTAAACATGATGATTTGCCAAGCTATGATAGGACTAATAGATGTTTCGATCTTATTAATAGAGAGGAGGAATCCTCCAAAGTTTCTTCTGTTGTCTCTGTCAGCAAGCCAGATTATGTGGAGAAGATGCCTTTCCCTCCTAAAGAATATGTGGAGAAGATGACCTTCAAGTCTCTCCCTCCTAAAGGAGAGAGTAAGAAGAGTAAGAAGAAGAAGAAGAAGAGGAGTAAGAGGCGAGAGGACACGGTATCTTCCCCTAAGCGTTATGATCCTGCTATAGATTATGATAATTCTGATTGGGATGATGTTCCTATGCCTATTACTTATGTTAGTGATCATGATTGGGAAAAGCACTCTACTTTTGATATTGAAAATCTTTTTGGTACCAATTCTAAGGTTAATAATTGTTGTACCATTAGTGCTATCCATGTTCCTTCTTATGATGATATGTTTGATGAATATGCTTTGCGGCATAGTAGTTCTCTAGCTTGTGATGATGGGTATAATATTTTCAGTTCACCTACTTTTGAGGAGAAAATTAGTTATGATTACAATATGCCTCCTGTTTTTGATGATTATGGTGATGAGAATAATTATTCTATTGAATCTGCTCCTACTACTATTGTTCATGTGGGGAGTATTAATCCTTTTTTGCATGTAGCTCATGATAGGGATGCTTTATGTGATAGTTATATTGTTAATTCTATTCATGATGCTACTGAAAGTTATTATGAGAGAGGGAAACATGGTTTGATGGATCTCAATAATATTGAGTTTCCCCTCTTTATGTTGCAATTCTTGAAGTTGTACTTGTTTTGCCTTCCTATGCTTTTTGCTTGGCGCTTTTATGACTTGTTGATACGTCTCAAACGTATCTATAATTTTTGATGCTCCATGCTTTGTTTTACACCATTTGCCTATTGTTTCGTTACACTTAGTGGCATTTTTATACGCTTTCCGGAACTAACCTATTAACGAAGTGCCACAGTGCCAGTTTCCTGTTTTCTGCTGTTTTTGTGTTTCAGAAGTGATACACAGGAAATATTCTCGGAATTGGACGAAACAAGTTCCAGAAGTCATATTTCATCGGGGAGCTTCCAAACATCCGAAGGAGAGTAGGAGACGGAGGACCAGGGGTCCACACACAGGGGTGGCGCGGCCTACCCCTGGCCCGCGCCACCTGTGTGTGAGGCCACCTGGGACCTCCTCTGACATCGCCCCTTCGCCTATATATACCCCCTGACGAGAAAAACCTAGGGCCCGATCAGTTTTCCAGAATACATCGCGATCCGCCGCCGCCGTCGACCCGAAGATCGGGAGGGTCCAGAAGCTCTTCCCGGCACCCTGCCGGAGAGGGGAATCGCCACCGGAGGTCTCCTTCATCGCCATGATTGCCTCCGGAGCGATGAGTGAGTAGTCTACCTTGGACTATGGGTCCATAGCAGTAGCTAGATGGTTGTCTTCTCCACCATGTGCTTCATGTTTAGATCTCATGAGCTGCCCTACATGATTGAGATCACCGTTATGTAATTCTATGATGTTGGTTTGTTGGGATCCGATGAATATTGGTGTTTATGATTAAGTTGCTGTACTGAATTTTATCTTATGTTATCTCTATGATGTTTATGATCTTGCATGCTCTCCGTTGTTAGTAGCTATCTTGGCCGAGTAGTTGCTAGTGACTCCAAGAGGGGGTATTTATGCTCGATAGTGGGTTCATGCCTCTATTTCACCTGGGGGAGTGACAGAAACCTCTAAGGTGGTAGATGTGGTGTTGCTACTAGGGAGAAAACAACATTCATATGCTCGAGGGCATATGCTTTGTTTACATTACACACTTTGCTTAATGCAATTATCTGTTGTTCGCAACTTAATACTTCTAGGGTGTTCGGATGATATCCCCGGGGGTGGATTATTAGTCATAGATGCAGTTGGATGGCGGTCTATGTATTTTGTTGTAATGCCCAGAGTGAATCTCATAGTGATCTTCTTGACATATCACGTTAGCTTTATTCTATCAATTGCCCAACTGTAATTTGTTTACCCAGCATGTTATTTATCTATGGAGAGACACCACTAGTGAACTGTGGACCCCGGTCCTATTTTAATCATATTGCAATCAACTGTTTACTATTCCCGTACTGTTTACTTTACTAGCATACTCTACTGTTTTCCACTCGATACACTCATAACCTTTGTTTCAAGCAAACCGGTGAGATTGACAACCTCATCGCAAGTTGGGAACAAAGTATTTGTTTGTGTGTGTGCAGGTTCCGCGTTGCTGCTGGCTGAAGACGAGTCAACAAGTATCGTTAACGGCGCCCTTGTTGGAGTGTTACTAAGCCAGTGCGCATCACCTTCAGTCGTCACCGTCTCCCTTCTCCTGAACGATAAACCTTGGTTTCTTAACTGAGGGAAAACTAGCCGCTACACTCATCATACCTTCCTCTTGGGGTTCCCAACGGGCTGGTCAAGCACCACGCACAAGGACTTACTGCTCTACGCCAGCAGCCTCTTTTCTGGCGTCATCACCAAGTAGCAGCTTCTTTTCTGGCGCCGTTGCCGGGGAAGGAAGAGAAGACTTCTGCGAGGGGAGTTCTTCGCACACACATTCTTTGCTTTGTTATTTGTTTGCTTTACTTTATTTTATTTTACCTGCATTGCTTTTATATCAAAAACCCAAAAAAAATTAGAATCCTTGGTAGCTGTTTTTACTTGTTTACTTTCTTTTTGCTGAAATGGCCAATCCTGAAAACACCAAGTTGTGTGACTTTGCTAGCACAAACAATAGTGATTTTATCTGCACTCCTATTGCACCACCTGTTCCTGCTACCACTTTTTATGAGATCAAGCCTGCTTTATTGAACCTTGTTATGAAAGAGCAATTTTCTGGTGCTAGTACTGAAGATGCTGCAGCTCATCTCAACAATTTTGTTGAGCTATGTGAGATGCAGAAATATAAGGATGTTGATAGTGATATTATTAAGCTCAAGTTGTTTCCTTTTTCTTTGAGAGGAAAGGCTAAAGATTGGTTGCTGTCTTTGACTAAGAATAGTATTGATTCATGGGCTAAGTGTAAGGATGCTTTTATTGGTAGATACTATCCTCCTGCTAAGATTATATCGTTGCGTAGCAATATTATGAAGTTTACTCAGTTTGATAATGAACATGTTGCTCAAGCTTGGGAAAGAATGAAATCTATGATAAAGAATTGCCCCACTCATGGACTGACTACTTGGATGATTATCCAAACTTTTTATGCAGGACTGAATTTTTCTTCAAGGAACCTACTTGATTCAGCTGCTGGAGGCACTTTTATGTCTCTCACATTCGGCGCCGCCTCGAAGCTACTCGACAACATGATGGTAAATTATTCTGAATGGCACA
This sequence comes from Dactylis glomerata, assembly GCA_007115705.1. Classification (NCBI taxonomy): domain Eukaryota; kingdom Viridiplantae; phylum Streptophyta; class Magnoliopsida; order Poales; family Poaceae; genus Dactylis; species Dactylis glomerata. The sequence goes on from QXEO01000631.1 coordinate 658,139, forward strand.
CCAAGAGAGCTCCACAAGGTAAGAAGGTAAATTCTGTTGAGGAAACCTCTTCCTTAAGTGATAAGATTGATACCATTATGGCTATGCTTGCTAATGATAGGACTCATGTTGATCCTAATAATGTTCCTTTGGCCTCTCTGGTTGCTCAAGAAGAGCAAGTTGATGTGAATTTCATTAGAAACAACAATTTTAACAACAATGCTTATAGGAACAATTTTGCTAGTAACAATTATAGGCCGTATCCTTCTACCAATGGTAATGGTTATGGTAACTCTTCTGGTAATTCCTACAACAACACTAGGGCCGCGCCCTCCGAGCTTGAGGTAATGCTCAAGGACTTCATCGGTAAACAAACTGCTTTTAATAAGTCTGTTGAGGAAAAGTTAGGCAAAATTGATGCTCTTGCTTCTAAAGTTGATAGCCTTGCTCATGATGTTGAACTTCTGAAATTAAAAGTGTTTCCTAATGATGTGAATGTGAGCAATATTGTTGCTGCCGCTAATGCTAACCAGGTTAGAATTGATGAAAATATTAGATTGTTAGCAGAATTGCATGCCAGGTGGGAAAGAGAAGATGAGATGGCTAGAGAGATGAAGGTATGTACTATTACTACCTCTAATGATGTTGCTCCTACTGATAGCAATCCTCTTACTTTGATTGGTGTAGAGAAAACTCCCACTCCTTGTGCTAAAAAGCCTAAAACTGCCAAAACTTTTTCTCAAAAGAGTGCTGAAATTTTTCGGAGTGTAGGAGATGATAGCTCTATTTCTTTTAATGATTTTGATGTTGATGGCTGCAATATATCTGAAGTAATTTCATTCTTGCAAAAGCTTGCTTTGACTCCCAATGCTAGTTCTTTAAATATTGCTTTTACTAAGCATATTACCAATGCTCTTATAAAGATTAGGGATGAAAAGTTGAGGCAAAAAGCTTCCGTTCCCAAGAAGTTAGAAGATGGTTGGGAACCCATCATTGATATGCATGTTAATGGTTATAATTGCCATGCTTTATGTGATCTAGGTGCTAGTATTTCTATCATGCCTAGAAAGATTTATGACATGCTTGATTTACCACCGCTTGAAAAGTGTTATTTTGATGTTCCTATTGCTGATGTTGCTAAGAAGAAACCTTTGGGAAGGATTAATGATGTTCTTATTGTGGTTAACAATAACCTTGTTCCCGTTGATTTTCTTGTTATGGACGTTGAATGCCATGCTTCATGTCCTATTATTTTGGGAAGACCTTTTCTTCGAACTGTAGGTGCTATTATTGATATGAGGGAAGGCACTATCAAGTATCAATTCCCACTAAATAAAGGTATGGAACACTTCCCTAGGAAAAGAAAGAAATTACTTTTTGACTCTATTCTTAGAGCAAATTATGAGCTTGATGCTTCATCGCTTGATATTACTTGATTCGCATTTTTCTGCGCCTAGCTCAAAGGCGTTAAAGAAAAGCACTCTTGGGAGATAACCCAATGTTTTCTTACAGTACTTTTTCTTTTATTTGAGTCTCAGAAGTCATTACTACTGTGATGACCGCTCTTTATCTTGTTTATTTCATTTTTGTGCCAAGAGAAGCCTCTAATTTGAGTGAGGTAAAGATTTGGGGTTATTGCTGTCCTGAAACTGTTTTCGGTGCTGCACCGTAAAAATTCGTGAAAACTCACTGTATATCTTTTGGACCTGAAATTTCTTGTGCATATGCCCCAGGTTATATCCAAACTTTTCTTAGTTGAACACTTTTTGATTTGAGCAACGGAAAATCCCTCAAAAATTCGTCCTTTGTCAGCTGTTCAGTTTTGACAGATTTCTGCTAATATTTGTTCTTGCCACTTTATCGCTTTCTTTTGAGTTCTTTTTGATCATGGAACTCTTGTGGAAGTTTCTACAGTAGTATACACTTTATATGTGGTGGTTTTGAGTTGAAACCTGAAGCTAAAAGAGGGTTGAATATATTTTATGCTTACACTAATGTTGCTAATAGAATTGTGTTTAGTTTTGTATGAAGGAAGTTTTCAAGTGTAGGGATTGGAGAATGATGAGATGAGTTGAAGAATGGACAAAAGCTCAAGCTTGGGGATGCCCAGCACCCCAAGAAATATCCAAGAAGTACAAGCGTCAAAGCTTGGGGATGCCCCCGAGGCACCCCTTCTTCATCGGCAAAAATCAGGTCACCTTTCAAAACACTATATTTTTATTGCTTCATGCACTATGTGTTTTTCTTGGAGCGTCAGTTGTTTTAGTTTTCTTAGTTGGTTTGTTTAGTTTGTTTGCTGCAATAAATGGTTGGACCCCAACAAATTTCCTTTGGAGGAGATGTACTTGCTTTTCATTTGTGTAGAACGCTCGATGGTTTAATAAGAGTGAAAACGGAGTTGTTCTAGCGTTCTACTTTTTTCTGCTACTGCTTTTGGTTTTCGTTTTCGCCTTGATTTGCGTTCAGATCTTTTCATATCTTTTCATCAAGGTGTATTTTTGCCTCTGATCTTTATTGGTTTTCATCAAAAGAGGTGTCTTTAAAATTTTCAAATGGTGTTGGAAAAGAGAAAAAGCTTTGTGCAAAATAGTGGTACAAGAAGGAGCTTGTGTAGACTGCGGCTTAGGCTTTTTCATGTCATGCTAGATGTCTTTTTGATAGTATGCTTAGTGGTTTTGCTGTAGCATGACTTGTCTCAAATAACTGAGATTGCTTAATGAGCCTTTGAAAAAATCATGCGTTGTTTTTATTATATGGAAGCATTATTTTGGTTTTCTCCTTGATGCTTTATTTGGGTTGACTTGGCGCATGCTCACACATGTTAGACTCTTCCAAAGTCGCCATTAGCCTTCATGATCATTTAGTTTTTGACTTTTGATGCCATCGTATGCTTCTTTTAATGTCGCTTTGTCGCTTTGCATGATTATGGCCATTATTGCTCTCTTAGTCGGTCGCTCCCAGTCTTTTGCTAGCCCTCACCTTGTACTGAGTATGAGCTCTACTCGTGCATCCAACTCCTAAAAGCCAAAGTTTGTCATTGTGTCCACTATAAATTCCTATGCATGGTGTTTGTAAGCCATTCCAAAGTAAAATTTTCATGTGCTACCTTTCAAAAACCTTCAAAATACTTCTCGTTTTGTGACACTGTTTTCAGCTCATGGGGACGTAGTGGTCGGATTTGCTATCTTCCATATTGCTTATTCCAAAAAAGAAAAAAAGGTGAAAAATAGAAAAAGGCACTCCTCCAAGAATGTGAATGTTGGTGGGCACCCGATGGAATCGGTTAGCCATGGTATGTGAAAGGAAAAAGGTGGGGAGGAGTGCCAAGTTTTATAAAAAGAGCACCAAAGTGCCAATCTCTCTCTCAAAAACTTGCTTTATTTTTGTATGGAAGATAGTAAGAACCCCAATGCCAGTCGTTGACAAAGACAACCACCTCTCAAAACCAATTTTTATCTCTGTTTTACAAAATGAAAAGCTCTAGCACATGTTAAATCACTGCTTCCCTCTGCGAAGGGCCTATCTTTTACTTTTATGTTGAGTCACCACCTTCTTTCTTTATGCACCATTAAGAGAGCATAGTTGTCATTCTTAGTGTGATATGCATTGTCCCAAGGTTCATTGATTGACTCATATTGTTGGTTTCACTTGTTCTTAAATTATTTGTATCTAGTCGCCCTCTTAAACTTTGAGGTGTCCTATGCATTTATGTTTTGCTCTCTTTGAAGGACAAGCTGAAAACCACTTGTATGTTTTTCCTTATGATTTGAACACACGTTTGACTTTCATTGTTTCATTATCATGATCTTTTGTTTGTGTTCATTTGCATGTTTACAACATGGTTGCTAAGTTCTTATTGTCATGATTATATCTTCATGCCCATGTTTTAAGTTCTATTGATCCCAGCTCACCAATGCTTACATATATGATCAAGATTGTGTAGGTGCATGTCACCTCAAAAATTATTCTTTTGTTATCACTTACCTACTCGAGGACGAGCAGGAGTTAAGCTTGGGGATGCTTGATACGTCTCAAACGTATCTATAATTTTTGATGCTCCATGCTTTGTTTTACACCATTTGCCTATTGTTTCGTTACACTTAGTGGCATTTTTATACGCTTTCCGGAACTAACCTATTAACGAAGTGCCACAGTGTCAGTTTCCTGTTTTCTGCTGTTTTTGTGTTTCAGAAGTGATACACAGGAAATATTCTCGGAATTGGACGAAACAAGTTCCAGAAGTCATATTTCATCGGGGAGCTTCCAAACATCCGAAGGAGAGTAGGAGACGGAGGACCAGGGGTCCACACACAGGGGTGGCGCGGCCTACCCCTGGCCCGCGCCACCTGTGTGTGAGGCCACCTGGGACCTCCTCTGACATCGCCCCTTCGCCTATATATACCCCCTGACGAGAAAAACCTAGGGCCCGATCAGTTTTCCAGAATACATCGCGATCCGCCGCCGCCGTCGACCCGAAGATCGGGAGGGTCCAGAAGCTCTTCCCGGCACCCTGCCGGAGAGGGGAATCGCCACCGGAAGTCTCCTTCATCGCCATGATTGCCTCCGGAGCGATGAGTGAGTAGTCTACCTTGGACTATGGGTCCATAGCAGTAGCTAGATGGTTGTCTTCTCCACCATGTGCTTCATGTTTAGATCTCATGAGCTGCCCTACATGATTGAGATCACCGTTATGTAATTCTATGATGTTGGTTTGTTGGGATCCGATGAATATTGGTGTTTATGATTAAGTTGCTGTACTGAATTTTATCTTATGTTATCTCTATGATGTTTATGATCTTGCATGCTCTCTGTTGTTAGTAGCTATCTTGGCCGAGTAGTTGCTAGTGACTCCAAGAGGGGGTATTTATGCTCGATAGTGGGTTCATTCCTCTATTTCACCTGGGGGAGTGACAGAAACCTCTAAGGTGGTAGATGTGGTGTTGCTACTAGGGAGAAAACAACATTCATATGCTCGAGGGCATATGCTTTGTTTACATTACACACTTTGCTTAATGCAATTATCTGTTGTTCGCAACTTAATACTTCTAGGGTGTTCGGATGATATCCCCGGGGGTGGATTATTAGTCATAGATGCAGTTGGATGGCGGTCTATGTATTTTGTTGTAATGCCCAGAGTGAATCTCATAGTGATCTTCTTGACATATCACGTTAGCTTTATTCTATCAATTGCCCAACTGTAATTTGTTTACCCAGCATGTTATTTATCTATGGAGAGACACCACTAGTGAACTGTGGACCCTGGTCCTATTTTAATCATATTGCAATCAACTGTTTACTATTCCCGTACTGTTTACTTTACTAGCATACTCTACTGTTTTCCACTCGATACACTCATAACCTTTGTTTCAAGCAAACCGGTGAGATTGACAACCTCATCGCAAGTTGGGAACAAAGTATTTGTTTGTGTGTGTGCAGGTTCCGCGTTGCTGCTGGCTGAAGACGAGTCAACAAGTATCGTTAACGGCGCCCTTGTTGGAGTGTTACTAAGCCAGTGCGCATCACCTTCAGTCGTCACCGTCTCCCTTCTCCTGAACGATAAACCTTGGTTTCTTAACTGAGGAAAAACTAGCCGCTACACTCATCATACCTTCCTCTTGGAGTTCCCAACGGGCTGGTCAAGCACCACGCACAAGGACTTACTGCTCTACGCCAGCAGCCTCTTTTCTGGCGTCATCACCAAGTAGCACTTGTCTCTTTACAAGACTATTTTTCATAGGAAGTGGTTTAGATTTAAATATGTTCCATACTTGCTTTTTGATGCTCTCTATTGCTTCAATTTCTTATATGGCGCCTTTGCCTCAAGCTTTCATATGGCGCCCACATGAGCATCTTTGCAAAATACTGCGCCTAGCTCAAAGGCGTTAAAGAAAAGCACTCTTGGGAGATAACCCATTGCTTTATTTTCAGTAATTTTTCTTTTATTTGAGTCTTGGAAGTAATTACTACTGTAATGACCTCTCCTTATCCTTTTTATTTTGTTTTTGTGCCAAGAGAAGCCTCTAATTTGAGTGAGGTAAAGATTTGGGGATGTTGCTGTCCTGAAACTATTTTCGGTGCTGCACCGTAAAAATTCGTGAAAATTCTCTCTTTATCTTTTGGACCTGCGATTTCTTGTGCATATGCCCCAGGTTATATCCAAACTTTTGTTAGTTGAACACTTTTTGATTTGAGCAACAGAAAACCCCTAAAAAATTCGACCTTTGTCAGCTGTTCAGTTTTGACAGATTTCTGCCAATATTTGTGTTTGCCACTTTATCGCTTTCTTTTGAGTTCTTTTAATCACGGAACTTTAGGGGAAGTTGCTACAGTAGTATATGCTATATATGTGGTGGTTTTAGGTTGAAACCTGAAGCAAAAAGAGGTTGAATATATGTTATGCTCGCACTAATGTTGCTAATAGATTTGTGTTTAGTTTTGTATGAAGGAAGTTTTCAAGTGTAGGGATTGGAGAATGATGAGATGAGATGAAGAATGGACAAAAGCTCAAGCTTGGGGATGCCCATGCATCACCCCAAGAAATATCCAAGAAGTACAAGCGTCAAAGCTTGGGGATGCCCCCGAGGCACCCCTTCTTCATCGGCAAAAATCAGGTCACCTTTCAAGACACTATATTTTTATTGCTTCATGCACTATGTATTTTTCTTGGAGCGTCAGTTGTTTTAGTTTTCTTAGTTGGTTTAGTTTTGTTTGCTGCAATAAATGGTTAGATCACATCATGTTTCTTTTGGAGGAGATGAACTCGCTTTTTATTTGCCAAGAACACTCTAGTTTTCACTCTTATTGTTTCAACGAATGTTCTCTTTTTCTGCTACTGCATTTAGCTTGCATTTTTCGCCTTGATTTGTGTTCAGATATTGTTTTATCTTTTCATCAAGGTGTATTTTTGCCTCTGGTCTTTATTGGTTTTTATCAAAAGAGGTGTTTATAAAAAGTTTGAATGGTGTTGGAAAAGAGAAAAAGCTTTGTGCAAAATAGTGGTACAAGAAGGAGCTTGTGTAGACTGCGGCTTAGGCTTTTTCATGTCATGCTTGATGTCTTTTTGATAGTATGCTTAGTGGTTTTGCTGTAGCATGACTTGTCTCAAATAACTGAGATTGCTTAATGAGCCTTTGAAAAGATTATGCGTTATTTTAATTATTTGGAAGCATTATTTTGGTTTTCTCCTTGATGCTTTATTTGGGTTGACTTGGCGCATGCTCACACATGTTAGACTCTTACAAAGTCACCAATAGCCTTCATGATCATTTAGTTTTTGACTTTTGATACCATCTTATGCTTCTTTTAATGTCGCTTTGTCGCTTTGCATGATTATGGCCATTATTGCTCTCTTAGTTGGTCGCTCCCAGTCTTTTGCTAGCCCTCGCCTTGTACTGAGTATGAGCTCTACTCGTGCATCCAACTCCTAAAAGCCAAGTTTGCCATTGTGTCCACTATAAATTCCTATGCATGGTATTTGTAAGCCATTCCAAAGTAAAATTTTCGTGTGCTACCTTTCAAAAACCTTCAAAATACTTCTCGTTTTGTGACACTGTTTTCAGCTCATGGGGACGTAGTGGTCGGATTTGCTATCTTCCATATTGCTTATTCCAAAAAAGAAAAAAAAAGAAAAAAAAAGAAAAAAGGCACTCCTCCATGGTATGTGAATGTTGGTGGGCACCCGATGGAATCGGTTAGCCATGGTTTGTGAAAGGAAAAAGGTGGGGAGGAGTGCCAAGTTTTATAAAAAGAGCACCAAAGTGCCAATCTCTCTCTCAAAAACTTGCTTCATTTTTTGTATGGAAGATAGTAAGAACCCCATTGCCAGTCGTTGACAAAGACAACCACCTCTCAAAACCAAATTTTATCTCTGTTTTACAAAATGAAAAGCTCTAGCATATGCTTAATCACTGCTTCCCTCTGCGAAGGGCCTTTCTTCTACTTTTATGTTGAGTCACCACCTTCTTCCTTTATGCACCATTAAGAGAGCATAGTTGTCATTCTGAGTATAATGTGCATTGTCCCAAAGTTTTCATTGATTGATTCATGATCATGGTTTCACTTGTTCTCAAATTACTTGTATCTAGTCACCCTCTTAAACTTGAAGGTGTCCTATGCATTTATGTTTTGCTCTCCATGAAGGACAAGCTGAAAACCACTTGTATGTTTTTCCTTATGATTTGAACACACGTTTGACTTTCATTGTTTCATTTTCATGATCTTTTGTTTGTGTTCATTTGCATGTTTACAACATGGTTGCTAAGTTTCTTATTGTCATGATTATATCTTTCATGCCCATGTTTTAAGTTCTTTTGATCCCAGCTCACAACGCTTACATATATGATCAAGTTTGTGATGGTGCATGTCACCTCAAAAATTATCTCTTTTGTTATCACTTACCTACTCGAGGACGAGCAGGAGTTAAGCTTGGGGATGCTGATACGTCTCCAACGTATCTATAATTTTTGATGCTCCATGCTTGTTTTTACACCATTTGCCTATTGTTTCGTTACACTTAGTGGCATTTTTATGCATTTTCCGGAACTAACATATTAACGAAGTGCCATAGTGCCAGTTCCCTCTTTTCTGCTGTTTTTGTGTTTCAGAGTGATACACAGGAAATATTCTCGGAATTAGACGAAACAAAAGCCAGAAGTCTTATTTTGCCCGGAAGCTTCCAGAGATCTGAAGAGGAGTAGGAGGTGGGCCACAGGGGCCCCACACACACAGGTGGCGCGGCCAGGCCCCTGGCCGCGCCACCCATGTGTGAGGAGGCCCTGGCCCTCCTCTGACATCGCCCCTTCGCCTATATAAAGCCTCGGGACGGAAAACCCTAAAGGATTCGGCAATTTACCAGAAACAGTTCCGCAGCTCCGCCGCCACCGTCGACGAATTTTGGGGGACAGAAGTCTCTGTTCCGGCACCCTGCCGGGACAGGGAAGTGCCCCCGGAGCCATCTCCATCGGTCTCCATCGCCGTCTCCGCCGTCTCCATCGACCTCACCGCCATCTCCATCAACCTTGCTGTCTCCTATGATGAGGAGGGAGTAGTTCATCCCCGGGGCTGAGGGCTCTACCGGTAGCTATGTGGTTCACCTCTCTCTCCCATGATGTGATCTTTATGTGATCGTGAGCTTTGTATCATGTTGAACAAGTACATGTTATTATTCAGATATTTTGTGTACTCTAGTGATGTTATTAAAGTAATCTATTCCTCCTGCCTTGGTGTAACGGTGACAGTGCGTGCATCATGGTGGTACTTGGTTTAGGCTATGATTGTGATCTCTTGTGGATTATGAGAATAATTATTGCTATGATAGTTTGAGTGATCTATTCCTCCTTTCATGGTGTAATGGTGAGAGTGTGTGCACCGTGTTAGTACTTGGTCTAAGTTGCAATGATTTCTATCTTGAGTTGTGATCTGATTTGGATATATCTATGAGTGGTGTTTGTCAAGTACTTGATGAACTTTAAGGGGTGCTTTTGTAGCCACTACGCAATGATTAGTGTTATTCAATAGGAGAGTAATTCAGAGTGCCTTAGCAAAGAGAAGTTACTTGTTCATTCATGTTATATTGTTGGGAGTGTGTCCATTAGTGAAAGTATGATCCCTAGGCCTTGTTTCCAAACATTGCACACCGTTTACTTGCTATTTTGTTACTTGTTTGCTTGCAGCGATATTTACTTTAAATCACATTTGCTACTTATAATCATCACTACTACTTGTATTTCACTATCTCTTCGCCGAACTAGTGCACCTATACATCTGACAAGTGTATTGGGTGTGTTGGGGACACAAGAGACTTTCTGTATCGTAATTGCAGGGTTGCTTGAGAGGGATAGCTTTGACCTCTAACCTCCCTGAGTTCGATAAACCTTGGGTGATCCACTTAAGGGAAACTTGCTGCTGTTCTACAAACCTCTGCACTTGGAGGCCCAACAAGTGTCTACAAGAATAGAAGTGCGTAGACATCACGGCTCGCGCTGTATGTTGACACGTGTGTCGACTCGAGTGGTCCCTCCAATAGCCTCATTAGTTGTGTTCAATGATTTTTGATGGCGAGCCTGGTATAAAATAGTGGAGCCAGAGCTTAGGCCATCTTCAACGAGTCGATCTATTTATGTGGTTAAAGTGATTTAATTTGGTCCGTTTAGATCAACATGTAAACATCAAAAGACAGGGTGTTCGAAGGGTTTGGGAAGGAGGGGGGGGGGTCAACTCAATAGGCCAGATGCATTTACTAGTTGCCTCATTGGCATGCACGACGCAAAGAGCGAGGCACGCCACCCGGCGCAGAGTTCCTGCGCACACCACTATTTGGCGCTAGATTTTAGTCACGCGGGCCAATATTTCCCGCCGACGGTCTCCCGCGCGTGCCACTATTTCCCGCCACAGTGGCACCGGCTATAAAGCCGACGACCATGTTCCCACCATGGCCACCCAAAAAAAATCATCCACTCCCATTGGCCACCACTCCTCTCCCATGGGCGCTTGGTGCCACCATATGTTTTTTATGAAGTTTTCGCTGTAACTTAGTCTCCAGGAGAGCCTGTAAAAAAGGGCGTGATGCTAAACATCAGCCTTAAGACTGCTCATAGTGGGAATAATATTGGCAATAACATAGAACTACATCAACTAAGCATTTTGGTGATATTGTAAGTCATTAATTGAAGAAAAAAAAAAGTGTTGTGGTAACTAGCTATGTTACCATAACATTACACCTTTCAAGACAAGATGAGTGTATAACCTAATAAATATAACTTTGCATGATACTACAAATATGTTACTACCCACTATGGAGATAGTAACATAGATTAGTAATATGTGCATATTACTACTCTATGTTACTATGCACTATGAGCAGCATGAGCGGACCCAAGAAGAGCTAAGTGGGGGCATAGGCCCCACTCAAATTTCTCAAATCCTTTATATTTTTTAAGAGAAGTGTTTGAAAATTTTAAACTAACAGCATAATGGCCCCCAGTCAAGCTTTGTGCCCCCGGTGAATTTTTCTTCTAGGTACGCCAATGATGAGCAGCCTAACAAACGGTTGGCAACTCACAACCTAGATAGCGTATCAAGTACCAACCTTTGGTCGTACGAACCAAAGTAGTATTAAAATATGGTTACGATTTTTTGTGCTTAAATCTGAAACATACTACTCTGTAACACGAATTTTTGTGCTTAAATCCATTTATGTGGCTGAAATTTTATGAGTACCGTATATCAGTATATGTCATACTTCTCTGTCCTAAATTAGTAGTCTCAAATTTATGTAAATACACATTTCTCTAGTAATTTAGAGTGCGGTATAGGTTATTCGATGCCGTAAAAAAAATTGAACTTATTATGACGCGGTAAATTTAGTGGATTTGGAAGCCAAAATGTTTGGTTAATTATACGGTCAGCTCAAACTAATCGCCGGTGGGTCCAGAGCCGCAATTTTGTTTCCGAGAGGATGGTGAGGCCTGACGCCACGGTGCTCCACCTAGAGCAATGGACCTCCACCACATTATCCTTTCCTCATCTAGCCATCCCAGCTCCCGCGTTTGTGGCCCTGCCTGCGACGACCGCGCTGGGCGCACGTGCCGGTGGCCGCCTGAAGTCCTGATGTATCGGACCGGAGACACGAATTCTTGTTTTACCTAGTCCAAGTGCTCGTGTGAGCGTACTACTCATCGTTTGGAACGCCGTACTGTTACCTGGAGATCTTGATACAGGCTTTGTTACCTGGAGATCAGCATCGATTGGACATTCTGCTGGTATCGATGCCAGTACAGAGAGATGTCCACCGAGAATTCTTTTCTCTTTTGAGAGCGCATGGGCTGATTTCTGACGAGTGACCCAGAGGATTTAATGTAGCAATACCAAATCAAATTCTAAAAATCTCAAAACGATATTTGAGTATCTGCAAAATACTTAGTTCGTACGTACTCCCTCCGTTTTTAAATCTCTACTAATAATATTGCAATAGGACTGGTCCGTGTCCCTAGAATACGCTTTCAACCAACTAAAATACGTTTTGGTCCGGTTTAAAAAAATTACACAAAATGCCACCGCCTAAGTCAAAGTAACTTTCGCAGGACAGACACCGACCGAATCGACAAATCTCCTCCTCGACTGCCTCCGATCCTGCTGGACGGGACAAGCGGGAGGGACGACTCGATTGGGAGACACAAAGGCTCACGACGAGGCGGAGCTATGACGGGGATGCGCACGCGGGCCCGTGTTCCTGCTCGTCGCAGGACCCTCTTCTAATGCTTGCGCCCCACGTTCCTACTCGCCGGAGGACCGGACGTCCATCGCTCCGGGCGCCACAGGCCTCCCTCCTGCGACGGGGGCGGCGGGAGACCGAAGCTGGGTTGGGGCGCCGATGCTGCCGCGGGTGGGAAGCTGGATGATCCTACACCGTCCCACGCCCCGGTAGATCCCTCCACTCCCTCCTTCACCGAAGGTTTCAGCCGCCCCTAATTCCGGCGGTTAGGTCTCTTGGGGTGGGCGTCGCTTCGATCGGTGGGTTCAGTATGACCTCCGTCCAGGTGGCGGGAATTTTGCACGGCCTCGCGGCGGACGTTCTCAACGCATCTACTCTGCGGACCACAGCGGAACCGGTCTCTTTGGTCTGTTGGTCTTGGTCATGGCCTTCCTCTGCTCCCACCACGCCGGCAAGGAACAGCCACGCGGAGCAGCTGATCGAGCTTCTCCGATGGGCATGTGCAGTACTGGGACATGGCTGATTGTTGGATGTAGCTCTACGACCAATGGACATGCACGGATGACTGCGCTGGAGTTTCTCGACACATGCCAAGCCCGGAAGTGAGAAGACGATGCGACCCGTTCGTCGCCAAGCTGCAACCCTGAGCTTCCATGGCGAGCATGCGACAGCAATGCGTTGTTTCTCTCTATGTAGTATTGTAGTGCTTGATTGATTTTCGCTACTCGTATCCTGGTACGTGCTCTGTTGGTGTTTGAGCCCAGACCTTGTCTCAGTTGTCTGCGTTGATGCCTTGAGGAGTACTGCTATCACAAATTTAACTAACATGTTTTAAATCTGAATATGCTCAAAGAATTGCTGCGTGCGATGGTTTGGTTGTTTCATCTCTTTGTCTACCATTGGCTGATGGGATAGCACTACGATGTGTTTTTATGAGGATAAAACTTTAACTGTAGTGCCTGATAGGTGTCCAGTGAAATCAGTACGTACTTCAATTTCAGCGCGACGTACCGGCTACATTTATTTTGTGGTGCTTAATTAGGCTGCCCTGGCGGTACTCAAGTAATATTTATTTTTAGACATATTTCAGAATTCGCGGATCTTTTACAAAGTGCGTGGGCAATTGCAATCTTGATGTACTACAAGCAATGACAATAAATTTAAAGGTAAACAAAAATCTGTAGAAATAAAGATAGTGTACAGAACTATAGTAAAAAAAACAGTAAACCGTTGCAAAGCACGGGTAAATTTGCTAGTAAGTATAAGATGCTTTAGATTTAGTATAAAACAAATGTATTAAACACCTTTTAGTGTGTATATTCGAGTGAACTTACACAATAAAAGATATCTAGATATATTTGCTATCTAAAACTAAAACATCTTATATTTTAAAATGGAGGGAGTACATTGCTAGTTGAAGTTGAGTAAGAGAGACATGTACCACGTAAGTTGTTCTACTCCGCCGCCTTATAGTAGCATGGCAAATTAGAGCAACAGCGGAGCACTCACTCGTAAGGTGTCAAATAGGATTCTTATTATATCCTACTTGTAGCTTATTTTACCTATTCTAAATAATAAATTTTATCTCACAATGTATACTACAAAAATTAAAATATACTAAAGATGGGATTTAGGTGGGATCCCACGTGACTCCCTACTCACTCGTCATGCTACCCGTTCACGCACGCGTGGTATTACGTGATCAAGCCGACTAGCCGAGGTAGTGCAGTGACTAGTCATTATCGGAATACTGAAATTTTCCCACTTCGGCTATTGATAATACTCCTTTCGTTGTACTATATTAGTTAAGTGTATAGACACATTAAAATATGTCTACGTACATGCAAATCGGCCACAACTAGTATAAAACAGATGGGATACTAACTAAGGATTCATGACGTATGTGACTTCTTAGACCATCTACTATGTGTTGGAAAAGCGAACCAATGAGGCCTATGATGTGGTTCGATACATAGTAGAGCATCGATATCTATTGTCAGAAAAATAAGAAGCGAACCATCTTTTTTTTTTTTTTTTGAAACAAAGCGAACCATCTTGTTGGTTCGGTTCAAAGCGATGAAAGATCTTAAAATATACTATCCTACCTGACACGACGAAAAGAGTGAAACATGCAAGAGCATGCAAGGCTGGAAGTAGTAGTATTCTGCACAAAACTTGATCCCGAGTTATTTCTTATGGTTCGCACTTACATAGTGCATGGTCTTAGAGCATCTCTGGCTGAACTCCTACACATTAACTCCCTATCCTGCTTCTCATCGTAGATTCCTAAAATTTTGAGAAGTCAAACGGTGGTAGTTTATAGCCAAAACCCTAAATTTAACTCACTAAATTTTTCTTCTCAATTTTCAAACCCCTACCACATACAATCATCAAACAGAACTAGTTTGTAACCGCTATGCATCAATGGATCGACCGACAAGTGAAAAATTTGTGTTTTACCTCGGTGGCTGGCTCAACATTTCATCGATCACCTCACGGTCATCTACTCGGATGCGATCTGGGACAACCGCCTTGCAAGCTGCCGGACATGGCGGAGCCTTAGGTCTCGACCTTGAAGCCTTCCTCTTCTTTCGCGAATGCGGACCACTGAGGAGTACTGAAGCAAGGGGCAGCCGAGCCACCTTCATTGACGTCTCTAAGGCCTTGCCACCCTTGCTGGTGGCCTTGGCCATCGCCCCTACCGCCCGAACAATGTTTGTGTTCCCCGGCCATCCACTTCCATGGCATCGATGATGTTGCGTGGGTCGATTCCAGCAGGGCTGCGAACGCGTCTTGCGGTTCCATTCCAGCCGGTGGAGGGGCCAATGGATTTAGTCGAGAGTGTTGGGCGGATTGACGGGAGAAAGTGGGGGGGGGGGGGGGGGTTCTCGAACAAGTTACCACTGAGTAAAAATGTGACAGTGGAGGCAGAATTTAGGGAGAGCTCTCAAAATTTTACTTTGCTAACGCCGATAGAAGTTCGGCTAGGTGCGACATAGAAGAGAAAAGTAGAAATTTTGCTCCGCTAACCGTTTTTAGGATTTCGGTTAGAGATGCTCTTAGTAATGGAGCAACGTTCATCCAAGGCCTATCAACCGGTTCACCTCCTCCAAGCCAGGAGGCTCTATAACCAGGAGCAAAACAATTCATAGAATCACGAAGTAGTATTAAAGTCTCACACTATCTAGTACTACTAAAGTTTTATGTTGGTTTTGCTTATTCTTAGTTGCCACCCACAAAAAAATCCCATTGTCTCTTTCTCCTGACTATCCTCGAATCTCAGTAACCGGAAACTGTTAAACTGTAGCTAAATTTACCGTGAGTTTCTGAATTTACTCAATGTGAATATATATTAATTGGGTGAGGTGGGAAACAAAAATGGTTACACGTTGAAGATCAAGTAAAAATGTAGGTAACTGCCACAAACTGTGGGAGAGTTGCATCAAGTCAAACGTGATATGCATGCACACTGAGAACCAATGCAAGGCAAGGCAAAACAACATAATATCGTACCTAATGAACATATTCAAACCACAATACATCTTGGTCACTGCCAAGCAACAGTATAAAACAGCACAAAACGCATAATGTATGAGGTACAAGGTCCAGCTCGTATTACTTGTCGTGGATACACAAGCAAACTACCTACAAGTCTGCTCACGGCTACGACGAGTAAATGGGTATACAACAGTACTAGCATTCTACAAAGAGAGCATGTGATCGACCAGCTTACCGATGGCAGGTCCGACGAGCCGGTCTCGGCGGTTCACTCTAGAGTCTAACATCGGTAAGCTGGTCGTACCAGGGTCACATCAGCCCCATTGCTCTGTTGACGGCGCCCTTTGACGTTCCATTAATCATGTCATGGGCGATCTTTATAAATCGTGAGTTCCTCAGGTGTTAAATCCGTGGCGCAAATCTTGGAGCCTGAATCAACTTGAAAACATGTCGAGGGTGGGTAGTAATTCTGGCAAAAACCACTAACCCCTTACACAATGTTTTTTGGAAAATTTTAGATGTGCAAGTTACTAGCTTTTTTTGGACTTAAGTAGCTTCCAGCTCCCGATTTCATTTATAGAATGAACCCGCACACAATGTAGCACAGCTGTTTTTTACGTTAGAGAATTTCGGAACTGGAAAATGACCTTAACCCACTACCAAGGCACACGCTACTCGACCACTAGTCAGAAACGCCACCACCGCAAATTTTGTCCAAACCCTTATAACACCTAGGATCAGAAGTTCCACACAAAACACACCGCGAAACTCTTCGATTTGACATTGACCCGACTCCAATATTATTGACACCGTAGCACACCCTTCTTCGTGTTGAAGCATTCAATTAACACCTGTGCTGGTCGCTGCGCCATGCTGAGATGCGTCCGGCACCTGCTTACTCTCTGCAAACCAGCCCACATATTAATCAATCTAGAAATCTCATACACCACTATGGTAAGGATCACTTGGGTACACATGATCAAAACAAACATCATTTCTTGTCTTCCAAATATCCCAAACAACAGCAGAATAACCAACATCAACTGCATTTATAACTTTACTAGGAATTGTAAAGAGCCAGACACTCAAATCATTAATTTTCATAGGTATGTCTACTACACTTGACAATACCACTTAAACAAATGGTCTACCGTCTCCAAATTATCACAAAAAGAACACTTAGTTTGGTGCAAGTTACTAGCTACCAAATAATTTTAATTTGCATATATTCGTGGTGTTTCACAAATGCAAATATTTATTTCGGCCATGAATATTTTATTCTTTTGCCATGTATACCTTGCACCCCGTTTAACGATATTGTTAAAATCTTAATTTGCACGACTCGTTTGACAAGCTAGTAAATGCCATATTGCCAGAAAAAACAAAAATGCGCGTCACTACCCCAACATGGATTTCCCTGATGGCCGGAAACCGTCGGGAATAAGGGGAAACCATCAGGAATGCACATCTATGACGATTCCCGCTAGGAATCTGCATCAGCAATAAGGTGTAAGGAAAGAAACTTATTCGTGATGGCAGCCGACACACAACTTATTCCTGATGGGCTTTCCGGACTAAGCATGGGAGCAGCGGAAGCAGACATAGCCGATGGCCAAGACGTAAAGAACCTACCATCAGGAATATGAACTAGAAACCTGACGGAATGGGCAAACACTCAAGAATGTCGCACTGTCACGAATATGCTTTTCCTGACTAAGGTGTTCCATCAGGAAACCAACTAACCAATCAGGAAAGGCCGTCAGGAATATTTGAATCCAAATATCACCAAAAATTCAATTACAAAAATAAAATTGCCAGCAATATATGAATGGATTATGCCATTAGCAAAAGGCACAAACATCAGATTCACAAATCACATTCAATACCTTTTTTGCATTCAACAAAATATCACACAATAATACAGTACAATCCTTAATGACAAGTACTATATCCAGAAGAGCCACTTGTTTTGGCAGCATGAGAGGAGACTTAGGTTCACAAGTGCTCATAGTAGAAAGTCAAAATACAACATGGTAGCTACTTGCCAAACTGCATGGCATGCTTATTATTCATCCAAGATAGGTGAATCCTCCCATGCTCGAGTCGTATGATGCTGGCCTGATAGGGGGGGGGGGGGGGGGTATTACTTTGCTCTCCGGTACGAGGCGACACCGTCAATGGAGTGCCACCATTTTGTATAGATGAGGAAGGTTGATTCACCTACAAAAAACACATGAAGATACAATGTTTTAAATTGCTGCTACTAACTAGTATAAGTACAAACCTGTAACTATTAAGTACGGGTACTGCATACATATAGGTACTAGGTAGTCGGCATACACATGTACTATGTAAAAGTAGCACCAATGAAATACATTACTAGAACTGAAGCAAAGCCATTGCAAATTTGCAATGACATGAGATTTAGGATGCTATTCATGGCAGATCGATGCATGCTTTCGAAGGCAACAAACGCACTAGATGGTCTGCAGCATGCATGTTATCATGGCAGCTTGGACGTTCATGTTTTAATTGGATGCCTGGTATGTAAATGAACATGAAACCTGCTTATGTACACAGAAATTGCTAGTATATATATCCGTTTGGTCTACAAAACGTATAGGTATCACACTGCCTCTTGTTCAAAAACATGACACATGTATCATTTCCATAAATTGCATCACTACCTACTGAACTCCCAAAATATCAATGGTTTCTAGATACATTAATCATGAAAAAAGAAAATAAGGAAACTGCACTCAGGATACCATGATTTACATATGCATCTGCTGCTGCAGAGGTGCTTTGCAAACAACAAAGCTAGCGAAACACCAACACAACCTAACACAAACAATTAAAAGATTTCATTACACTTGATACGCCCATCATAAAAAAGGCCCACATAAACTAAAAAAGGCATATCCTATAGGCCGTGGTCAGTCTTGGCCGCCGCCGTCCTGGCACGGGAAGCCGCCACCACCTTCCCTACGGCTGGGCCGCTCCATCGCAGTGGTTCCGTGGCTGGCGGGCCTAGCACCATGGATCGTCGCCATCACGGAGCGGATAACGGCCTCCTAGCGGCGCATATTCCGGCACTGAGGCGGCGGTAAGTATCAGAGAGACGGTAAGCCTCCTTCCGATCGGCGTCCCTCAGGTAGGCCAACACCTTCTCCATCACGGCCGCCCTGTGGGCGGCCTGTGATCCCTTGTTGATGGCGCCCAGAAAATTAGCTGATGGCGTGTGGTTGACGTGGGAGCAAACTGTCCTTGTGCGTGGTGGATAACCAGCCCGTTAGGAACCCCAAGAGGAAGGTATGATGATTATAGCAGCTAGTTTTCCCTCAGTTAAGAAACCAAGGTTTAATATCGGTCAGGAGAGGAGAGACAATGATGACTGAAGGTGATGCGGAACCTGCACACACACAAACAAATACTTTGTTCCCAACTTGCGATGAGGTTGTCAATCTCACCGGTTTGCTTGAAACAAAGGTTATGAGCGTATCGAGTGGAAAACAATTTAGTATGCGAGTAAAGTAAACAGTACGAGTAAAGTAAACAGTGCGAGTAAAGTAAACAGGTGATATCAATATGATGGAAATAGGACCGGGGTCCACAGTTCACTAGTGGTGTCTCTCCATAGATAAAATAACACATGCTGGGTAAACAAATTACAGTTGGGCAATTGATAGAATAAAGATAAACGTGATATGTCAAGAAGATCACTATGAGATTTACTCTGGGCATTACAACAAAATACATAGACCGCCATCCAATTGCATCTATGACTAATAATCCACTCCCGGGGATGTCAATCCGAACACCCTAGAAGTATTAAGTTGCGAACAACAGATAATTACATTAAGCAAAGTGTGTAATGTAAACAAAGCATATGCCCTTGAGCATATGAATGTTGTTTTCTCCCTAGTAGCAACAGAACATCTATCACCTTAGAGGTTTCTGTCACTCCCCCAGGTGAAATAGAGGCATGAACCCACTATCGAGCATAAATACCCCCTCTTGGAGTCACTAGCAACTACTCGGCCAAGATAGCTACTAACAACGGAGAGCATGCAAGATCATAAACAACATAGAGATAACAAAAGATATAATTCAGTACATCAACTTAATCATAAACACCAATATTCATCAGATCCCAACAAACCAAACATGTAGAATTACATAACGGTGATCTCAATCATGTAGGACAGCTCATGAGATCTAAACATGAAGCACATGGTGGAGAAGACAACCATCTAGCTACTGCTATGGACCCATAGTCCAAGGTAGACTACTCACTCATCGCTCCAGAGGCAAGCATGGCGATGAAGAAGACCTCCGGTGGCGATTCCCCTCTCCGACAGGGTGCCGGGAAGAGCTTCTGGACCCTCCCGATCTTCGGGTCGATGGTGGCAGCGGATCGCGATGTGTTCTGGAAAATTGATCGGGTACTTAGGTTTTTTCCGTCGGGGGGTCTTTATAGGCGAAGGGGCGATGTCAGAGGAGGAGCCAGGCGCCCTCACACGGGGCCCGCGCGGCCAGGGGCCTGGCCGCGCCGCCCCTGCGTGTGGGGCCCTGGTGGCCCCCCTCCGACTCTCCTTCGGATCTCTGGAAGCTTCCGGGTAAAATAAGACTTCAGGAACTTGTTTCGTCCAATTCTGAGAATATTTCCTATGTATCACTCTGAAACACAAAAACAGCAGAAAACAGGGAACTGGCACTGTGGCAACTCGTTAATAGGTTAGTTCCGGAAAATGCATAAAAGTGCCACTAAGTGTAACGAAACAATAGGCAAATGGTGTAAAAACAAGCATGGAGCATCAAAAATTATAGATACGTTGGAGACGTATCAAGCATCCCCAAGCTTAACTCCTGCTCGTCCTCGAGTAGGTAAGTGATAACAAAAGAATAATTTTTGAGGTGACATGCACCTACACAATCTTGATCATATATGTAAGCATTGGTGAGCTGGGATCATAAGAACTTAAAACATGGGCATGAAGATATAATCATGACAATAAGAACTTAGCAACCATGTTGTAAACATGCAAATGAACACAAACAAAAGATCATGAAAATGAAACAATGAAAGTCAAACGTGTGTTCAAATCATAAGGAAAAACATACAAATGGTTTTCAGCTTGTCCTTCAAAGAGAGCAAAACATAAATGCATAGGACACCTTCAAGTTTAAGAGGGCGACTAGATACAAATAATTTAAGAACAAGTGAAACCAACAATATGAATCAATCAATGAACTTTGGG
The DNA here is from genome assembly GCA_007115705.1 of Dactylis glomerata. Lineage (NCBI taxonomy): Eukaryota > Viridiplantae > Streptophyta > Magnoliopsida > Poales > Poaceae > Dactylis > Dactylis glomerata. The sequence goes on from QXEO01000631.1 coordinate 679,088, forward strand.
ACAATGCATATCACACTAAGAATGACAACTATGCTCTCTTAATGGTGCATAAAGAAAGAAGGTGGTGACTCAACATAAAAGTAAAAGAAAGGCCCTTCGCAGAGGGAAGCAGTGATTGCAAGTTCTATAACCTTCAAAAATTATGGTACTTACCGGCTTTGAGCTCTCATTGCCCCCATCATAAGCATCTTGAATGGTTAAAGTTAATGCGAGAACAATTATGATGCATATGCTTGACAAATCATAAGTTGAAGACCTCGTGCCCCGTGAATACGAGTACCCAAACCTCATGCTACTTTACTTAGAGTCCCAAGCAAGGCTCTTGTCATTGTAAGTATATGCATATCATTGAGAACCGCCAATGGGGTACCTCCGTGCCCGATGATATGGAACAAGCCCACACCAAAATGACAGGACAAGCAGACAATGAACACCTCGACATCTCTTTTATTTGCCTTTTATTTAGCTTTTTATTGTGAGATGCGTCGTCGAATGTTCACCATGGGTATGCTGCAAATTTCCACCATGAATTATGCATGGCTTAGATTGGCGGCCCGGCGTTTCCCTAACACATATACAAACTCCATGATCCCCACAAGATTCCCAATTCATTTCACACCGCGGGCATCCATAGACAAAAGATCACGATATCAACTCAAATAAGAAGTGCAATGTTGAAAGCTTGCCCCATGACAGCATGGATGGGCTAGAATCCAACTTACAACTTGCAAGCATAACAACTCAACATAAGAGACCACAATGTCAAATTTTTAAGAACAGGAAAAAGTAAAGTGTGCCTTCCGGTTCGTGAGAGCTTTACTGACCGAATTTCGCATAACACTGGTAAGAGTTTAATTTGAAGAGAAAATAAAAGCAAGTCAAATTTACTTGGAATAGAAAATTGCTAGTAGATATGTATGGTGGACACTTTGGAAAACTTTGGCTTTTAGGAGTTGGATGCACGAGTAGAGCTCATACTCAGTACAAGGCGAGGGCTAGCAAAAGACTGGGAGCGACCAACTAAGAGAGCAGTAATGGCCATAATCATGCAAAGCGACAAAGCGACATTAAAAGAAGCATAAGATGGCATCAAAAGTCAAAAAGTAAATGATCATGAAGGCTATTGGCGACTTTGTAAGAGTCTAACATGTGTGAGCATGCGCCAAGTCAACCCAAATAAAGCATCAAGGAGAAAACCAAAATAATGCTTCCATACAATAAAAACAACGCATGATTTTTTCAAAGGCTCATTAAGCAATCTCAGTTATTTGAGACAAGTCATGCTACAGCAAAACCACTAAGCATACTATCAAAAAGACATCAAGCATGACATGAAAAAGCCTAAGCCGCAGTCTACACAAGCTCCTTCTTGTACCACTATTTTGCACAAAGCTTTTACTCTTTTCCAACACCATTTGAAATTTTTATAAACACCTCTTTTGATGAAAACCAATAAAGATCAGAGGCAAAAATACACCTTGATGAAAAGATATGACAAGGTCTGAACGCAAATCAAGGCAAAAACGAAAACCAAAAGCAGTAGCAGAAAAAGAAGAACACTCAATTTTTAATAAGAGTGAAAACTAGAGCGTTCTTGGCAAATGAAAACGAGTACATCTCCTCCAAAAGAAATTTGTTGGGGTCCAACCATTTATTGCAGCAAACAAACTAAACTAACTAAGAAAACTAAAACAACTGACGCTCCAAGAAAAACACATAGTGCATGAAGCAATAAAAATATAGTGTTTTGAAAGGTGACCTGATTTTTGCTGATGAAGAAGGGGTGCCTCGGGGGCATCCCTAAGCTTTGACGCTTGTACTTCTTGAATATTTCTTGGGGTGATGCATGGGAATCCCCAAGATTGAGCTTTTGTCCATTCTTCAACTCATCTCATCATTCTCCAATCCCTACACTTGAAAACTTCCTTCATACAAAACTAAACACAATTCTATTAGCAACATTAGTGTAAGCATAACATATAATCAATCCTCTATTTGCTTCAGGTTTCTACTCAAAAACACCACATATATAGTAGATAATACTGTAGCAACCTCCCCAAAAGTTCCATGATCAAAAGAACTCAAAAGAAAGCGATAAAGTGGCAAACACAGATATTGGCAGAAATCTGTCAAAACTGAACAGCTGACAAAGGTCAAATTTTTGAGGGGTTTTATGTTGCTCAAATCAAAAAGTGTTCAACTAACAAAAGTTTGGATATAACCTGGGGCATATGCACAAGAAATTTCAGGTCCAAAAGATATACAGAGAATTTACACGAATTTTTACGGTGCAGCACCGAAAACATTTTCAGGACAGCAACATCCCCAAAACTTTACCTCACTCAAATTAGAGGCTTCTCTTGGCACAAAAACGAAATAAACAAGATAAGGAGCGGTCATTACAGTAGTAATGACTTCCAAGACTCAAATAAAAGAAAAAGTACTGAAAAGAAAACATTGGGTTATCTCACAAGAGTGCTTTTCTTTAACGCCTTTGAGCTAGGCGCAGAAAATTGCGAATCAAGTAATATCAAGTGATGAAGCATCAAGCTCATAATTTGCTCTAAGAATAGAGTCAAAAAGTAATTTCTTTCTTTTCCTAAGGAAGTGTTCCATACCTTTCTTAAGTGGGAATTGATATTTGATAGTGCCTTCCCTCATATCAATGATGGCACCTACAGTTCGAAGAAAGGGTCTTCCCAAAATAATAGGACATGAAGCATGGCATTCAACGTCGATAACAAGAAAATCAACGGGAACAAGGTTATTGTTAACCACAATAAGAACATCATTAATTCTTCCCAAAGGTTTCTTCTTAGCAACATCAGCAATAGGAACATCAAAATAACATTTTTCAAGCGGTGGTAAATCAAGCATGTCATAAATTTTTCTAGGCATAATAGAAATACTAGCACCTAGATCATATAAAGCATGGAAATCATAACCATTAACATGCATATCAATGATGGGTTCCCAACCATCTTCTAACTTCTTGGGAACGGAGGCTTTTTGCTTCAACTTTTCATCCCTAATCTTTATGAGAGCATTGGTAATATGCTTAGTAAAAGCAATATTTAAAGAACTAGCATTGGGAGTCAAAGCAAGCTTTTGCAAGAACAAAATTACTTCAGATATATTGCAGCCATCAACATCAAAATTATTAAAAGAAGTAGAGCTATCATCTCCTACACTCCGAAAAATTTCAGCACTCTTTTGAGAAAAAGTTTTGGCAGTTTTAGGCTTTTTAACACAAGGAGTGGGAGTTTTCTCTACACCAATCAAAGTAAGAGGATTGCTAGTATTAGGAGCAACATCATTAGAGGTAGTAATAGTACATACCTTCATCTCTCTAGCCATCTCATCTTCTCTTTCCCACCTGGCATGCAATTCCGCTAACAATCTAATATTTTCATCAATTCCAACTTGGATAGCATTAGCGGTAGCAAAAACATTGTTCTCTTTCACATCATTAGGAAACACTTTTAATTTCAGAAGTTCAACATCATGAGCAAGGCTATCAACTTTAGAAGCAAGAATATCAATTTTGCCTAACTTTTCCTCAACAGACTTGTTAAAAGCAGTTTGCTTACCGATGAAGTCCTTGAGCATTACCTCAAGCTCGGAGGGCGCGGCCCTAGTGTTGTTGTAGGAATTACCATAAGAGTTACCATAACCATTACCATTAGTAGAAGGATACGGCCTATAGTTGTTACTAGCAAAATTATTCCTATAAGCATTGTTGTTAAAATTATTGTTTCTAATGAAATTCACATCAACATGCTCTTCTTGAGCAACCAGAGAAGCCAAAGGAACATTATTAGGATCAACATGAGTCCTATCATTAGCAAGCATAGCCATAATGGTATCAATCTTATCATTCAAGTAAGAGGTTTCCTCAACAGAATTTACCTTCTTACCTTGTGGAGCTCTCTCGGTGTGCCATTCAGAATAATCTACCATCATGTTGTCGAGTAGCTTAGATGCGGCGCCCAAGGTAAGGGACATAAAAGTGCCTCCAGCAGCTGAATCAAGTAGGTTCCTTGAAGAAAAATTCAGTCCTGCATAAAAAGTTTGGATAATCATCCAAGTAGTCAGTCCATGAGTGGGGCAATTCTTTATCATAGATTTCATTCTTTCCCAAGCTTGAGCAACATGTTCATTATCAAACTAAGTAAACTTCATAATATTGCTACGCAAAGATATAATCTTAGTAGGAGGATAGTATCTACCAATAAAAGCATCCTTACACTTAGCCCATGAATCAATACTATTCTTAGTCAAAGACAGCAACCAATCTTTAGCTTTTCCTCTCAAAGAAAAAGGAAACAACTTGAGCTTAATAATATCACTATCAACATCCTTATATTTCTGCATCTCACATAGCTCAACAAAATTGTTGAGATGAGCTGCAGCATCTTCAGTACTAGCACCAGAAAATTGCTCTTTCATAACAAGGTTCAATAAAGCAGGCTTAATCTCATAAAAGTTTGCAGCAGTAGCAGGTGGTTTAATAGGAGTGCAGATAAAATCACTATTGTTTGTGCTAGTAAAGTCACACAACTTGGAGTTTTCAGGATTGGCCATTTCAGCAAAACAAAAGTAAACAAGTAAAAACAACTACCAAGGATTCTATTTTTTTTGGTTTTTGATAAAAAGCAATGCAGGTAAAATAAATAAAGTAAAGCAAAACAATAAAAACAAAGTAAAGGATGTGTGTGCGAAAAACTCCCCTCGCAGAAGTCTTCTCTTCCTCCCCGGCAACGGCGCCAGAAAATTAGCTGATGCCTTGTTGATGGCGCCCAGAAAATTAGCTGATGGCGTGTGGTTGACGTGGGAGCAAACTGTCCTTGTGCGTGGTGGATAACCAGCCCGTTGGGAACCCCAAGAGGAAGGTATGATGAGTATAGCAGCTAGTTTTCCCTCAGTTAAGAAACCAAGGTTTAATATCGGTCAGGAGAGGGGAGACAATGACGACTGAAGGTGATGCGGAACCTGCACACACACAAACAAATACTTTGTTCCCAACTTGCGATGAGGTTGTCAATCTCACCGGTTTGCTTGAAACAAAGGTTATGAGCGTATCGAGTGGAAAACAATTTAGTATGCGAGTAAAGTAAACAGTACGAGTAAAGTAAACAGTGCGAGTAAAGTAAACAGGTGATAGCAATATGATGGAAATAGGACCGGGGTCCACAGTTCACTAGTGGTGTCTCTCCATAGATAAAATAACACATGCTGGGTAAACAAATTATAGTTGGGCAATTGATAGAATAAAGATAAACGTGATATGTCAAGAAGATCACTATGAGATTTACTCTGGGCATTACAACAAAATACATAGACCGCCATCCAACTGCATCTATGACTAATAATCCACTCCCGGGGATATCAATCCGAACACCCTAGAAGTATTAAGTTGCGAACAATAGATAATTGCATTAAGCAAAGTGTGTAATGTAAACAAAGCATATGCCCTTGAGCATATGAATGTTGTTTTCTCCCTAGTAGCAACAGCACATCTACCACCTTAGAGGTTTCTGTCACTCCCCCAGGTGAAATAGAGGCATGAACCCACTATCGAGCATAAATACCCCCTCTTGGAGTCACTAGCAACTACTCGGCCAAGATAGCTACTAACAACGGAGAGCATGCAAGATCATAAACAACATAGAGATAACAAAAGATATAATTCAGTACAACAACTTAATCATAAACACCAATGTTCATCGGATCCCAACAAACCAAACATATAGAATTACATAACGGTGATCTCAATCATGTAGGGCAGCTCATGAGATCTAAACATGAAGAACATGGTGGAGAAGACAACCATCTAGCTACTGCTATGGACCCATAGTCCAAGGTAGACTACTCACTCATCGCTCCGGAGGCAAGCATGGCGATGAAGAAGACCTCCGGTGGTGATTCCCCTCTTCGGCAGGGTTCCGGGAAGAGCTTCTGGACCCTCCCGATCTTCGGGTCGATGGTGGCGGCGGATCGCGATGTGTTCTGGAAAATTGATCGGGTACTTAGGTTTTTTCCGTCGGGAGGTCTTTATAGGCAAAGGGGCGATGTCAGAGGAGGAGCCAGGCGCCCTCATGCGGGGCCCGCGCGGCCAGGGACCTGGCCGCGCCGCCCCTGCGTGTGGGGCCCTGGTGGCCCCCCTCCGACTCTCCTTTGGATCTCTGGAAGCTTCCGGGTAAAATAAGACTTCAGGAACTTGTTTCGTCCAATTCCGAGAATATTTCCTGTGTATCACTCTGAAACACAAAAACAGCAGAAAACAGGGAACTGGCACTGTGGCAACTCGTTAATAGGTTAGTTCCGGAAAATGCATAAAAGTGCCACTAAGTGTAACGAAACAATAGGCAAATGGTGTAAAAATAAGCATGGAGCATCAAAAATTATAGATACGTTGGAGACGTATCAGCCTGCACCACCTCCGTGAACTCGACCGCCGCGCGCGCCGCAGCCGCCGCGATGTGGTCCTTCGCCACCTTGGCATAGCTCACGCACGACGACCTTTGCGGTCGCCTTGGGCACCGCCTCTAGCGAGGCCATGGCCGCCTCATGGCGGATATCGCGCAGGTCCGCTAAGGCATCCTCCTTCGCCACCGCCTCCTTGGCCATGACTGCCTGGATCTTCCAAACAACGACCTTGGCTGCCTCCTTTGCTGCTATCTCGACCACCTCCTCAATCGCCTGCTCGGCCGCCACGTGTTCATGCTCGAAGGCGCCCACCTCCTCCTTGGCGTACAGCCGAGACAGTGCGGTGGCCTCCACCTCCTCCTTGGCGTACAGCCGAGATAGCGCGGTGGCCTCCACCTCCTCCATTCGCGGAGCGTAGCGGTTCCGACACATCTCCTGGATCGTCGTCTAGTTGGCGATCTTGCGACGAGGCATGGCTAGGGTTTTACCTGGTGCTTGTGCTTGGCTTTGGTGGTGAGATGGTGGGCGCTCATCGTCGCCGGTGCCGCCATATTATATAGACCGTGGCCATGGCAAGAAACGGCACCGGGCGCGAGATATTTTCCGGCCAAGGGCAGGAAACAAACTTCAATCGCACGGTGGTGATTCGCGATGTCCCGTTGATGCGGTACGGTGTTGATATCTTTTCACCGTCCAGTTGGGAACCCCAAGAGGAAGGTATGATGAGTATAGCAGCAAGGTTTTTCCTCAGTTAAGAAACCAAGGTATGTCAATCAGGAGAGGAAGGAGCCAATATGACTGAAGGTGATGCCCGCTAGCTTGCGACAGCTCCGGACAATTTATAGGGCGCCTCATCCGAGCTTTGCTTTGCGAGCGGCAACATGGAACCTGCACACAACACAACCAAATACTTTGTTCCCAATTTACGATGAGGTTGTCAATCTCACCGGTTTGCTGAAAAGATATAAGAAGATCTGAATGCAAATCAAGGCGAAAATCGAAAGCGAAACGCAGTTCTAGAAAAGAAGAAAACACTCGTTGAAACAAATAGAGTGAAAAACGGAGTGTTCTTGGCAAATGAAAAGCAAGGCAACTTCTCTAAAAGAAATTTGTTGGGGTCCAACCATTTATTGCAGCAAACAAAACTAAACTAAACTAAAAACTAAAACAACAGACGCTCCAAGAAAAACGCATAATGCATGAAGCAATAAAAATATAGTGTCTTGAAAGGTGACCTGATTTTTGCCGATGAAGAAGGGGTGCCTCGGGGCATCCCCAAGCTTTGACGTTTGTACTTCTTGGATATTTCTTGGGCTGATGCATGGGCATCCCCAAGCTTGAGCTTTTGTCCATTCTTCAACTCATCTCATCATTCTCCGATCCCTACACTTGAAAACTTCCTTCATATAAAACTAAACACAAATTATTAGCAACATTAGTGTAAGCATAACATAGAATCAACCCTTTTTTGCTTCAGGTTTCAACTCAAAACCACCACATATAAAGCATATACTACTGTAGCAACTTCCCCAAAAATTCCGTGATCAAAAGAACTCAAAAAGAAAGCGATCAAGCGGCAAACACAAATATTGGCAGAAATCTGTCAAAATAGAACAGCTGACAAAGGTCGAATTTTTAGAGGGTTTTCTATTGCTCAAATAAAAAAGTGTTCATCTAATGAAAGTTTAGATATAACCTGGGGCATATGCACATGAAATCACAGGTCCAAAAGATATAAAGAGAATTTTCACAAATTTTTATGGTGCAGCACCAAAATCTATTTCAGGACAGCAACATCCCCAAATCTTACCTCACTCAAATTAGAGGCTTCTCTTGGCACAAAAACGAAATAAAAATGATAAGGAGGGGTCATTACAGTAGTAATAACTTCCAAGACTCAAATAAAAGAAAAATAACTGAAAGTAAAATATTGAGTTATCTCCCAAGAGTGCTTTTCTTTAACGCCTTTGAGCTAGGCTCAGTAATTTGAGAAGATGCTCACATAAAAAATATGAATTGAAGCAAAAGAGAGCAATAGGGAGCAAATATGAAATACATTTAAGTCTAACCCACTTCCTATGCATAGGAATTTTGTAAGAAAATAAATCAAAGAAGCATATAGTAACAAGCATGGGTAGATAAAATAAAAGCAACTTCGGAACTTTCAATATAAAGAGAGGTGTTTTAGTAACATGAACCTCTCTCATAATAATTTTCAGTAGCATCATGAACAAACTCAACAATATAAATATCACACCCATCCTCCTTTGTTAAGCATGGAGGGCGATCAAATAAGGTATTAGTTAAAGAGTTACTCTTATTGGGAGGTAGACATGGGTAGCTCCATTCTTCCTCCTCTTGATCATCACTCTCCTCTTCTTTTTCATCCAATGAGCTTCCAGTTTCAGCAATTTCTTCTTCCATAGGCTCCTTCAAGGCATTAGTCTCTTCCGTTGGAGAGCATCTATTGAGATATTTAAGAATATAGCCATTTTCTTCCTTGTAATTATCAAAGCAAAAATTAAGTATATCATAAATCTCATATTTATAAGGTGCATCATCAGTATTTTTAAGCAAATAAGCAAGTTCGAATGCACCCTTCCAAGCAATAAATTCTTCAATTTGTTCCACATCGTAAAAGTCATAATTTCCATTAATATAAGAAGATATGGTAACAGCATCATTATACTCACATTGAAAAGGGAGGTGTTTATACCTCCTACGGCAACAAGATTTATCAAAGCAATAAGTAACATTATAAGTAGAGCACACATTTCTAGCAATGATATACAATTTATCAATTTGTTCCCATAAGTGTTTCCCTTTTTGTGACAAGCGGTGTTCCTCATAATATTTGTGTTGCTCTTTTGTGAACCCACCTTGCCAAAAAGATTTAGTTTCAAAGAAACCAACCATTGATAGAAAGCATGATAAAGCAAGACAATAACAGACCAACAAAAATAATAACTATAAAAGGAACTAATTTTTTGTATTTTTTATAAAATGATTCAAGTAAAAATAAAGTAAAGCAAAACTTAAAACAAAGTAAAGGATGTGCGTGTGAAAACTCCCCTCGCAGAAGTCTTCTTCTTCCTCCCCGGCAATGGCGCCAGAAAAGAGCTTGTGCCTAGTTGACGTGGGAGCTTATTCTTCTTCAATCCCCGGCAACGGCGCCAGAAAAGAGCTTGATGCGGTACGGTGATGATATCTTTTCACCATCCAGTTGGGAACCCCAAGAGGAAGGTATGATGAGTATAGCAGCAAGGTTTTCCCTCAGTTAAGAAACCAAGGTATGTCGATCAGGAGAGGAAGGAGCCAATACGACTGAAGGTGATGCCCGCTAGCTTGCAACAGCTCCGGACAATTTATAGGGCGCCTTGTCCGAGCTTTGCTTTGCGAGCGGCAACGTGAAACCTGCACACAACACAACCAAATACTTTGTTCCCAACTTACGATGAGGTTGTCAATCTCACTGGTTTGCTGTAAACAAAGGAATGAGCGTATCGAGTGGAAAATAGTAATAGTATGCGAGTAAAGTAAATAGTGCAAGTAAAGTAAATAGGTGATAGCAATATAAAGGAAATAGGACCGGGGTCCACAGTTCACTAGTGGTGTCTCTCCATAAGATAAAATAATACATGCTGGGTAAACAAATTACAGTTGGGCAATTGATAGAATAAAGACAACGTGCATATGTCGAGAGGATCACTATGAGATTTACTCTGGGCATTACAACAAGATACATAGACCGCCATCCAACTGCATCTATGAAAGCATATGCCCTCGAGCATATGAATGTTGTTTTCCCCCTAGTAGCAATAGCACATCTATAACCTTAGAGGTTTCTGTCACTCCCCCAGATTAAATAGAGGCATGAACCCACTATCGAGCATAAATACCCCCTCTTGGAGTCACTAGCAACTACTCGGCCAAGATAGCTACTAACAACGGAGAACATGCAAGATCATAAACAATATAGAGATAACATAAGATAATATTCAGTACATCAACTCAATCATAACACCAATATTCATCGGATCCCAACAAACACAACATGTAGAATTACATAACGGTGATCTCAATCATGTAAGGCAGCTCATGAGATCTAAACATGAAGCACATGGTGGAGAAGACAACTATCTAGCTACTGCTATGGACCCATAGTCCAAGGTAGACTACTCAATCATCGCTCTGGAGGCAAGTATGGCGATGAAGAAGACCTCCGGTGGTGATTCCCCTCTCCGGCAGGGTGCTGGGAAGAGCTTCTGGACCCTCCCGATCTTCGGGTCGACGGCGACGGCGGATCGCGATGTGTTCTGGAAAAGTGATCGGGTACTTAGGTTTTTCCCGTCGGGGGGTCTTTATAGGCGAAGGGGCATCATCAGGAGTGTGCCGAGGCGACCTCACACATAGGGGGCGCGGCCAGGGGCCAGGCCACGCTGATACGTCTCAAACGTATTTATAATTTTTGATGCTCCATGCTTGTTTTTACACCATTTGCCTAGTGTTTTGTTACACTTCGTGGCACTTTTATGTGATTTCTGGAACTAACCTACTGACAAGATACCACAGTGCCAATTCCCTGTTTTCTGCTATTTTTGTGTTTCAGAAAAGTTACACAGGAAATATTCTCGGAATTAGACGAAACAAAAGCCAGAAGTCTTATTTTTTCCCGGAAGCTTCCCGAAGACCGAAAGAGAGCCGGAGGGGGGCCAGAGGCCGCCCTCACACATAGGTGGCGTGGCCCAGGCCCTGGCCGCGCCACCCTGGTGAGAGAAGCCCCTGGCTGCCCTCTGACGACGCCCCTTCGCCTATATAAAGCCTTGGGACGGAAAACCCTGAGGGAGTTGGCGAAATTTCCAGAACAGTTCCGCAGCGCCGCCGCCACCGAAGCCAAATTTTGGGGGACATAAGTCTCTGTTCCGGTACCCTGCCGGGACGGTGAAGTGCCCCCGGAGCCATCTCCATCGGTCTCCATCGCCGTCTCTGTCGTCTCCATCGACCTCACCGCCATCTCCATCGACCTCACCGCCATCTCCATCAACCTTGCTGTCTCCTATGATGAGGAGGGAGTAGTTCATCCCCGGGGTTGAGGGCTCTACCGGTAGCTATGTGGTTCACCTCTCTCTCCCATGATGTGATCTTTATGTGATCGTGAGCTTTGTATCATGTTGAACAAGTAGATGTTATTATTCAGATATTATGTGTACTCTAGTGATGTTATTAAAGTAATCTATTCCTCCTGCCATGGTGTAACGGTGACAGTGCGTGCATCATGGTGGTACTTGGTCTAGGCTACGATTGTGATCTTTTGTGGATTATGAGAATAATTATCACTATGATAGTATTGAAGTGATCTATTCCTCCTTTCATGGTGTAATGTTGACAGTGTGTACACCGTGTTAGTACTTGGTCTAAGTTGCAATAATATCTATCTTGAGTTGTGATCTGATTTGGATATCTCTATGAGTGGTGTTTGTCAAGTACTTGATGAACTTTAAGGGGTGCTTCTGTAGCCACTACGCAATGATTAGTGTTGTTCAATAGGAGAGTAATTCGGAGTACCATAGTGAAGAGAAGTTGTTTATTTGTTCAATTATGTTATATTTGTTGGGAGTGTGTCCACTAGTGAAAGTATGATCCCTAGGCCTTGTTTCCAAGCATTGCACACCGTTTACTTGCTGTTTTGTTACATGTTTGCTCGCAGCGATACTTATTTCATATCACAGTTACTACTTGTAATCATCACTACCGCTTGTATTTCACTATCTCTTCGCCAAACTAGTGCACCTATACATCTGACAAGTGTATTGGGTGTGTTGGGGACATAAGAGACTTTCTGTATCGTAATTGCAGGGTTGTTTGAGAGGGATAGCTTTGACCTCTTCCTCCCCGAGTTTGATAAACCTTGGGTGATCCACTTAAGGGAAACTTGCTGCTGTTCTACAACCTCTGCATTTGGAGGCCCAACACTATCTACAAGAACAGACGCGTGCATAGACATCAAGCTCTTTTCTGGCGCCGTTGCCGGGGAGGTAAGGTAAAAGGTACTCGCATCCTCCTGTGTGAGTGCTCAGAGTTATTTCCTTTAGATTCTGCAATTACATCTTTTTGTTTCTTGTTTTTATTTTCACTAGTTAGGCTTAATGGAAAACAAAGAGTTCTTTAGTCTTTTTCCTGAGTTTAGATTTTATGAGAAAATTGAAAATCCTTTGGAGCTTATTTCGCATAGCAATGTTATTAGTACGAATGCTTTGAATACTGTTAATGCTAATGCTATAAAAAATTCTAAGCTTGGGGAAGCTGGTTTTGTTAAGTATGATATTTTTAGTTCCCCAGCTTTAGTGGAGAAAGTTTGCTCTGATGATATTTTATCTCCCATATGTGATGTTTCTAATGATGCTTGTGCTCCTCATCCTTTTAAAATACCTACGAAGATTGTTGAACATGTTAGGGATAACTGCTATTTAGGAGATGGAACTGTCCATCCTGGTGACCATTTGCTTTTTATACATGAATTATGCGAATTGTTCCAGTGTGCAGGTATTTCAATGAACCAAGTTAAGAAGAAGCTATTCTCTTTTTCGCTGAAAGGCAGAGCTGAGGAATGGTATAAAACATTGAAGGATGGCCGATCTATTGATTGGGAGGAAATTGAACCTCTCTTTTATTCTAAATTCTATCCTTCTAGTCAGGTTTATAAAGATAGGAATTACATTTATAATTTTCATCCGCATGAGGGAGAAAGCATTGCCCAAGCTTGGGGAAGATTGAAGTTACTAATGCATAAATGTCCTATTCATGATCTTCCCCGTAATATTGTTATTAATAATTTTTATGCAAGGATTTCAGGATATTACAAGGACTATCTAGATGCATGCTTTGATGGGTCTTTCACAAGCAAGGATGTCGACACCAAGTGGGGTCTGCTTGAGACAATTCAAAACAATATTGAAGGTTGGGATAGCGACAAAGGTAAAGGATCAGGTATGAATTACAAGTTTGATTGCATTAAGTCTTTCGTTGAAACTGCTGATTTTCAAGATCTTAGTGCTAAGTATGGTCTTGATCCTCAAATTATGGTTGATTGCTTTAAAGCCTTTGCTTCCCATATGAATGTTCCTAAAGGAAATGGGGACGTGTATCATGAACCTTTTAAGGACACTTGCATAGAAAGTGATATTGTTGTTGATGATTGCAATAAACATGCTCAAACTTCTAAAAGTCCTATTTCTTATAAGCATGTTAATTTTTGTGGAATACATAGACCTTGTGAACAGAGTTACAACAAGGAAGATTACTGCATCACCCACGCAAATGAAGAAACTAGTATGTGGCTCAAGGATCTAGATGTGCTTGGTGAAAGGGTTTGTGAGCTTTATCCTTTTCTTTGCGAATTTTGCGGTGAAAAGGGTCACTTTAATTTTCAATGCCCAATTAATCGAATGAGTACCGCATATTTGTATTGTGATGATAAGATTACTTTCAATCAGTATGATGAGCTTACTTTGTTTTTGAATTGTGAAGAGATATCTAGGAAGATTTCTTTGGTTGATATGAGAGATGTTGATATTAATAGCACCCTTCGTGGTTGTCGTCTCTATTGTGCTAAAGATTGCCTCGCAAATACTTACTTGCAAGATCTTATAAAACATGATGTTTTGCCAAGCTATGATAGGACTAATAGATGTTTCGATCTTATTAATAGAGAGGAGGAATCCTCCAAAGTTTCTTCTGTTGTTTCTATCAGCAAACCAGATTATGTGGAGAAGATGCCTTTCCCTCCTAAAGAATATGTGGAGAAGATGCCCTTCATGTCTCTCCCTCCTAAAGGAGAGAGTAAGAAGAGTATGAAGAAGAAGAGGAGTAAAAGGCGAGAGGACACGGTATCTTCCCCTAAGCGTTATGATCCTGCTATAGATTATGATAATTCTGATTGGAATGACGTTCCTATGCCTGTTACCTATGTTAGTGATCATGATTGGGAAAAGCACTCTACTTTTGATATTGAAAATCTTTTTGGTACCAATTCTAAGGTTAACAATTGTTGTACCATTAGTGCTATCCATGTTCCTTCTTATGATGATATGTTTGATGAATATGCTTTGCGAAATAGTTGCTCTCTAGCTTGTGATGATACTAAACCTCTAGTTTATGATGGCTATGATGATGAGTATAATATTTTCAGTTCACCTACTATTGAGGATAAAATTAGTTATGATTACAATATGCCTCATATTTATGATGATTATGGTGATGAGAATAATTATTCTGTTGAATCTGCTCCTACTACTATTGTTCCTGTGGTGAGTATTAATTCTTTTATGCATGTGGCTCATGATAGGGATGCTTTATGTGATAGTTATATTGTTAGTTCTATTCATGATGCTACTGAAAGTTATTATGAGAGAGGGAAACATGGTTTGATGGATCTCAACAATATTGAGTTCCCCTCTTTATGTAGCAATTCATGAAGTTGTACTTCTTTTGCCTTCCTATGCTTTTTGCTTTGCGCTTTTATGACTTGTCTCTTTACAAGACTATTTTTCATAGGAAGTGGTTTAGATTTAAATGTGTTCCACACTTGCTTTTTGATGCTCTCTATTGCTTTAAGTTCCTATATGGCGCCTTTGCTTCAAGCTCTTATATGGCGCCCACATGAGCATCTTTGCAAATTATTGCGCCTAGCTCAAAGGCGTTAAAGGAAAACACTCTTGGGAGATAACCCATTGTTTATTTTCAGTACTTTTTCCTTTATTTGAGTCTTGGAAGTCATTAATACTGTAATGACCGCTCCTTATCTTATTTATTTCATTGTTGTGCCAAGAGAAGCCTCTAATTTGAGTGAGGTAAAGATTTGGGGATGTTGCTGTCCTGAAACTATTTTCGGTGCTGCACCGTAAAAATTCGTATAAATTCTCTGTATATCTTTTGGACCTGCAATTTCTTGTGCATATGCCCCAGGTTATATCCAAACTTTCATTAGTTGAACACTTTTTGATTTGAGCAACAGAAAACCCTCTAAAAATTCGACCTTTGTCAGCTGTTCTGTTTTGACAGATTTCTGTCAATATTTGTGTTCGCCGCTTTATCGCTTTCTTTTTGAGTTCTTTTGATCACGGAACTTTTGGGGAAGTTGCTACAGTAGTACATGCTTAATATGTGGTGGTTTTAGGTTGAAACCTGAAGCAAAAAGGGTTGATTCTATGTTATGCTTACACTAATGTTGCTAATAGATTTGTGTTTAGTTTTGTATGAAGGAAGTTTTCAAGTGTAGGGATTGGAGAATGATGAGATGAGTAGAAGAATGGACAAAAGCTCAAGCTTGGGAATGCCCATGCATCATCCCTAGAAATATCAAAGAAGTACAAGCGTCAAAGCTTGGGGATGCCCCCGAGGCACCCCTTCTTCATCGGCAAAAATCAGGTCACCTTTCAAGACACTATATTTTTATTGCTTCATGCACTATGCATTTTTCTTGGAGCGTCAGTTGTTTTAGTTATTAGTTTTGTTTTGTTTGCTGCAATAAATGGTTAGATCACATCATGTTTCTTTTGGAGGAGATGAACTCACTTTTCATTTGCAAAGAACACTCTAGTTTTCACTCTTATCGTTCAACGGGTGTTCTTCTTTTTCTGCTACTACGTTTAGCTTTCGATTTTTGCCTTGATTTGCGTTCAGATCTTGTTATATCTTTTCATCAAGGTGTATTTTTGCCTCTGGTCTTTATTGGTTTTTATCAAAAGAGGTTTTTATAAAAAGTTCGAATGGTGTTGGAAAATAGAAAAAGCTTTATGCAAAAAGGTGGTACAAGAAGGAGCTTGTGTAGACTGCGGCTTAGACTTTTGCATGTCATGCTTGATGTCTTTTTGATAGTATGCTTAGTGATTTTTGCTGTAGCATGACTTGTCTCAAATGACTGAGATTGCTTAATGAGCCTTTGAAAAATCATGCGTTGTTTTTATTATATGGAAGCATTTATTTGGTTTTCTCCTTTGATGCTTTATTTGGGTTGACTTGGCACATGCTTACACCATGTGGACTACAAAAATAAGTTGCCAATAGCCTCTATGATCATTTAGTTTTTGACTTTTGATGCCATCTTATGCTTCTTTTAATGTCGCTTTGTCGCTTTGTCGCTTTGCATGATTATGGCCGTTATTGCTCTCTTAGTTGGTCGCTCCCAGTCTTTTGCTAGCCCTCATTTTGTACTGAGTATGAGCTCTACTCGTGGATCCAACTCCTAAAAACCAAGTTTGCCATTGTGTCCACTATAAATTCCTATTCATGGTATTTGTAAGCCATTCCAAGTAAATTTGCATGTGCTACCTTTCAAAAACCTTCAAAATACTTCTCGTTTTGTGACACTATTTTCAGCTCATGGGGACGTAGTGGTCGGATTTGCTATCTTCCATATTTGCTTATTCCAAAAAGAAAAAAAGGAAAAAAGAAAAGAAAAAAGGCACTCCTCCATGGTATGTGAATGTTGGTGGGCACTCGATGGAATCGGTTAGCCATGGTTTGAGAAAGGAAAAAAAGGTGGGGAGGAGTGCCAAGCTTTATAAAAGAGCACAAAAGTGACATTGTCTCTCTCAAAAACTTGCTTCATTTTTGTATGGAAGATAGTAAGAACCCCATTGCCAGTCGTTGACAAAGACAACCACCTCTCAAAACCAATTTTTATCCCTCTGTTTTACAAATGAAAAGCTCTAGCACATGTTTAATCACTGCTTCCCTCTGCGAAGGGCCTTTCTTTTTACTTTTATGTTGAGTCACCACCTTCTACCTTTATGCACCATCTAAGAGAGCATAGTTGTCATTCTTAGTGTAATATGCATTGTCCCAAAGTTCATTGATTGATTCATATTGTTGGTTTCACTTGTTCTCAAATTATTTGTATCTAGTCGCCATCTTAAACTTGAAGGTGTCCTATGCATTTATGTTTTGCTCTCCATGAAGGACAAGCTGAAAACCATTTGTATGTTTTTCCATATGATTTGAACACACGTTTGACTTTCATTGTTTCATTATTCATGATCTTTTGTTTGTGTTCCTTTTCATGTTATAACATGGTTGCTAAGTTCTTATTGTCAAGATTATATCTTCATGCCCATGTTTTAAGTTCTTATGATCCCAGCTCACACATGCTTACATATATGATCAAGATTGTGTAGGTGCATGTCACCTCAAAAATTATTCTTTTGTTATCACTTACCTACTCGAGGACGAGCAGGAGTTAAGCTTGGGGATGCTTGATACGTCTCAAACGTATCTATAATTTTTGATGCTCCATGCTTGTTTTTACACCATTTGCCTAGTGTTTCATTACACTTCGTGGCACTTTTATGTGATTTCTGGAACTAACCTATTGACAAGATGCCACAGTGCTAGTTCCCTGTTTTCTGCTGTTTTTGTGTTTCAGAAAAGCTACACAGGAAATATTCTCGAAATTGGACGAAACAAAAGCCAGAAGTCTTATTTTTCCCGGAAGCTTCCCGAAGACCGAAAGAGAGCCGGAGGGGGGCCAGAGGCTGCCCTCACACATAGGTGGCGCGGCCCAGGCCCTGGCCGTGCCACCCTGGTGTGAGGAGCCCCTGGCTGCCCTCTGACGACGCCCCTTCGCCTATATAAAGCCTCGGGACGGAAAACCCTGAGGGAGTCGGCGAAATTTCTAGAACAGTTCCGCAGCGCCGCCGCCGTCGAAGCCAAATTTCGGGGGACAGAAGTCTCTGTTCCGGCACCCTGCCGGGACGGGGAAGTGCCCCCGAAGCCATCTCCATCGGTCTCCATCGCCGTCTCTGCCGTCTCCATCGACCTCACCGCCGTCTCCATCGACCTCACCGCCATCTCCATCAACCTTGCTGTCTCCTATGATGAGGATGGAGTAGTTCATCCCCAGGGCTGAGGGCTCTACCGGTAGCTATGTGGTTCACCTCTCTCTCCCATGATGTGATCTTTATGTGATCGTGAGCTTTGTATCATGTTGAACAAGTAGATGTTATTATTCAGATATTATGTGTACTCTAGTGGTGTTATTAAAGTAATCTATTCCTCCTGCCATGGTGTAACGGTGACAGTGCGTGCATCATGGTGGTACTTGGTCTAGGCTACGATTGTGATCTTTTGTGGATTATGAGAATAATTATCGCTATGATAGTATTGAAGTGATCTATTCCTCCTTTCATGGTGTAATGTTGACAGTGTGTGCACCGTGTTAGTACTTGGTCTAAGTTGCAATAATATCTATCTTGAGTTGTGATCTGATTTGGATATCTCTATGAGTGGTGTTTGTCAAGTACTTGATGAACTTTAAGGGGTGCTTCTGTAGCCACTACGCAATGATTAGTGTTGTTCAATAGGAGAGTAATTCAGAGTACCATAGTGAAGAGAAGTTGTTTATTTGTTCAATTATGTTATATTTGTTGGGAGTGTGTCCACTAGTGAAAGTATGATCCCTAGGCCATGTTTCCAAGCATTGCACACCGTTTACTTGCTATTTTATTACATGTTTGCTCGCAGCGATACTTATTTCATATCACAGTTACTACTTATAATCATCACTACCGCTTGTATTTCACTATCTCTTCGCCGAACTAGTGCACCTATACATCTGACAAGTGTATTGGGTGTGTTGGGGACACAAGAGACTTTCTGTATCGTAATTGCAGGGTTGTTTGAGAGGGATAGCTTTGACCTCTTCCTCCCTGAGTTCGATAAACCTTGGGTGATCCACTTAAGGGAAACTTGCTGCTGTTCTACAAACCTCTGCACTTGGAGGCCCAACATTGTCTACAAGAACAGACGCGTGTGTAGACATCACACGCTGCCCTGTTGTGTGGGGCCATCGTGGCCCCACTCCGTCTACTCTTCGGTTATCTGGAAGCTTCGGTGAATTTCTGGACGTTCAGCTTTTGTTTCGTCCAATTCCGAGAATATTTCCTGTGTAACTTTTCTGAAACACAAAAATAGCAGAAAACAGGGAACTGGCACCATGGCGACTTGTTAATAGGTTAGTTCCGGAAAATGCATAAAAGTGCCACGAAGTGTAACGAAACACTAAGCAAATGGTGTAAAAATAAGCATGGAGCATCAAAAATTATAGATACATTGGAGACCTGCCGGACCGCGACCCATTTTCTGTCTGCAGGCCAACCTATCCATACCGAATCAGACGATTTGGGTTATTGGTTCGCGTTGGCCCGCTGAAGATTCCCTCACACAAAGAAACAAGGACCAGCAGGAGCAACTCTACTAACCAAATGTTTTTACGCCATTCATATTAGGGGATAGGAGAAAAGTTGATATAATCACCCAAAGGACTAGCTTTAGGTTGCAAAAAAAAAAAAGAGTAGACACAATAATCATAGTAGTGGTTTTTGGTACTGTCATGATCCGTGTCTTCCATGTAGTCATCTTCAAGATCTTGGGGTACAGGATGTTGAGCATTGATATAAGAAAACTGTTGTTTTCAAGTACTGGTTCATTTTTTGGGCAATTAAGAAATCTAATATGTGCATATCATAAAACTTACCGGACCACATATGTTTAGAACAGTTGGTATGCCGTTTTTCCAGGAACTCGTTTCTCCTCAACAAAGCCTGCAGGTAGGACATGGTTGTCAGTTGATGGCGTAAAGGGCCCAATATATTCGTGAGTTCCGCGCGCGCAGCAGCCAAAAAATCAATCGCGACGGACTCCAATATATCTTTGGTGACGTCGTCCGTCCCGGCCGGGAAACAATGTTGAGGCCGGGTTATGCGCGCTCCACACGAGAGGCTATGGTGACGGAACGTTCAAGGACTGCACTGCCCGTCATTTTACTTTGAACGTATATGCAGCCATGCAGGAGTGAACTCTTATGATCGAGTACAGACAGCACCACAGCATATATAGCTCAATCTAGCTTAGACCGTTCAAGTTCAGTTGACACGTCTATATATAGCATTTTTCAAGACCGAGCCGATCTCGTCGTCCCTCTCGCGCACATACTACGCCGAGCAGGGCGACTCGACCACGGAGAGCTCGCCGCGCGCGCAACGTCTCCCTGCAGCAGCAGCAGCAGCAGCTTCTACGCTTCTTTTTGCGGCAGGTCGTACAAGGAAATCAGGCCTTGTCTGTGGACCCTGTCCTGTGCCCTGGCGGCGCTTGGACGGATTCGCGGTGCGTCGTGCGTGCAGCTAGTCGTGGGTGGGCAGCCGTTTGCGAGCGAGACCACGGCGCGTGACTGCCTCGGCGCCGCTGCGCGCGTAGTACGTACACTGTACGTTGTACAGTACGTGTGGGTCGACCGACCATATCTCTACGCACTACCAGTACGTGCTCGCTAGCTAGCTCCTCCATATCTCGATCAAAGCAGGTGCTATTGGCGCCGTACGTATATCCCGGCGTGTAAAACGAAAACTAAACCATTTGTTACTAGTACCGGGAAAATCAATTAACCACGGTTCGTCGTGATCGATCGGCTTGTTTACCTTGCTAGCTAGTTGTTCGTGCGCACCCGTTGGGGACGTAGCTTAGTACGAGAAGAGGCACGGAAGCGTGTCGAGTACTGTAAGTAGTTGTCACCAAGTACCATGCATGGTCCATGGAGCTAGCAGGTCACCACCAACTACGCCCATGGCCCCACGCAACACCCCCCGATCGACCAGTAATGATCTGCACTGCAAAGATGGGACCCACAGCGCAGCGCAGCGCAGAGGCTAGTACTTCCGACTACCATCTTGCGGCGCACGAACACGGAGAGCAGGCGCGTCCGACACGTGTGCCCATGGCACGGGCGCGGCCAAAGCGGGCACGTCCGCCGCTTTTTCCAGCCTAGTCGCGGTCCTGCGGTCTGATTCAGAAAAACCCGAGGGCTCGCCGTGCAAGAGTTCCAGCGTTGCAACACTAGCTAGTTATTCGTTGTTTGTATACTGTGCACGCACCGAGACCGAGTCACCCATGGTCATGGCTGCGTGATCTGCTGCTAATTAATTAACCTACTGGAGTACTGTATTTGGTTAACACCACATTCGTGTACGTGGACCGCCGTGCGGTGCATCCATGAGAGGGGTGATTTACGTCATGTATAAAAACGCCCAAGCAATTTCAAATGTCGGGATGTGCATGCTCATGTTTACTACACTACATACTAGCTAATCCAAGTGTTCGTTTCTATAGTGTTTTACAAATCCAACCAATGTTTATTTCATACAAAGCACATTCCTATGTACACTGACCCTAGCCGTTGCTGTTTTTTTTTCCAACATAACTTGCACAATCGGTTCGACGATCCAATAAATCGGATATTGCACGGTTTAACTAACTCTACTCTCTCTAGCTTGTGTTCGTATACTAGAATTACATTTCGCAAGGCGGGTTGAGCCAGTTACCCTCACGTGTTGACTCTTTTTGTTACCAGCCCACGTGCATGTAAGAACACGTAGAATTTGATAAACATAAAAGGAAGCTTCTTCCGATCATACAAATCAACTAATTTTGCAAAAATAATAATATAGAAACCAACTAATTGATCAAAATGATATACTCTCGCCGTCCCCAAATACGCGGCATATAAGTTCAGTTCAAAGAAACAAACACTTGGATTAGCTAGTATGTACTCCACCCTCAGTCCCTCACAGAGGGCACACAACAGGGCGATACTCAAGATGCCCTGCTTCTGGCATTGCAACGGCAATTGCCATGATCAGTTTGGTGTTACCCCATTTCCTGTGCCGCGCGCAAAAGGATGCACGCACCTGGCTCTGCCCTGCCTGGCGCGCGTCATTACGGTCATCCGGCAGGGCGGTTCCTTTTCTGTTTCACTTTTCGTTCTGACTAGCAGCAGGCTTGGCAGCACGATTAGGATTCCTCGTGACCGCCGACGGTACGTACGTGTGTGTGTGTGGGTACAATGTACGAATTGAAATTGAGTTGAGCTCCGTTTGTTATACCTCCTGTACATACAGAAATGGTCATCGAGAAATACCTGTATGATTTTCAAATAGTAAAAGAATCAAAGTAGTACACGAAATTACTTCGGCCAGAACCAGGCAGGTTAACTGCCGTGCACACGTCACGAGGCAACGCAGCAGCTCCCGCTGCCTTTTGGTCAAGGGTGGCCAGTACAGTCCAAAGCTTGGACGTAAAACGAATAACGAAAATAAATCAAGGATTTCTTTGTAAACTCGCAACGGTCCGCTATATAACTTGCTCCGCCTTCGTCTTCTTCCCATCTCTCGTTCTTTTGTTTCCTGCTCTCCGCGAAAACCATCCACACAAGAGGGAAAGCCATGGCCACCTCCCGTAAGATCCAGGAAATAGTTGGCAGTATTCTTCAGGCTGCTGGTGAAAAACAGCTTAAGGAACCCAGAGTGAGGGAGATGCTCACGAACCTCCTACAGGGCCGCATGGCGAGCCAGGACGGCGTCGCGACGGCGGGCGTCCTGGCCGCAGCCTCCGCCCATGCGGCAACCGGGGTCACCGCGCTCGCGGAGGCTCTCCAGGGCGACGCTGGGGCCGGATCCGCTGCAAGGGCTGCCGAGGGCGCCGCCAGAATCGTGGCCGGCGACGGCCCTCTCGGCGCCGGCGGCCACTCCAGGGTGCCCGGCGTCTCTCGCACCGGTCCCAGCGCGGGGATACTGGTTTGCCTCGATCTTGCTGCCGTCACAGCCCTCGGGGAGATCCTCCGGGACTCCAGCGGAAGGGCTGCCGACGCCGCCGCCAAGATCATCGCCCGCATCGGCCCTCTCGGCGCTCGCGCCGTCCGCGTCACGGCCATGCCGACACCTCCCAGCCCCCTTGGAGTCTACGTGACCGTCTCTCTGTGCCCGGCCAGGGGAATCCGCGTTGGGTTTGACCTTGCTGCTGCAAGGGCGGCCGGTGGCGCTGCTTCTGCGAGGCACACCGGCGGCGTCTCGGCTCCGCACCTCTCTTCTGCCACGGCCGCTGGGGCTACCTCGACTGGCCAGACCGGCGGCGTGCTCGAAAGGATCACTGATGAGGCAGCTGACACAACGGAGGATGCAAGCTGGATCCGCACTGTGGCGACCGTGCTGGCCATCCTAGCGGTGCTGGGTGGCGGTGGCTACCTGTTCTACCGCGGACGTGGTGGCTCCCCCGGGCCGTCGAAGGACGGTGGGCCGACGAAGGACGGTGGGCCGACGAAGAACGGAGGAGGAGGAGGTGACAGGAAGGGCGGCGAAGGGGGCAACTAAAGCCCGGCGAGCTTGATCCGGTGGACGAATTCTACAGCTTAGTTTTGATCTATCTGCCGAAGAATAATGGGCGGGTGAGGCGAGGAATGCTGCGAGTAGATAAATTATGAGTACTCATAAGTTATTATTAGTATTATTATCACAACCTATGATTAGTCGACTTAAGACTCGAAATCCTTGTTTAAGAATTCTGATCCTAGTTGTGAAATCCTTAATGCGAGGAAGTGTCTATGTGTTTAAATTTAGAGTGAATTCCAATTTTTACTTCATAGTTGTGCATTTGTGATATATATTATTCTAGTGGAATTTTTACTTAAATGTGTCAACTAGAAGACTTTAAACATGGTTTTATCCCAGTTTTGTATTTTCTTGTTTTTGTTAGATAGGACAGACATGTTATGTCAATGTGGCGTGAAAAAATGTATAACGGCCGGAGCTGTCATCGACAATTATGTCCGGACTTCTCATATCTAGTTGTTCAATTTCTTTTCATCATTTTAATATTTTCAAACCCAGTCATCACGCCTTACACAATGGACATACATAAAAAGAGATGGTACAAAGCTTATAAAAGGGGTATTCTAGACAAATTTTGACTTGATGGGATAATTAGTGTAAGAAATGTATAATTAGTGGGTAAAAAGTGGAATTCACTCCTTAAATTACTTCCTACGATAGAAAATCATTCATATAGTCTCTGGTTGCTTCATGATAGTCATCAGGATTTTGGTGATACGCACGATACTCTTACCGCAGCCTATGAGTTCAGCCCGTTCGCCGTAGATCCACCGCCGCCCCGACGCCTGCGATCCCAGCTGCCATGTTTTCCTCTTGAATTTAGACCCATCGGCGAACCCTAATTGCTGCCATGCTTCCGCGCCGCGGTCCTTCGCTCGGCTCCACCGGCTACCGTGGAGTCTGTGCGCGCCCCTACGGCACCTGGGCTGTGGAGCTCACTGCCGGCGGACAGCTCGTGTGGCTGGGGATCTACCGCTCCCCCGAAGAGGCCGCCCGCTCCTACAACATCACTGCTTGGAGGTTTGGCCAGGGCAGCGGCTCACTCAACTTCCACGAGGTTCAATCTCGAGAGGAAGCAGAGTTCCTCCCCCTCTCCCCACTGCTGCTCCAGACCTGAGAGGACCGGTGGCGCCACGAGCGGGCACAACGGCATCTGGCCGTTGCCGAGGCCGACGAGCGTCGGATGGCCGAGTGGAGGCATCTCTGCCTCGAGGATGTGGACATGGAGCTAGCTTTCTATGTGCAGAAAAAGTTAGAGGGGAGGGCGAGGGTGGTAAGGGCGGAAAAGAGGAAGAAAAAGGATTTCATAGAAGCCCAACTCGCTGGTCAGTCGAAGATCGGTGACGATGACGATAGGTGGATGGACCTCTTCCTAAGTAGTGAGGGGAGCACCGACGACAGTTCTGACGATCAGTAGTCGCCTCGTCGACACTATCTAGTAATGTAGTTCATATATCGTTTGTGTTAATCTATGTTTTTATCGTGTTAACCAATGTCGATGTCGACATTATCTACTAGTGGACGATATCAATCTAGTATAATTTATTTTAGATTTATGTTTGATTTATTGTAATTTTTTTAATCTTGTTTAATCAAGCGAGATTGATTGATGATTGAAAGTAACAAAGTAATAAGGAAAGCAAAATAAAAGATGTCCCAATCCTCAACAATGGAGAGGACATGACTAAGGTTGTGCTCATGTAGAAACATCCGATGCATATGTATGAATTTGTAATTTATTGATGCATGCAAAATTCATGCATGAAATTTGTAGTTTATTGATGCATATTCCAACATATTTAGATGTTATAATAATGTTTTGCATTGATTTATGGGGATTTTCCATCGATCCCACTTATTTTGGTTATACCTGTGCAGAATAGGAAAACCCTATTTTGTGTATTTTGACGTTTCAAGGACCTTCCAGAACTCAAATTGACCGAGGATTTTTATAGTGTTAATATTTTATCACGAGAAGCACCTGGAGAACAACATGCTGCTTTGCAGAAAATCTTTGACTTTGAGCAGGTAAAAGGAGAGAAACTACCAGAATCTTGTGGAAGGTTTTGCTCTTTAAATAGAGTACTGCCTGGAGAGCCATTGCCTAAAAATGAACTCCTTGATATATTTTATAATGGACTAACTATTGAATCTAAGAAATATTTGGATAGTTGTGCTGGTGGTGTTTTTAGGAAAAAGACTCCAGCTGAAGCTAAAGAATTAATGGCTAAAATAAGCCGGAATTATGATGATTGGACTATGGCTAAGTCAACACCAGCGCCAACACCAACACCGACACGAGCACCAATGCCAGCGCCGACACCAAAGAAGAGAGATATGATTGAATTAAATGATGAATAAATGAGAGAAGCCAAGAAATCTCTTAAGGAGAAGGGTATTAAATCCGAAGACGTGAAGAATCTACCACCTATAAAAGAATTATATAAGCCAATCCCTCGCTCATCTACTATTGAGGTACACTCTCTCCAAAGCTTTGATAATAGAGATATTTCTTACTCTAAACCTCCTGATCAATGCTTAGATGAGTTTGATAATTTTATTGTTAAGCAAGATAATTTTAATAAGAGACTGCAGAATCATTTGTTCGAAAATTCTAGAGCTATTAACAAGTTGTAGGATATTGTGGAGAGAACCTCCAATGATGTGAAGATGCTTGTTAAACATTTTCAAATGGTTCAGACTCAAATTGATCAGCTTACTAAGGTGCAAAAAGACTTGCTAGTTAATGCCGCAAGAGAAAAACAAGCGTGTGAAATATGGACTATTGGCGGTGCTACTACTCAAGATCCCTTATATCCTAAAGGGCATCCTAAGAGAATCCCGTAGGATTCTCAACGTGCTACAAGTGATGGTAATCCTTCCAAGAAGAAGAAGAAGAAGAAGCACAAAGCAGTTGCGGAATCTTCTGAAACAGGTAAGGATCCTAATAGTGTTTCTATTTCTGATGCTGAAACCGAGAGTGGTAATGCTTCCGATACAGAAGAAGTTGAAGAGGAACCAGAAAAGCTTGCTAAGAATGCAAAGTACACTAAGGAAGACTTCATTGCCAATAAGCATTGTAATGAGAGAGAACCTTGGGTGCAGAAACCAATGCCTTTTCCTGGTAAGAAACACAAATCCAAGGAAGAAGAACACTACAATAGGTTTTGTGAATGGATGAGACCTTTATTTTTACAAATTCCTTTGACTCATGCTATTAAAATGCCTCCTTATTCAAAGTATATGAAAGATATTGTTACTAATAAAATGAAGATTCCTAGTGAGGAAATTTCCACTTTACTTGCTAATTACTCTTTTGATGGTAAAGTTCCAGAAAAGCTTGGAGATCCAGGTATACCAACTATTCCTTGCTCTATTAAAAATAACTATGTTAGAACTGCCTTATGTGATTTGGGAGCTGGAGTTAGGGTGATGCCTTTTTCTCTCTATAAGAGACTTGATCTAGAAAAGTTGATATCGACTAATATATCTTTGCAAATGGCTGATAAGTCTACTACTATTCCTATTGGTATATGTGAGAATGTTCCTGTACAAGTTGCTAATAATTGTTTGATATTGACTGACTTTGGTGTGTTGGAAATGCCTGAAGACGACAATATGTCTATTATTCTTGGGAGACCTTGTCTAAACACTGCAGGTGCTGTTATCGATTGCAACCAAGGGAAAGTAACTTTTAATGTCAATGATAAAGAGCACACGGTCTATTTTACCAAGAAGATTGATAAAAAATATGCTCTGAATTCAATCAAGAATATTGAGACCATCAGAGTTGGTCAAATTATATGTTCAAAGCCAAAGCCCAAAGAAGAATATCAAATTGTTATGGTTGGGACTATGCCTATCAAGGTCGAGAAAAGGGAAATGGACAACTACACCTATGGAGAAGTCTTTGAAAGAGAAGCACCAAGGTCATCAAGGCCTTCAAGATCCACTGCTCAATATAGGACATCCTACAATGAAGATCTTATGTCACCAAGCATTGGCGATAAGGGGGATGATGGAGATGCGCATCCATCCACCTTCCCTTGTGCTAAATTTTTGAGTGATGCAGGGATTCTTGAGGATTTCTTACTCCTTGTTAACAGGGTTGGATTGACTACATACATGACGGATAAGAGTAATCAATATGCTATTCTTACAAAGATTTTTGTTGAAAGCTTTAAATTCACTAACTCTCATTTCAAGCCATCCATTGCATTTAAGATTTATTATAAGTCTGTCACCATGTCTTTGGAGAAGTTTTGTGGTATTCTAGGTATTCCCATGTTTGGGACAGCAAAGAAGATTCAGAACCGACCAGCTGATTTGTTGGAACTCTACCGAGGACTGACTAATGATGATGACCGTACAGCTCAGCGTGGCAAGATAAGAAACATTCAACCCCCAGCTATTAGATATTTTACTTACTACCTTGCAACTAGTATTCTTGGTAGGGGGAACACTAGCAATATCTCTAACTATCATTTAGCTTTTCTAGC
Organism: Dactylis glomerata; assembly: GCA_007115705.1. Classification (NCBI taxonomy): domain Eukaryota; kingdom Viridiplantae; phylum Streptophyta; class Magnoliopsida; order Poales; family Poaceae; genus Dactylis; species Dactylis glomerata. Next base: position 707,229 of record QXEO01000631.1, read on the forward strand.
TACTGCACTTGATGTTAGCAAAAAGTATAACCTCAGTGCTCTTATTGCACGTCGCCTAGCCGCTAGGGGACCTACTTATGGAGGCATTATTGCTACGCGCATTGTTGCTACTCTAGGACTTTCTATTGCTCCTAATGATATACTGTTGGTCCCACAGAGGCTTGATCTTGCTGCCATGAAGCTCCATCACTTTGTTACTACTAACTCATGCGTAGGAAAATTAGTTTATAGAATGTTATTCACTGATGGTGAGGAAAGGGAAGTTCCCTTGCTGCAGCCCAGTTTGTTCAGTATTCACAGGAGGCCATGGTTGCGCTCGAAGGAGGAGTTGGACGAGCAGATTAGGTTGCTCAGCTTCCACGTACAACATGGCGCTGTGGACCAGGAGGAAGAGGAGGCGTCGGCTGATCACTACGCCGTGTACTACACCGGGGCGCCCTCGAGCTCATATCAGGACGAAGGTGCTTCTTCGTCATATTTTGGGGATGCCACTTCATGGCCGAGCTGGGATTGATCTCCACTTAGGCCAAAAGCCTAAGCTTGGGGGGAGGTACACCGACAATACACTCATCTATATATCATATTTTGTTGGTACTTTGTATATCCATGTTTCGCTTTCTTTCTTTGTTGTTCTTGTTCTTATTACTACTTTCCAAAACACAAAAAGACCAAAAATATTTCCGTTGTTTCTCTTTGTTTGCCTTTTAGTTTTCTAGCTTTGGTTTGCTTTACTTGCTATTTTCGGTTTGATATTTGAAAAATCCAAAAATATTTTTCTTTGTTTGCTGTTTCCTTCCGTTCTTGTTTCAAAATTCAAAAACCCAAAATATTTGTTGTTCTTCTTTGGTCTTGTAAAGTTTGTAGCGGAGTTCAGTCTTCCATGACTCCATTGGAGCTTGGTATTCACTTCATATTATTCAAGCCACACAAGTGAAAGGCAATAATGATGACATACGACAATTCGAGATGTGGTAAGAGGCTGGTATGAACTCTATTTGTTTTCATTTTTGTATATATACTCATCTATGTGGACATGCTTAGTCTGTTCATGTAAGGTATATATTATCTAATGGATGCTTTGTAGTTCTTGCTCTCATATGATTAGTTTCAATTTACTAATAGTTTGTAGCATGTCATGTAGACGCTTGCTTGCATTGTTTTATTCACAATATGGTATGACATTGTGGTATCCTCCTCTGAAAGTTTCATTTGAATCGACTTGGCACATGCTCAAACATGCATATCACTGAACAAAAGTCAATTAAGCCTCGATGATTTACTTTGCCTCAGAATTCTTGTATCATTTTTATGCCTATATTAATTTTGTTTTGTCGCAAGCATGATTATGATAGTTACTGCTCTCTTGATTATCGCTTCCCATTCTTTTGCTAGCCTTCACTTTTACTGAGAGGGAATACTTCTCGTGCATCCAACTCCTGAAAACCAAGTAACCCCAAAGAGTCTACTATAAATTCCTATGCATGGTATTTGTAAGCCATTCCAAGTAAATTTCCATGTGCCACCTTTCAAAATTTTCCAATACTTCTTATTTTGTGCCACTGTTTTTAGCTCATGGGGACGTAGTGGTCGGAAATGCTATCTTCCATATTAAATTAAGTACCCCTCGACTTGCATGCTTCATCTGCTGGTCATTAATTTTGCAAGGGAGCTGGTCAGACCATTGTAATCTAAATCTAAAAAAAAGGCACTCCTCCATGGTATGTGAAAGTTGGTGGGCACCCGATGGAATCAGTTAGCCACGGTTTGAGAAAGGAAAAGGTGGGGAGGAGTGCCAATGCTTTATAAAAGAGCACCAATGTGCCAAATTTTCAAAGAACTCGGAACCGCTCTCACTTGTTTAGTATGGAAGATAGCAAGTCCCCATTGCCAGTCGTTGACATGAAACAACCACCTCTCAAAATAAATTTTTATCTCTGTTTTACAAATGAAAAGCTCTAGCACATGTTAAATCACTGCTTCCCTCTGCGAAGGGCCTTTCTTTTACTTTTATGTTGAGTCTTCATTTTCTAACTTTAAGCACCTTCTTGAGAGCATAGATGTTATTCTTAGTGTAATGTGCTTGTCCCAGAACACGGTTAATTGTGGTATAACTTTGATGCTTGTATCTTTGATATTTTTACTTCTAGTCTTCCCTTGGACTTCAGAGGTGCCTCAACATTTATATTTTGCTCCACAAATAAAGGCAAGCGGGATACCACTCTTCCATATCATTTTATGAACATTACAATCTTGTAGCTTCTTATGTTCATGTTGCTTGTTATTAGTGCATTGGCACTCTTTCATAGCTTGCTTGACTATGAGGTAACATTAGTTGCATATTTCTTATTATGAATTGCATGAGTACTTGATCATATAGTGAGAATATGTACATCTTATGAAGCAAATGTGTTCATGAAAGTTTCTTTTATCGCTCTCAGTTGTTAACTGGATTGCTTGAGGACAAGCAAATAGCTAAGTTTGGGGGGAGTTGATACGTCCAAAACGTATGTACTTTCCCAAACATTTTTGCTATTGTTTCTCCTCTAATTTGTGTGTTTTGAATACAACTAATACAGACTAACGTTGTTTTGAGCAGAATTGCCCTGGTGTCTTATTTTTGTGCAAAAATCCAACTTTCAGGAAAAATCCCAGAAAATACTGCAAAATTCCTATTTTATGAGAAGACCCACGGAGCCAGAAGACGAGACGGAGAGGGGCTGGGAGCCAGCCTCACCACTAGAAGACCCACGGAGCCAGAAGACGAGACGGAGAGGGGCTGGGAGCCAGGCTCACCACCTGGTGGCGCGGCCCAGGCCTGGCCGCGCCAGGGGGTGGTGAGGCCACCCCAGCCACCTCCTCGAGCCCTCCTTTCGCCTACATATACCCTTCAACCTGAAACTATTGGGGGTTCGGCATTTTTCCCAGATAGACTTCCGCTGCGCCGCCACCATCATACACCACGATTCGGAACCAGAAACTCCGTTCTGGCACCCTGCCGGAATGGGGATTTGGAGGAGATCTTCATCACCATCATCACCGACGTCTCTCCATCGACCATCCATGACTCCCCCATCCATATGTGAGTAATTCCCGCTGTAGGCAAAGGGGGTGGTAGGGATTGGATGAGATCATTCATGTAATTTGCTATAAGATTGTTAGGGCATGCTGCGTAATATCTATTATTAGTGCTTATGATATTGTTGCAACTTGTTGTGCTTAATGCTTGTCACTTTGGGCCCGAGTGCCATGATCTCAGATCTGAAATTGTTATTGTTTTATGATGATACTTGTTATTTATGATCTTACCTGCAAGTTGTATACACATATCGTTGTCCGGAACCCGAGGCCCCAAAGTGACAGCAATTGGGATAACCGGAGGGGATGGCTATGATGTGAGGATCACATGTGTTCACCGAGTGTTAATGCTTTGCTCCGGTAGTTTATTAAAATGAGTACCTTAATTACCAGTAGATTTCCTTGAGTCCCTGCTGCAAACAGGCTGGTAGAATAGAAGATGTCGTGCAAGTTTCTCATTGCGAGCACATACGACTATATACGAAATACATGCCTATGGTTGTTTAGTACTAGGATGCTTTATCATTATTGAATACCAAAGTCTGCTTCGTGCCAGCCAGCATGCCTCACTTGAACCAATGAAAGGTTGAAGTGAAAGTAGGACGACGGGAGAAAAGAGTAAGGAGTACCGGAAAAAGAAGATTTGGGACTTTCTGCAATTGCCCATGTCTTACTGATTTCATGAATTATCTTATCCATGCAACGCCCGTACATCTATCCCTATGCCTACAATATTTAATCGTACTATTTACTATTGCTACTATTACCGCCTTTACTTTATTATTGTTGCTACTATTTTACTACTATCACCACTATAAAACTATTGCTACTGATAAACCGCTGCGAGCAATTCTGTTTACAGGTGCAGCTGAATTGACAACTCATCTATTAAGGCTTATAAATATTCTTTGGCTCCCCTTGTGTCGAATCAATAAATTTGGGTTTTATTTCCCTCAAAGAGTGTTGCGATCCCCTATACTTGTGGGTCATCAAGACTATTTTCTGGCGCCATTGCTGGGGAGCATAGCTTTATTTGTAAGTTCACTTGGGATTCATATTGTTCGCTGCAATCCATTCATCATGGGTAAACCTCGTGATGGAAAAGTTCCTATATTGCCATCCACTACAAGAAGAGGTATGACTCTGAACACCTCTGTTGCTATGGACTCACCATCTGTTATGAGTAAGTTGCTTACACCACCGCATGCACATGATACTTCTTATGCTGAGTTTGAAAATGCTACTGATAGTTTTGATGATGCTTCTACTGTGCTTGATGAGAGTGGTTCGTTAGATTCCTTTTTAGATGCTACAATTGCTAGGACTAAGCAATTGGGGAACACTACTGTTACGTCTGCTAGTTCACCTGAGTCTAGGGAATGCCCTAGTGACGATCTTGATGATGCTTATGTTGAGTTAGATGACAATTTTATTTATGAATCTCATACTACTAGTGATGCTGATGCTATTAGAGATCTTTATGCAAGACGTGTTGTTATCTACCAATTATCTCCTGATGCTAATTTTGCTGCTTCTCCGATACATATTAGTAATAAGGACTATGATTTCTCTTTGGATTTATCTTACATATCTATTGTTGAGAAAGAACCCTTTTGTGGTACTGAAAGTAAGAGTGCTATAGAGCACATGAGTGAGCTTTCTTCTTTGAGTAATTTGTTTTCTGATGATACTAAGCTACGTATGTACTTTGTTGCTAAGATTTTCCCTTTTTCATTGAAAGGTGCAGCTAAAGCTTGGTTTAATAATTTGTCTCCTGGATCTATTGATAGTCCTATTGCTTTGGTTAACACCTTCTTTCAGAAATATTTTCCTGCTAGTGCTCAACATGCTGCTTTGCAGAAAATCTTTGACTTTGAGTAGGTAAAAGGAGAGAAACTACCGGAATCATGGGGAAGGTTTTGCTCTTTAATTATAATATGGCCTGGAGAGCCATTGCCTAAAAATAAACTCCTTGAAATATTTTATAATGGACTAACTATTGAATCTAAGACATACTTGGATAGTTGTGCTGGTGGTGTTTTTAGGAAGAGGACTCCAGCCAAAGCTGAAGAATTAATTGCTAAAATAAGCCAGAATTATGATGATTGGACTATGGCTGAGTCAACACCAACACCAACACCAACACCAACACCAACACCAACACCAATGCCAGCGCCGACACCCAAGAAGAAAGGGATGATTGAACTAAATGATGAAGTGATGAGAGAAGCCAAGAAATCTCTTAGGGAGAAGGGTATTAAATCTGAAGACGTGAAGAATCTACCACCTATAGAAGAACTGTGTAAGCCAATACCTCGCCCATCTACTATTGAGGTACACTCTCTCTAATGCTTTGATAATAGAGATATTCCTTACTCTAAACCTCCTGATCAATCTTAGATGAGTTTGATAATTTTATTGTTAAGCAAGATAATTTTAATAAGAGAGTGCAGAATCATTTGTTGGAAAATTCTAGAGCTATTAACAAGTTGTAGGATATTGTGGAGAGAACCTCCAATGATGTGAAGATGCTTGTTAAACATTTTCAAATGGTTCAAACTCAAATTGACCAGCTCACCAAGGTGCAAAAAGACTTGCTAGTTAATGCCGCAAGAGAAAAACAAGCGTGTGAAATACGCACTAGAGGTGGTGCTACTACTCAAGATCCCTTATACCCTGAAGGGCATCCTAAGAGAATCGAGCAGGATTCTCAACGTGGTACAAGTGATAGTAATCCTTCCAAGAAGAAGAAGAAGAAGCAGCACAAAATAGTTGCGGAATCTTCTAAAACAGGTAAGGATCCTAATAGTGTTTCTATTTCTGATGCTGAAACCAAAAGTGGTAATGCTTCTGATAAAGAAGAAGTTGAAGAGGAAGTAGACAAGCTTGCTAAGAATGCAAAGTACACTAAGGAAGACTTCATTGCCAACAAGCATGGTAATGAGAGAGAACTTTGGGTGCAGAAACCAATGCCTTTTCCTGGTAAGAAACACAAATCCAAGGAAGAAGAACACTACAGCAGGTTTTGTGAATGGATGAGACCTTTGTTTTTTGCAAATTCCTTTGACTGATGCTATTAAAATGCCTCCTTATTCAAAGTATATGAAAGATATTGTTACTAACAAAAGGAAGATTCCTAGCGAGGAAATTTTCACTTTACTTGCTAATTACTGATACGTCTCAAACGTATCTATAATTTTTGATGCTACATGCTTGTTCTTACACCATTTTCTTTGAGTTTTGTTATACTTCGTGGCGTTTTTATGCATTTTCCAGAACTAACATATTAACAAGATGCCACAGTGCCAGTTCCCTGTTTTCTGCTGTTTTTGTGTTTCAGAAAAGTTACACAGGAAATATTCTCGGAATTGGACGAAACAAAAGCCGAACCTCCTATTTTTACCGAAGCTTCGCGAAGACTGAAGATGAGACGGAGGGGGGCTAGAGGCCAGCCACACCACAGGGGGGTGCGACCCAGCCCCTGGCCGTGCCCACCCATGGTGAGGCCGCCTGGCCCAACTCCTGATGACGCCCCTTCGCCTATAAAGTCCCCTCGACAGGAAAAACCTAAGGGACGGATCGCTTTTCCTAGAAACATACTACAAGCCGCCACCATCATCAAATCGAGATTAGGAGGATCCAGGAGCTCTTCCCAGCACCCTGTCGGAGAGGGGAATCCTGCGGGAGGCCTTCTACACCACCATGGTCACCTCCGGAGTGATGTGTGAGTAGTCTACCTTGGACTATGGGTCCATAGCAGTAGCTAGATGGTTGTCTTCTCCACCATGTGCTTCATGTCTAGATCTAGTGAGCTGCCTACATGATCAAGATCATCTTTATGTAATCATAAATGTTGTGTTTGTTGGGATCCGATGAGTATTGGTACTATGTCAAGTTGATGTGCTGAATTATATCTTATGTTATCTCTATGTTGTTTATGATCTTGCATGCTTTCCGTTGCTAGTAGCTATCTTGGCCGAGTAGATGCTAGTGACTCCAAGAGGGAGTATTTATGCTCAATAGTTGGGTTCATGCCTCTATTTAATCTGGGGGAGTGATAGAAACCTCTAAGGTTGTAGATGTGTTGTTGCCACTAGGGAGAAAACAACATTCTTGTGTCTAAGGACATTTGCTTTGTTTACATTGCGCACTTTGCTTAATGCAATTATCTGTTGTTCGCAACTTAATACTCAAGGGGTCCTCAGACGATTCCCCGCGAGTGGATTATTAGTCATAGATGCATTTGGATGGTGGTCTATGTATTTTGTCGTAATGCCCAGAGTAAGCCTCATAGTGATCCTCGTGATGTATGTATGTTATCTTTACTCTATCAATTGCCCAACTGTAATTTGTTTACCTAGCATGCTTTATTTATCTTATGGAGAGACACCACTAGTGAACTGTGGACCCCGGTCCAATTTCCTTTACATTGCTTTACCGTTTTTACTATTACTCGCTCTGTTTACTTTCTTGCATTACTATTATCCTATTACCACTCGATACGCTCATTCCTTTGTTTATAGCAAACCGGTGAGATTGACAACCTCATCGTATGTTGGGAGCAAAGTACTTGTTTGTGTTGTGCAGGTTTCACGTTGCTGCTGGTGGAAGACACGCCGTTAACAAGTTTTCTGGCGCCATTGTCCGGAGTGTCACGAAGCTAGCAAGAATCACCTTCTGAAGTTTGGCTTTCTCCTACTGGTTCAATTAAACCTTGGTTTTACAACTGAGGGAAGACTTGCTACTGTGCTCATCATACCTTCCTCTTGGGGTTTCCAACGGGCTATACTTACAAGCCATCAAGCAGTTTTCTGGCGCCGTTGCTGGGGAGGAAGAAGACTTCTACAAGGGGAGTCTCGCACGCACAATCTTTTACTTTATTTTATTTTTGCTTTATTTTATTTCTGCTTGCATCATTTTATCAAAAAAATACAAAAAAATTAGTTTCCTTTATAGTTGCTTTTATTTACTTGCTTTTAGTTTTGCTAGAATGGGTACTCCTGAAAAAACCAAGTTGTGTAACTTTACTAGCACCAAAAACAATGATTTTATCTGCACTCCTATTGCGCCACCTGCTCCTGAGGCAAATTTTTATGAGATCAAACCTGCTTTGTTAAATCTTGTTATGAAAGAGCAATTTTCTGGTGCCAGTTCTGATGATGTTGCAGCTCATCTCAACAATTTTGTTGTGCTATGTGAGATGCAGAAGTATAAGGATGTAGATGGTAATATTATTAAGCTTAAGTTGTTTCCTTTCTCTTTAAGAGGAAGAGCTAAGGATTGGTTGCTATCTTTGCCTAGAAATAGTATTGATTCTTGGGATAAGTGCAAGGATGCTTTTATTGGAAAGTACTACCCTCCTGCTAAGATTATAGCTTTGTGTAGTGATATCATGAAGTTTAGATAGTTTGATAATGAACATGTTGCTCAAGCTTGGGAAAGAATGAAATCTATGATAAAGAATTGCCCTACTCATGGACTAACTACTTGGATGATTGTCCAAACTTTTTATGCAGTTCTGAATTTTTCTTCAACAAATCTTTTGGAGTCAGCTGCTAGAGGCACTTTTATGTCCCTTACCTTGGGTGCCTCAACAAAGCTTCTTGACAACATGATGGTAAATTATTCTGAGTGACACACCGAGAGAGCTCCACAAGGTAAGAAGGTAAATTCTGTTGAGGAAACCTCTTCCTTGAGTGATAAGATTGATGCTATTATGCTTATGCTTTCTAATGATAGAGCTCATGTTGATCCTAATAATGTTCCTTTGGCCTCTTTGGTTGCTCAAGAATAGCATGTTGATGTAAACTTCATTAGAAAAAATAATTTGAAAAAAGTGCTTATAGGAACAATTTTGCTAGCAACAATTGTAGGCCGTATCCTTCTACCAATGGTAATGGTTATGGTAACTCTTATGGTAATTCCTCCAACAACACTAGGGGCGCGCCCTCTGAGCTTGAAGTCATGCTCAAGGACTTCATTGGTAAGCAAACTTCTTTTAATAAGTCTGTTGAGGAAAAGTTGGGTAAAATTGATACTCTTACTTCTAAAGTTGATAGCCTTGCTCTTGATGTTGAACTTCTGAAACTAAAGGTGTTGCCTAATGATGTGAAGGAAAATAATACTTTCACTGCTACTAATGCTATCCAAGTTAAGATTGATGAAAATGTTAGGATGTTAGCAGAATTGCATGCCAGGTGGGAAAGAGAAGATGAGATGGCTAGAAAGATGAAGGTATGTACCATTACTATCTCTAATGATGTTGTTCCAAATGCTAGCAATCCTCTTACTTTGATTGGTGTAGAGAAAACTCCTACTCCTTGTGCTAAAAAGCCCAAAACTGCAAAAAAACTTTTTCTCAAAAGAGTGCTAAATTTTTTTGGAGTGCAGGAGATGATAGCTCTATTTCTTTTAATGATTTGATGTTGATGGCTGCAATATATCTGAAGTTATTTTGTTCTTGCAAAAGCATGCTTTGAGTCCTAATGCTAGTTCTTTGAATATTGCTTTTACAAATTATATTACAAATGCTCTCATGAAAATTAGGGAGGAAAAGTTGAAACAAAAAGCTTCTATTCCCAAGAAGTTAGAAGATGATTGGGAGCCCATCATTGATATGCATGATAATTGTTTTGATTGCCATGCCTTATGTGATCTAGGTGCTAATATTTTTGTTATGCCTAGAAAGATTTATGATATGCTTGGTTTACCACAGCTTGAAAAGTGTTATTTTAATGTTCCTCTTGCTGATGTTGCTAAGAAGAAACCTTTGGGAAGGATTAATGATGTTCTTATTATGGTTAACAATAACCTTGTTCCCATTGATTTTCTTGCTATGGATGTTGAATGCAATGCTTCATGTCCTATTATTTTGGGAAGACCTTTTCTTCGAACTGTAGGTGCCATCATTAATATGAAGGAAGGCACCATCAAATATCAATTACCGCTCAAGAAAGGTATGGAACACTTCCCTAGAAGGAGGAAGAAATTACTTTTTGATTCTATTCTTAGATCAAAATATGAACTTGATGCTTCATCGCTTGATATTACCTGATTTCCACCTTTCTGCGCCTAGCTCAAAGGCGTTAAAGAAAAGCACTCTTGGGAGATAACCCATTGTTTTCTTTTCAGTTCTTTTTATTTTATTTGAGTCTTGGAAGTTATTACTACTGTAATAACCGCTCCTTATCCTTTTTATTTTGTTGTTGTACCAAGAAGAACCTCTAATTTGAGGGAGGTAAGATTTGGGGAAGTTGCTGTCCAGAAACAAATTTCGGTGCTACACCATAAAAATTCGTGAAAATTCTCAGAATATCTTTTTGACCTGCGATTTCTTGTTCATATGCCCCAGGTTATATCCAAAATTTCATTAGTTTTGCACTTTTTGATTTGAGCAACAGAAGGTCCTCGAAAAAATCGACCTTTGTCAGCTGTTCTGTTTTGACAGATTTCTGCCACTATTTGTGTTTGCCTCTCGATCGCTTTCTTTTTGAGTTTTTTTTATCACGGAACTTTTGGGGAAGTTGCTACAGTAGTATATGTTTTATATGTGGTGTTTTGAGTTGAAACCTGAACCAAAAAGGGTTGATTCGTTATTATGTTTATGCTAACGTTGCTAATATAATTGTGTTAAGTTTTGTATGAAGGAAGTTTTCAAGTGTAGGGATTGGGGAATGATGAGATGAGTTGAAGAATGGACAAAAGCTCAAGCTTGGGGATTCCCATGCACCCCAAGAAATATCCAATAGGTACAAGCGTCAAAGCTTGGGGATGCCCCCGAGGTACCCCTTCTTCATCGGCAAAAAATTAGGTCACCTTTCAACACGCTATATTTTTATTGCTTCATGCGCTATGCATTTTTCTTGGAGCGTCTTTACTTTTTGCTTTTAGTTTTCTTTTGTTTTGTTTGCTGCAATAATTGGTTGGACCCAAAAAAATTTCTTTTGGAGGACATTTACTCGCTTTTCATTTGCCAAGAACACTCTATTTTCACTCTTATCGTTCAACGAGTGTTCTCTTTTTCTAGAACTATGTTTAGCTTTCATTTTTCGCCTTAATTTTTGTTCAGATCTTGTTTTATCTTTGCATCAAGGTGTATTTGGACCTCTGTTCTATGTTGGTATTCATCGAAAGAGTTGTTTCAAAAAGGTTTGAATGGTGTTGGAAAAGAGAAAAAAGTTTCATGCAAAAAAGTGGTACAAAAAGGAGCTTGTTTAGACTGCGGCTTAGACTTTTTCATGCCATGCTTGATGTCATTTTGATAGTATGCTTAGTGATTTTTGCTATAGCATGACTTGACGCCCCTTCGCCTATAAAGTCCCCTCGACAGGAAAAACCTAAGGGACGGATCGCTTTTCCCAGAAACATACTACAAGCCGCTGCCGTCATCGAATCGAGATCGGGAGGATCCAGGAGCTCTTCCCGGCACCCTGCCGGAGGCCTTCTACACCACCATGGTCGCCTTCAGAGTGATGTGTGAGTAGTCTACCTTGGACTATGGGTCCATAGCAGTAGCTAGATGGTTGTCTTCTCTGCCATGTGCTTCATGTCTAGATCTTGTGAGCTGCCCTACCTGATCAAGATCATCTTTATGTAATCATACATGTTGTGTTTGTTGGGATCCGATGAGTATTGGTACTATGTCAAGTTGATGTGCTGAATTATATCTTATGTTATCTCTATGTTGTTTATGATCTTGCATGCTTTCCATTGCTAGTAGCTATCTTGGCCGAGTAGATGCTAGTAACTCCAAGAGGGAGTATTTATGCTCGATAGTTGGGTTCATGCCTCTATTTAATCTGGGGGAGTGACAGAAACCTCTAAGGTTATAGATGTGTTGTTGCCACTAGGGAGAAAACAACATTCTTGTGTCCAAGGACATTTGCTTTGTTTACATTACGCACTTTGCTTAATGCAATTATCTGTTGTTCGCAACTTAATACTCAAGGGGTCCTCGGACAATTCCCCGCGAGTGGATTATTAGTCATAGATGCAGTTGGATGGCGGTCTATGTATTTTGTCATAATGCCCAGAGTAAGCCTCATATTGATCCTTGAGATGTATGTACGTTATCTTTACTCTATCAATTGCCCAACTGTAATTTGTTTACCCAGCATGCTTTATTTATCTTATGGAGAGACACCACTAGTGAACTGTGGACCCCGGTCCAATTTCCTTTACATTGCTTTACCGTTTTTACTATTACTCGCTCTGTTTACTTTCTTGCATTACTATTATCCTATTACCACTAGATACGCTCATTCCTTTGTTTACAGCAAACCGGTGAGATTGACAACCTCATCGTAAGTTGGGAGCAAAGTACTTGTTTGTGTTGTGCAGGTTTCACGTTGCTGCTGGTGGAAGACACGCCGTTAACAAGTTTTTTGGAGCCATTGTCCGGAGTGTCACGAAGCTAGCAAGCATCACCTTCTGAAGTTTGACTTTCTCCTACTGGTTCGTTTAAACCTTGGTTTCACAACTGAGGGAAGACTTGCTACTGTGCACATCATAGCTTCCTCTTGGGGTTCCCAATAGGCTGTACTTACAAGCCGTCAATTACTCTTTTGATGGTAAAGGTCCGGAAAAGCTTGGAGATCCAGGTATACCAACTATTCCTTGCTCTATTAAAAATAACTATGTTAGAACTGCTTTATGTGATTTGGGAGCTAGAGTTAGTGTGATGCCTTTTTCTCTCTATAATAGACTTGATCTAGAGAAGTTGATATCGACTGACATATCTTTGCAAATGACTGATAAGTCTACTACTATTCCTATTGGTATATGTGAGAATGTTCCTGTTCAAGTTGCTAATAATTGTTTGATATTAACTGACTTTGTTGTGTTGGAAATGCCTGAAGATGACAATATGTCTATTATTCTTGGGAGACCTTTTCTAAATACTACAGGTGCTGTTATTGATTGTAACCAAGGGAAAGTAACTTTTAATGTCAATGATAAAGAGCAAACGGTCTATTTTCCCAAGAAGATTGATAGAAAATATGCTCTAAACTCAATCAAGAATATTGAGACCATCAGAGTTGGTCAAATTATTTATTCAGAGCCAAAGCCCAAAGAAGAATATCAAATTGTTATGATTGGGACTATGCCTATCAAGGTTAAGGTAACATAATCATTTAGTGAAATGCAAAGTTTTGCTTCATAGAAAAGTGGTTTGGTAACAAGACTTGATCAACCTTGTTAACAAAGTAGTTTTCAAATGAACAAAACTATGTTTTCACCGCATTTACTTTTGTTTCCACCTTGTTCATTTTTATTTCCGATGTTTAGTTTCATACTAGAATATCTTAGAGCTGCTGTAAGTTTGGGTTGGATTTGCTTTCTATCGTTCCATCTTCGTTTTCCCGAGTTTTATTCTCGTATCATTTTTCTAAAAAATCCTCAAAAATAAAGTTTCTCGAAAAATTCCAGAAAAATCTTTTTAAATTTTTATGTAAAAATTGGGGCAGAGAGGCACCTGGGAAACCTCAGGGGGACCCACCATGCCACCTGATCACCAGGGGGCGTGGCCCAAGCCTGGCCGCGCCCACCTATGGTGAGGGGGCCCCTGCTACCTGTTGATGGCGCCAGAAAAGTAGCTGGTGGCGTTTAGTTGATGTGGGAGCAGATGTCCTTGTGCGTGGTGATTGACCAGCCCGTTGGGAACCCCAACAGGAAGGTATGATGAGTGTAGCGGCAAATTTTCCCTCAGTTAAGAAACCAAGGTTTATCGATCAGGAGAGGAGAGACAATGACGACTGAAGGTGTTTGTGGAACCTGCACACACATAAACAAATACTTTGTTCCCAACTTGCGATGAGGTTGTCAATCTCACCGGTTTGCTTGAAACAAAGGTTATGAGTGTATCGAGTGGAAAACAGTAGTAATATGCTAGTAAAGTAAACAGTGTGGGAATAGTAAACAGGTGATTGCAATATGATTAAAATAGGACCGGGGTCCACAGTTCACTAGTGGTGTCTCTCCATAGATAAATAACATGCTGGGTAAACAAATTACAGTTGGGCAATTGATAGAATAAAGATAACGTGATATGTCAAGAAGATCACTATGAGATTCACTCTGGGCATTACAACAAAATACATAGACCGCCATCCAACTGCATCTATGACTAATAATCCACCCCCGGGGATATCATCCGAACACCCTAGAAGTATTAAGTTGCGAACAACAGATAATTGCATTAAGCAAAGTGTGTAATGTAAACAAAGCATATGCCCTTGAGCATATGAATGTTGTTTTCTCCCTAGTAGCAACAGCACATCTACCACCTTAGAGGTTTCTGTCACTCCCCCAGGTGAAATAGAGGCATGAACCCACTATCAAGCATAAATACCCCCTCTTGGAGTCACTAGCAACTACTCGGCCAAGATAGCTACTAACAACGGAGAGCATGCAAGATCATAAACATCATAGAGATAACATAAGATATAATTCAGTACAACAACTTAATCATAAACACCAATATTCATCGGATCCCAACAAACCAACATCATAGAATTACATAACGGTGATCTCAATCATGTAGGGCAGCTCATGAGATCTAAACATGAAGCACATGGTGGAGAAGACAACCATCTAGCTACTGCTATGGACCCATAGTCCAAGGTAGACTACTCACTCATCGCTCCGGAGGCAATCATGGCGATGAAGGAGACCTCCGGTGGCGATTCCCCTCTCCGGCAGGGTGCCAGGAAGAGCTTCTGGACCCTCCCGATCTTCAGGTCGACGGCGGCGGCGGATCGCGATGTATTCTGGAAAACTGATCGGGCCTTAGGTTTTACTCATCAAGGGGTATATATAGGCGAAAGGGGGCTGTCAGAGGTGGAGCCACGCGCCCTCACAAGGGGGTGGCGCGGCCAGGGGCCAGGCCGCGCCGCCCCTGTGTGTGGCGGCCACGTGGCCCCCCTCCGTCAGGTCTTCGGATGTTTGGGAGCTCCCCGATGAAATATGACTTTAGGAACTTGTTTCGTCCAATTCCGAGAATATTTCCTGTGTATCACTTCTGAAACACAAAAACAGCAGAAAACAGGAAACTGGCACTGTGGCACTTCGTTAATAGGTTAGTTCCGGAAAATGTATAAAAATGCCACTAAGTGTAACAAAACAATAGGCAAATGGTGTAAAACAAAGCATGGAGCATCAAAAATTATAGATACGTTTGAGATGTATCAAGCATCCCCAAGCTTAACTCCTGCTCGTCCTCGAGTAGGTAAGTGATAACAAAAGAATAATTTTTGAGGTGACATGCACCTACACAATCTTGATCATATATGTAAGCATTGGTGAGCTGGGATCAATAGAACTTAAACATGGGCATGAAGATATAATCATGACAATAAGAACTTAGCAACCATGTTGTAAACATGCAAATGAACGCAAACAAAAGATCATGATAATGAAACAATGAAAGTCAAACGTGTGTTCAAATCATAAGGAAAAACATACAAGTGGTTTTCAGCTTGTCCTTCAAAGAGAGCAAAACATAAATGCATAGGACACCTCAAAGTTTAAGAGGGCGACTAGATACAAATAATTTAAGAACAAGTGAAACCAACAATATGAGTCAATCAATGAACCTTGGGACAATGCATATCACACTAAGAATGACAACTATGCTCTCTTAATGGTGCATAAAGAAAGAAGGTGGTGACTCAACATAAAAGTAAAAGATAGGCCCTTCGCAGAGGGAAGCAGTGTTTGCAAGTTTTATAACCTTCAAAAATTATGGTACTTACCGGCTTTGAGCTCTCATTGCCCCATCATAAGCATCTTGAATGGTTAAAGTTAATGCGAGAACAATTATGATGCATATGCTTGACAAATCATAAGTTGAAAACCTCGTGTCCCGTGAATACGAGTACCCAAACTATGCTAGTTTACTTAGAGTCCCAAGCAAGGCTCTTGTCATTGTAAGTATATGCATATCATTGAGAACCGCCAGTGGGGTACCTCCGTGCCCGATGACATGGAACAAGCCCACACCAAAATGACAGGACAAGCAGACAATGAACACCTCGGCATCTCTTTTATTTGCTATATTGTTTAGCTTTTTATTGTGAGATGCGTCGTCGAATGTTCACCATGGGTATGCTGCAAATTTCCACCATGAATTATGCATGGGTTAGATTGGCGGCCCGGCGTTTCCCTAACACATATAAAAACTCCATGATCCTCACAAGATTCCCAATTCATTTCACACAGCGGGCATCCATAAACAAAAGATCACAATATCAACTCAAATAAGAAGTGCAATGTTGAAAGCTTGCCCCATGACGGCATGGCTGGGCTAGTCTCCAACTTACAACTTGCAAGCATAACAACTCAGCATAAAAGACCACAATGTCAAATTTTTAAGAACAGGAAAAAGTAAAGTGTGCCTTCCGGTTCGTGAGAGCTTTACTGACCGAATTTCGCATAACACTGGTAAGAGTTTAATTTGAAGAGAATATAAAAGCAAGTCAAATTTACTTGGAATAGCAAGTTGCTAGTAGGTATGTATGGTGGACACTTTGGAAAACTTTGGCTTTAAGGAGTTGGATGCACGAGTAGAGCTCATACTCAGTACAAGGCGAGGGCTAGCAAAAGACTGGGAGCGACCGACTAAGAGAGCAATAATGGCCATAATCATGCAAAGCGACAAAGCGACATTAAAAGAAGCATACGATGGCATCAAAAGTCAAAAACTAAATGATCATGAAGGCTATTGGCGACTTTGGAAGAGTCTAACATGTGTGAGCATGCGCCAAGTCAACCCAAATAAAGCATCAAGGAGAAAACCAAAATAATGCTTCCATACAATAAAAACAACGCATGATTTTTTCAAAGGCTCATTAAGCAATCTCAGTTATTTGAGACAAGTCATGCTACAGCAAAACCACTAAGCATACTATCAAAAAGATATCAAGCATGACATGAAAAAGCCTAAGCCGCAGTCTACACGAGCTCCTTCTTGTACCACTATTTTGCACAAAGCTTTTTTCTCTTTTCCAACACCATTTGAAATTTTTAAAGATACCTCTTTTGATGAAAACCAATAAAGACCAGAGGCAAAAATACACCTTGATGAAAAGATATGACAAGATCTGAACGCATATCAAGGCGAAAACGAAAACCAAACGCAGTAGCAGAAAAAGTAGAATGCTCGATTTTAAATAAGAGTGAAAACTAGAGCATTCTTTGCAAATGAAAACGAGTACATCTCCTCCAAAGGAAATTTGTTGGGGTCCAACCATTTATTGCAGCAAACAAACAAACTAAGCAAACTAAGAAAACTAAAACAACTGACGCTCCAAGAAAAACACATAGTGCATGAAGCAATAAAAATATAGTGTTTTGAAAGGTGACCTGATTTTTGCCGATGAAGAAGGGGTGCCTCGGGGGCATCCCCAAGCTTTGATGCTTGTACTTCTTGGATATTTCTTGGGGTGCTGGGAATCCCCAAGCTTGAGCTTTTGTCCATTCTTCAACTCATCTCATCATTCTCCAATCCCTACACTTGAAAACTTCCTTCATACAAAACTAAACACAATTCTATTAGCAATATTAGTGTAAGCATAAAATATATTCACCCTCTTTTAGCTTCAGGTTTCAGCCCAAAACCACCACATATAAAGTATATACTACTGTAGCAACTTCCACAAGAGTTCCATGATAAAAAAGAACTCCAAAGAAAGCGATAAAGTGGCAAAAACAAATATTGGCAGAAATCTGTCAAAACTGGACAGCTGACAAAGGACGAATTTTTGAGGGATTTTTCGTTGCTCAAATCAAAAAGTGTTCAACTAAGAAAAGTTTGGATATAACCTGGGGCATATGCACAAGAAATCGCAGGTCCAAAAGATAAACAGAGAATTTTCACGAATTTTTACGGTGCAGCACCGAAAACAGTTTTAGGACAGCAATAACCCCAAATCTTTACCTCACTCAAATTAGAGGCTTCTCTTGGCACAAAAACGAAATAAACAAGATAAGGAGCGGTCATTACAGTAGTAATGACTTCCAAGACTCAAATAAAAGAAAAATTACTAAAAAGTAAACATTGGGTTATCTCCCAAGAGTGCTTTTCTTTAACGCCTTTGAGCTAGGCGCAGAAAAGTACGAATCAAGTAATATCAATAGATGAAGCATCAAGCTCATAAGTTGCTCTAAGAATAGAGTCAAAAAGCAATTTCTTTCTTTTCCTAGGGAAGTGTTTCATACCTTTCTTTAGTGGGAATTGATACTTGATAGTGCCTTCCCTCATATCAATAATAGCACCTACAGTTCGAAGAAAAGGTCTTCCCAAAATAATAGGACATGAAGCATGGCATTCAACGTCCATAACAAGAAAATCAACGGGAACAAGGTTATTGTTAACCACAATAAGAACATCATTAATCCTTCCCAAAGGTTTCTTCTTAGCAACATCAGCAATAGGAACATCAAAATAACACATTTCAAGCGGTGGTAAATCAAGCATGTCATAAATCTTTCTAGGCATAATAGAAGTACTAGCACCAGAAAATTGCTCTTTCATAACAAGGTTCAATAAAGCAGGCTTGATCTCATAAAAGGTGGTAGCAGGAACAGGTGGTGCAATAGGAGTGCAGATAAAATCACTATTGTTTGTGCTAGCAAAGTCACACAACTTGGTGTTTTCAGGATTGGCCATTTTAGCAAAACGAAAGTGAACAAGTAAAAACAACTACGAAGGATTCTAATTTTTTTGGGTTTTTGATAAAAAGCAATGCAGGTAAAATAAAATAAAGTATAGCAAAACAAATAACAAAGTAAAGAATGTGTGTGCGCAGAACTCCCCTCGCAGAAGTCTTCTCTTCCTCCCCGGCAACGGCGCCAGAAAAGTTGCTGCTACCGGTTGATGGCGCCAGAAAAGTAGCTGGTGGCGTTTAGTTGACGTGGGAGCAGATGTCCTTGTGCGTGGTGATTGACCAGCCCGTTGGGAACCCCAAGAGGAAGGTATGATGAGTGTAGCGGCAAATTTTCCCTCAGTTAAGAAACCAAGGTTTATCGATCAGGAGAGGAGAGACAATGACGACTGAAGGTGTTTGTGGAACCTGCACACACACAAACAAATACTTTGTTCCCAACTTGCGATGAGGTTGTCAATCTCACCGGTTTGCTTGAAACAAAGGTTATGAGTGTATCGAGTGGAAAACAGTAGTAATATGCTAGTAAAGTAAACAGTGCAGGAATAGTAAACAGGTGATTGCAATATGATTAAAATAGGACCGGGGTCCTCAGTTCACTAGTGGTGTCTCTCCATAGATAAATAACATGCTGGGTAAACAAATTATAGTTGGGCAATTGATAGAATAAAGATAACGTGATATGTCAAGAAGATCACTATGAGATTCACTCTGGGCATTACAACAAAATACATAGACCGCCATCCAACTGCATCTATGACTAATAATCCACCCCCGGGGATATCATCCGAACACCCTAGAAGTATTAAGTTGCGAACAACAGATAATTGCACTAAGCAAAGTGTGTAATGTAAACAAAGCATATGCCCTTGAGCATATGAATGTTGTTTTCTCCCTAGTAGCAACAGCACATCTACCACCTTAGAGGTTTCTGTCACTCCCCCAGGTGAAATAGAGGCATGAACCCACTATCGAGCATAAATACCCCCTCTTGGAGTCACTAGCAACTACTCGGCCAAGATAGCTACTAACAACGGAGAGCATGCAAGATCATAAACATCATAGAGATAACATAAGATATAATTCAGTACAGCAACTTAATCATAAACACCAATATTCATCGGATCCCAACAAACCAACATCATAGAATTACATAACGGTGATCTCAATCATGTAGGGCAGCTCATGAGATCTAAACATGAAGCACATGGTGGAGAAGACAACCATCTAGCTACTGCTATGGACCCATAGTCCAAGGTAGACTACTCACTCATCGCTCCGGAGGCAATCATGGCGATGAAGGAGACCTCCGGTGGCGATTCCCCTCTCCGGCAGGGTGCCGGGAAGAGCTTCTGGACCCTCCCAATCTTCGGGTCGACGGCGGCGGCGGATCGCGATGTATTCTGGAAAACTGATCGGGCCTTAGGTTTTTCTCGTCAGGGGGTATATATAGGCGAAAGGGGGATGTCAGAGGTGGAGCCACGCGCCCTCACAAGGGGGTGGCGCGGCCAGGGGCCAGGCCGCGCCGCCCCTGTGTGTGGTGGCCACGTGGCCCCCCTCCGTCAGATCTTCGGATGGTTGGGAGCTCCCCGATGAAATATGACTTTAGGAACTTGTTTCGTCCAATTCTGAGAATATTTCCTGTGTATCACTTCTGAAACACAAAAACAGCAGAAAACAGGAAACTGGCACTGTGGCACTTCGTTAATAGGTTAGTTCCGGAAAATGTATAAAAATGCCACTAAGTGTAACGAAACAATAGGCAAATGGTGTAAAACAAAGCATGGAGCATCAAAAATTATAGATACGTTTGAGACGTATCAGCCCCCTGGCCCTCCACTTACCTCTCCACCCTCACTTCCTTCTCTCTCCCGAAATATCTCAACACCCCATCTCAAACCCGTGTTCTTGCTGCTCTTCATCGCAATTTTTTGATCTCCTTGCTCAGCCCATCTTTGCTGCTGAGATTTGGAGCAATTGTTCTCCGGTATGTGACTCCTTCGATTGTCCAGGTAGAATTTTGTTTAGTGGAGTATTTCTTGAGTATTTTAGCTTTATAGGTGACAGGTGAAAGGAGTTTGCATGCTTGTTCTATTGCTTAGAAATGTTATTTTGATGCATGTTAGCCCTCTAGTAACTCCCTATAGTAGTTTCCTACATTTGTTTGTCTCAAAATCATTTTTTTAATGAGGTTTGTCAAAAAATTCAGAAAAGGGATATCGACAACTACACCTATGGAGAAGTCTTTGAAAGGGAAGCACCAAGGTCATCAAGGCCTTCGAGATCCACTGCTCAATATAGGACATCCTACAATGAAGATCTTATGTCACCGAACATTGGTGAAAAGGGGGATGATGGAGATGCGCACCCATCCACTTTCCCTTGTGCTAAATTTTTGAGTGATGCAGGGATTCTTGAGGATTTCTTACTCCTTGTTAACATGGTTGGATTGACTACATACATGGCGGATGAGAGTAATCAATATGCTTTGCTGATACGTCTCAAATGTATCTATAATTTTTGATGCTCCATGCTTGTTTTTACACCATTTGCCTATTGTTTCGTTACACTTAGTGGCATTTTTATACATTTTCTGGAACTAACCTATTAACGAAGTGCCACAGTGCCAGTTTCCTGTTTTCTGCTGTTTTTGTGTTTCAGAAGTGATACACAGGAAATATTCTCGGAATTGGACGAAACAAATTCCTGAAGTCATATTTCACCGGGGAGCTCCCAAACATCCGAAGACCTGACAGAGGGGGGCCACGTGGCCCCCACACACAGGGGCGGCGCGGCCTGGCCCCTGGCCGCGCCAGCCCCGTGTGAGGCCGCGTGGCTCCACCTCTGACAGCCCCCTTCGCCTACATATACCCCCTGCCAAGAAAAACCTAAGGGCCCGATCAGTTTTCCAGAATACATCGCGATCCGCCGCCGCCGTCGACCCGAAGATCGGGAGGGTCCAGAAGCTCTTCCCGGCACCCTGCCGGAGAGGGGAATCACCACCGGAGGTCTCCTTCATCGCCATGATTGCCTCCAGAGCGATGAGTGAGTAGTCTACCTTGGACTATGGGTCCATAGCAGTAGCTAGATGGTTGTCTTCTCCACAATGTGCTTCATGTTTAGATCTCATGAGCTGCCCTACATGATTGAGATCACCGTTATGTAATTCTATGATGTTGGTTTGTTGGGATCCGATGAATATTGGTGTTTATGATTAAGTTGCTGTACTGAATTATATCTTTTGTTATCTCTATGTTGTTTATGATCTTGCATGCTCTCCGTTGTTAGTAGCTATCTTGGCCGAGTAGTTGCTAGTGACTCCAAGAGGGGGTATTTATGCTCGATAGTGGGTTCATGCCTCTATTTCACCTGGGGGAGTGACAGAAACCTCTAAGGTGGTAGATGTGCTATTGCTACTAGGGAGAAAACAACATTCATATGCTCAAGGGCATATGCTTTGTTTACATTACACACTTTGCTTAATGCAATTATCTGTTCTTCGCAACTTAATACTTCTAGGGTGTTCGGATGATATCCCCAGGGGTGGATTATTAGTCATAGATGCAGTTGGATGGCGGTCTATGTATTTTGTTGTAATGCCCAGAGTAAATCTCATAGTGATCTTCTTGACATATCACGTTATCTTTATTCTATCAATTGCCCAACTGTAATTTGTTTACCCAGCATGTTATTTTATCTATGGAGAGACACCACTAGTGAACTGTGGACCCCGGTCCTATTTTAATCATATTGCAATCAACTGTTTACTTTTCCCGCACTGTTTACTTTACTCGCATTTACTATATTGTTTTCCACTCGATACACTCATAACCTTTGTTTCAAGCAAACCGGTGAGATTAACAACCTCATCGCAAGTTGGGAACAAAGTATTTGTTTGTGTGTGTGCAGGTTCCGCGTTGCTACTGGCTGAAGATGAGTCAACAAGTATCATTAACGGCGCCCTTGTTGGAGTGTTACTAAGCCAGTCCGCATCACCTTCAGTCGTCATTGTCTCTCCTCTCCTGTTCGATATACCTTGGTTTCTTAACTGAGGGAAAACTTGTTGCTACACTCATCATACCTTCCTCTTGGGGTTCCTGATACGTCTCAAACGTATCTATAATTTTTGATGCTCCATGCTTTGTTTTACACTATTTGCCTATTGTTTCGTTACACTTAGTGGCATTTTTATACATTTTCCGGAACTAACCTATTAACGAAGTGCCATAGTGCCAGTTTCCTGTTTTCTGCTGTTTTTGTGTTTCAGAAGTGATACATAGGAAATATTCTCGGAATTGGACGAAACAAGTTCCTAAAGTCATATTTCATCGGGGAGCTCCCAAACATCCGAAGACCTGACGGAGGGGGGCCACGTGGCCCCCACACACAGGGGCGGCGCGGCCTGGCCCCTGGCCGCACCACCCCCTTGTGAGGGCGTGTGGCTCCACCTCTGACAGCCCCCTTTCGCCTATATATACCCCCTGACGAGAAAAACCTAAGGGCCCGATCATTTTTCTAGAATACATCGCGATCCGCCGCCGCCGTCGACCCGAAGATCGGGAGGGTCCAGAAGCTCTTCCCGGCACCCTGCCGGAGAGGGGAATCGCCACCGGAGGTCTCCTTCATCGCCATGATTGCCTCCGGAGCGATGAGTGAGTAGTCTACCTTGGACTATGGGTTCATAGCAGTAGCTAGATGGTTGTCTTCTCCACCATGTGCTTCATGTTTAGATCTCATGAGCTGCCCTACATGATTGAATTCACTGTTATGTAATTCTATGATGTTGGTTTGTTGGGATCCGATGAATATTGGTGTTTATGATTAAGTTGCTGTACTGAATTATATCTTATGTTATCTCTATGATGTTTATGATCTTGCATGCTCTCCGTTGTTAGTAGCTATCTTGGCCGAGTAGTTGCTAGTGACTCCAAGAGGGGGTATTTTGCTCGATAGTGGGTTCATGCCTCTATTTCACCTGGGGGAGTGACAGAAACCTCTAAGGTGGTAGATGTGCTGTTGCTACTAGGGAGAAAACAACATTCATATGCTCAAGGGCATATGCTTTGTTTACATTACACACTTTGCTTAATGCAATTATCTGTTGTTCGCAACTTAATACTTCTAGGGTGTTCGGATGATATCCCCGGGGGTGGATTATTAGTCATAGATGTAGTTGGATGGCGGTCTATGTATTTTGTTGTAATGCCTAGAGTGAATCTCATAGTGATCTTCTTGACATATCACGTTAGCTTTATTCTATCAATTGCCCAACTGTAATTTGTTTACCCAGCATGTTATTTATCTATGGAGAGACACCACTAGTGAACTGTGGACCCCGGTCCTATTTTAATCATATTGCAATCACCTATTTACTATTCCCGCACTGTTTACTTTACTAGCATATTACTACTGTTTTCCACTCGATACACTCATAACCTTTGTTTCAAGCAAACCGGTGAGATTGACAACCTCATCGCAAGTTGGGAACAAAGTATTTGTTTGTGTGTGTGCAGGTTCCACAAACACCTTCAGTCGTCATTGTCTCTCCTCTCCTGATCGATAAACCTTGGTTTCTTAACTGAGGGAAAATTTGCCGCTACACTCATCATACCTTCCTCTTGGGGTTCCCAACGGGCTGGTCAATCACCACGCACAAGGACATCTGCTTCCACGTCAACTAAACGCCACCAGCTACTTTTCTGGCGCCATCAACCGGTAGCAGTTCCCAACGGGCTGGTCATCACCACGCACAAGGACGCACTGCTCCCGCATCACCACACGAGTAGCAGCTATTTTTCTGGCGCCGTTGCCGGGGAAGAGAGAAGACTTCTGCGAGGGGAGTTCTTCGCACACACATTCTTTACTTTGTTATTTGTTTTGCTTTACTTTGTTTTATTTTACCTGCATTGCCTTTTATATCAAAAACCCAAAAAAATTAGAATCCTTGGTAGCTATTTTTACTTGTTTACTTTCGTTTTGTTGAAATGGCCAATCCTGAAAACACCAAGTTGTGTGACTTTGCTAGCACAAACAATAGTGATTTTATCTGCACTCCTATTGCACCACCTGTTCCTGCTACCACTTTTTATGAGATTAAGCCTGCTTTATTGAACCTTGTTATGAAAGACCAATTTTCTGGTGCTAGTACTGAAGATGCTGCAGCTCATCTCAACAATTTTGTTGAGCTATGTGAGATGCAGAAATATAAGGATGTTGATAGTGATATTATTAAGCTCAAGTTGTTTCCTTTTTCTTTAAGAGGAAAAGCTAAAGATTGGTTGCTGTCTTTGACTAAGAATAGTATTGATTCATGGGCTAAGTGTAAGGATGCTTTTATTGGTAGATACTATCCTCCTGCTAAGATTATATCGTTGCGTAGCAATATTATGAAGTTCACTCAGTTTGATAATGAACATGTTGCTCAAGCTTGGGAAAGAATGAAATCTATGATAAAGAATTGCCCCACTCATGGACTGACTACTTGGATGATTATCCAAACTTTTTATGCAGGACTGAATTTTTCTTCAAGGAACCTACTTGATTCAGCTGCTGGAGGCACTTTTATGTCCCTTACATTGGGCGCCGCATCAAAGCTACTCGACAACATGATGGTAAATTATTCTGAATGGCACACCGAGAGAGCTCCACAAGGTAAGAAGGTAAATTCTGTTGAGGAAACCTCTTCCTTGAATGATAAGATTGATACCATTATGGCTATGCTTGCTAATGATAGGACTCATGTTGATCCTAATAATGTTCCTTTGGCCTCTCTGGTTGCTCAAGAAGAGCAAGTTGATGTGAATTTCATTAGAAACAATAATTTTAACAACAATGCTTATAGGAACAATTTTGCTAGTAACAATTATAGGCCGTATCCTTCTACCAATGGTAATGGTTATGGTAACTCTTATGGTAATTCCTACAACAATACTAGGGCCGCGCCCTCCGAGCTTGAGGTAATGCTCAAGGACTTCATCGGTAAGCAAACTGCTTTTAACAAATCTGTTGAGGAAAAGTTAGGCAAAATTGATATTCTTGCTTCTAAAGTTGATAGCCTTGCTCATGATGTTGAACTTCTGAAATTAAAAGTGTTTCCTAATGATGTGAATGTGAGCAATGTTGTTGCTGCCGCTAATGCTACCCAAGTTGGAATTGATGAAAATATTAGATTGTTAGCGGAATTGCATGCCAGGTGGGAAAGAGAAGATGAGATGGCTAGAGAGATGAAGGTATGTACTATTACTACCTCTAATGATGTTGCTCCTACTGATAGCAACCCTCTTACTTTGATTGGTGTAGAGAAAACTCCCACTCCTTGTGTTAAAAAGCCTAAAACTGCCAAAACTTTTTCTTAAAAGAGTGCTGAAATTTTTCGGAGTGTGGGAGATGATAGCTCTATCTCTTTTAATGATTTTGATGTTGATGGCTGCAATATATCTGAAGTTATTTTGTTCTTGCAAAAGCTTGCTTTGACTCCCAATGCTAGTTCTTTAAATATTGCTTTTACTAAGCATATTACCAATGCTCTTATAAAGATTAGGGATGAAAAGTTGAAGCAAAAAGCCTCTGTTCCCAAGAAGTTAGAAGATGGTTGGGAACCCATCATTGATATGCATGTTAATGGTTATGATTGCCATGCTTTATGTGATCTAGGTGCTAGTATTTCTATCATGCCTAGAAAGATTTATGACATGCTTGATTTACCACCGCTTGAAAAGTATTATTTTGATGTTCCTATTGCTGATGTTGCTAAGAAGAAACCTTTGGGAAGGATTAATGATGTTCTTATTGTGGTTAACAATAACCTTGTTCCCGTTGATTTTCTTGTTATGGATGTTGAATGCCATGCTTCATGTCCTATTATTTTGGGAAGACCTTTTCTTCGAACTGTAGGTGCTATCATTGATATGAGGGAAGGCACTATCAAGTATCAATTCCCACTAAAGAAAGGTATGGAACACTTCCCTAGGAAAAGAAAGAAATTGCTTTTTGACTCTATTCTTAGAGCAAAATATGAGCTTGATGCTTCATCACTTGATATTACTTGATTCGCACTTTTCTGCGCCTAGCTCAAAGGCGTTAAAGAAAAGCACCCTTGGGAGATAACCCAATGTTTTCTTTACAGTAATTTTTCTTTTATTTGAGTCTTGGAAGTCATTACTACTGTAATGACCGCTCCTTATCTTGTTTATTTCGTTTTTGTGCCAAGAGAAGCCTCTAATTTGAGTGAGGTAAATATTTGGGGAAACTGCTGTCCTGAAACTGTTTTCGGTGCTGCACCGTAAAAATTCGTGAAAATTCTCTGTTTATCTTTTGGACCAGCGATTTCTTGTGCATATGCCCCAGGTTATATCCAAACTTTTCTTAGTTGAACACTTTTTGATTTGAGCAACAGAAAATCCCTCAAAAATTCGTCCTTTGTCAGCTGTTCAGTTTTGACAGATTTCTGCCAATATTCGTTTTTGCCACTTTATCGCTTTCTTTTGAGTTCTTTTTTATCATGGAACTCTTGTGGAAGTTGCTACAGTAGTATATACTTTATATGTGGTGGTTTTGGGTTGAAACCTGAAGCTAAAAGAGGTTGAATATATTTTATGCTTACACTAATGTTGCTAATAGAATTGTGTTTAGTTTTGTATGAAGGAAGTTTTCAACTGTAGGGATTGGAGAATGATGAGATGAGTTGAAGAATGGACAAAAGCTCAAGCTTGGGGATGCCCAGCACGCCAAGAAATATCCAAGAAGTACAAGCGTCAAAGCTTGGGGATGCCCCCGAGGCACCCCTTCTTCATCGGCAAAAATCAGGTCACCTTTCAAAACACTATATTTTTATTGCTTCATGCATTATGTGTTTTTCTTGAAGCGTCAGTCGTTTTAGTTTTCTTAGTTTGTTTAGTTTGTTTGTTTGCTGCAATAAATGGTTGGACCCCAACAAATTTCCTTTGGAGGAGATGTACTCGTTTTCATTTGCAAAGAACGCTCTAGTTTTCACTCTTATTTAAAATCGAGCGTTCTACTTTTTTTGCTACTGCTTTTGGTTTTCGTTATTGCCTTGATTTGCGTTCAGATCTTTTCATATCTTTTCATCAAGGTGTATTTTTGCCTCTGATCTTTATTGGTTTTCATCAAAAGAGGTATCTTTAAAAATTTCAAATGGTGTTGGAAAAAAGAAAAAGCTTTGTGCAAAATAGTGGTACAAGAAGGAGCTTGTGTAGACTGCGGCTTAGGCTTTTTCATGTCATGCTTGATATTTTTTTGATAGTATGCTTAGTGGTTTTGCTGTAGCATGACTTGTCTCAAATAACTGAGATTGCTTAATGAGCCTTTGAAAAAATCATGCGTTGTTTTTATTGTATGGAAGCATTATTTTGGTTTTCTCCTTGATGCTTTATTTGGGTTGACTTGGCGCATGCTCACACATGTTAGACTCTTACAAAGTCGCCAATAGCCTTCATGATCATTTAGTTTTTGACTTTTGATGCCATCGTATGCTTCTTTTAATGTCGCTTTGTTGCTTTGCATGATTATGGCCATTATTGCTCTCTTAGTTGGTCGCTCCCAGTCTTTTGCTAGCCCTCACCTTGTACTGAGTATGAGCTCTACTCGTGCATCCAACTCCTAAAAGCCAAGTTTTCCAAAGTGTCCACCATACATACCTACTAGCAATTTGCTATTCCAAGTAAATTTGACTTGCTTTTATATTCTCTTCAAATTAAACTCTTACCAGTGTTATGCGAAATTCGGTCAGTAAAGCTCTCACGAACCGGAAGGCACACTTTACTTTTTCCTGTTCTTAAAAATTTGATATTGTGGTCTCTTATGTTGAGTTGTTATGCTTGCAAGTTGTAAGTTGGATTCTAGCCCAGCCATGCTGTCATGGGGCAAGCTTTCAACATTGCACTTCTATTTGAGTTGATATTGTGATGTTTTGTTTATGGATGCCCGCTGTGGGAAATGAATTGGGAATCTTGTAGGGATCATGGAGTTTGTATATGTGTTAGGGAAACGCCGGGCCGCCAATCTAAGCCATGCATAATTCATGGTGGAAATTTGCAGCATACCCATGGTGAACATTCGACGACACATCTCACAATAAAAAGCTAAACAATATAGCAAATAAAAGAGATGTCGAGGTGTTCATTGTCTGCTTGTCCTGTCATTTTGGTGTGGGCTTGTTCCATGTCATCGGGCACGGAGGTACCCCATTGGCGGTTCTCAATGATATGCATATACTTACAATGAAAAGAGCCTTGCTTGGGACTCTAAGTAAAGTAGCATAGTTTGGGTACTCATATTCACGGGACACGAGGTTTTCAACTTATGATTTGTCAAGCATATGCATCATAATTGTTCTCGCATTAACTTTAACCATTCAAGATGCTTATGATGGGGGCAATGAGAGCTCAAAGCCGGTAAGTACCATAATTTTTGAAGGTTATAAAACTTGCAATCACTGCTTCCCTCTGCGAAGGGCCTTTCTTTTACTTTTATGTTGAGTCACCACCTTCTTTCTTTATGCACCATTAAGAGAGCATAGTTGTCATTCTTAGTGTGATATGCATTGTCCCAAAGTTCATTGATTCACTCATATTGTTGGTTTCACTTGTTCTTAAATTATTTGTATCTAGTCGCCCTCTTAAACTTTGAGGTGTCCTATGCATTTATGTTTTGCTCTCTTTAAAGGACAAGCTGAAAACCACTTGTATGTTTTTCCTTATGATTTGAACACACGTTTGACTTTCATTGTTTCATTATCATGATCTTTTGTTTGTGTTCATTTGCATGTTTACAACATGGTTGCTAAGTTCTTATTGTCATGATTATATCTTCATGCCCATGTTTTAAGTTCTATTGATCCCAGCTCACCAATGCTTACATATATGATCAAGATTGTGTAGGTGCATGTCACCTCAAAAATTATTCTTTTGTTATCACTTACCTACTCGAGGACGAGCAGGAGTTAAGCTTGGGGATGCTTGATACGTCTCAAACGTATCTATAATTTTTGATGCTCCATGCTTGTTTTTACACCATTTGCCTATTGTTTCGTTACACTTAGTGGCATTTTTATACATTTTCCAGAACTAACCTATTAACGAAGTGCCACAGTGCCAGTTTCCTGTTTTCTGCTGTTTTTGTGTTTCAGAAGTGATACACAGGAAATATTCTCGGAATTGGACGAAACAAGTTCCTGAAGTCATATTTCACCGGGGAGCTCCCAAACATCCGAAGACCTGACGGAGGAGGGCCACGTAGCCCCCACACACAGGGGCGGCGTGGCCTGGCCCCTGGCCGCGCCAGCCCCGTGTGAGGCCGCGTGGCTCCACCTCTGACAGCCCCCCTTCGCCTACATATACCCCCTGACGAGAAAAACCTAAGGGTCCGATCAGTTTTCCAGAATACATCGCGATCCGCCGCCGCCGTCGACCCGAAGATCGGGAGGGTCCAGAAGCTCTTCTCGACACCCTGCCGGAGAGGGGAATCGCCACCGGAGGTCTCCTTCATCGCCATGATTGCCTCTGGAGCGATGAGTGAGTAGTCTACCTTTGACTATGGGTCCATAGCAGTAGCTAGATGGTTGTCTTCTCCACCATGTGCTTCATGTTTAGATCTCATGAGCTGCCCTACATGATTGAGATCACCGTTATGTAATTCTATGATGTTGGTTTGTTGGGATCCGATGAATATTGGTGTTTATGATTAAGTTGCTGTACTGAATTATATCTTTTGTTATCTCTATGTTGTTTATGATCTTGCATGCTCTCCGTTGTTAGTAGCTATCTTGGCCGAGTAGTTGCTAGTGACTCCAAGAGGGGGTATTTATGCTCGATAGTGGGTTCATGCCTCTATTTCACCTGGGGGAGTGACAGAAACCTCTAAGGTGGTAGATGTGCTGTTGCTACTAGGGAGAAAACAACATTCATATGCTCAAGGGCATATGCTTTGTTTACATTACACACTTTGCTTAATGCAATTATCTGTTGTTCGCAACTTAATACTTCTAGGGTGTTCGGATGATTTCCTCGGGGGTGGATTATTAGTCATAGATGGAGTTGGATGGCGGTCTATGTATTTTGTTGTAATGCCCAGAGTAAATCTCATAGTGATCTTCTTGACATATCACGTTATCTTTATTCTATCAATTGCCCAACTGTAATTTGTTTACCCAGCATGTTATTTTATCTATGGAGAGACACCACTAGTGAACTGTGGACCCCGGTCCTATTTTAATCATATTGCAATCAACTGTTTACTTTTCCTGCACTGTTTACTTTACTCGCATTTACTATATTGTTTTCCACTCGATACACTCATAACCTTTGTTTCAAGCAAACAGGTGAGATTGACAACCTCATCGCAAGTTGGGAACAAAGTATTTGTTTGTGTGTGTGCAGGTTCCGCGTTGCTACTAGCTGAAGACGAGTCAACAAGTATCGTTAACGGCGCCCTTGTTGGAGTGTTACTAAGCCAGTCCGCATCACCTTCAGTCGTCATTGTCTCTCCTCTCCTGTTCGATATACCTTGGTTTCTTAACTGAGGGAAAACTTGCTGCTACACTCATCATACCTTCCTCTTGGGGTTCCCAACGGGCTGGTCATCACCACGCACAAGGACGCACTGCTCCTGCATCACCACACGAGTAGCATTTGCTCACGAAGATTTTCGTTGAAAGCTTTAAATTCACTAACTCTCATTTCAAGCCTTCCATTGCATTTAAGATTTATGATAAGTCTATCACTATGTCTTTGGAGAAGTTTTGTGTTATTCTAGGTATTCCCATATTTGGGACAACCAAGAAGATTCTGCAACAACCCACTGATTTGTTGGAGCTCTACCGAGGAGTAACTAATGATGATGACCGCATAGCACAGCGTGGCAAGATAAGAAACATTCAACTCCCAGCTATTAGATATTTTACTTACTATCTTGGCACTAGTATTCTTGGTAGGGGGAACACTACGAATATCTCTAAATATCATTTAGCTTTTCTAGCTACTGCGCTTGATGTTAGCAAAAAGTATAACCTCGGTGCCCTTATTGCTCGTCGCCTAGCCGCTAGGGGACCTATTTATGGAGGTATTATTGCTGCACGCATTGTTGCCGCTCTAAGACTTTCTATTTCTCCTAATGATATATTGTTGGCTCCACAGAGGCCCGATCTTGCTGCCATGAAGCTCCATCACTTTGTTACTACTAACTCATGTGCAGGGAAATTAGTTTATAGAGTGTTATTCACTGATGGAGAGGAAAGGGAAGTTCCCTTGCCGCAGCCCAGTTTGTTCAGTATTCACAGGAGGCCATGGTCGCGCTCGAAGAAGGAGTTGGAGGAGCAGCTTGGGTTGCTTGGCTTCCACGTATAGCATGGCGATGTGGATCAGGAGGAAGAGGAGGCGCTGGCCGATCACTACGCTGCGTACCACACCGGGGCGCCCTCATGCTCATACCAGGATGAAGGTGCTTCTTCGTCATATTTTGGAGACGCCACCTCATGGCCGAGCTGGGATTGATCTCCACTTAGGACAAAAACCTAAGTTTGGGGGGAGGTATGCCGACGATTCACTCATCTATATATCATATTTTGTCGGTACTTTGTATATCCATGTTTCGCTTTCTTTTCTTTGTTGTTCTTGTTTTTATTTACTACTTCCCAAAACACAAAAAGACCAAAAATATTTCCGTTGTTTCTCTTTGTTTGCCTCTTTAGTTTTCTATCTTTGGTTTGCTTTACTTGCTGTTTTTGGTTTCATATTTGAAAAATCCAAAAATATTTTGCTTTGTTTGCTGTTTCCTTCCGTTCTTGTTTCAAAATTCGAAAACCCAAAAATATTTGTTGTTCTTCTTCGGTTTTGTAAAGTTTGTTGCAGAGTCCAGTCTCCCGTGACTCCATTGGAGCTTGGTATTCACTTCATATTATTTAATCCACACAAGTGAAAGGCAATAATGATGACATATGACAATCCGAGATGTGGTAAGAGGCTGGTATGAACTCTATTTGTTTTCATTTTTGTACATATACTCATCTATGTGGACATGCTTAGTCGGTTCATGTAAGGTATATGTTATCTAATGGATGCTTTGTAGTTCTTGCTCTCATATGATTAGTTCCAATTTACTAATAGTTTGTAGCATGTCATGTAGATGCTTGCTTGCATTGTTTTATTCGTAATATGGTATGATATTGTGGCATCCTCCTCTGAAAGTTTCATTTGAATTGACTTGCCACATGCTCAAGCATGCATATGACTGAACAAAAAGTCAATTAAGCCTCAATGATTTACTTTTCCTCAGAGTTCTTGTATCATTTTTATGCCTATATTAAATTTTTTTTGTCGCAAGCAAGATTATGACAGTTATTGCTCTCTCGATTATCGCTTCCCAGTCTTTTGCTAGCCTTCACTTTTATTGAGAGGGAATACTTCTCGTGCATCCAACTCCTAAAAACCAAGTAATCCCAAAGAGTCCACTATAAATTCCTATGCATGGTATTTCAAAGCCATTCCAAGTAAATTTTCATGTGCTACCTTTCAAAACTTTCAGATACTTCTCATTTTGTTCAACTGTTTTTAGCTCATGGGGACGTAGTGGTCGGAATTGCTATCTTCCATATTAAATTTAGTTCCCCTCGACTAGGCAGCTTCATCTGCTCGTCATTAGTTTTGCAATGGAGCTGGTCAGACCATTGTAATCTAATTCTAAAAAAAGAGAAAGAAAAAAAGGCACTCCTCCATGGTATGTGAAAGTTGGTGGGCACCCGATGGAATCGGTTAGCCATGGTTTGAGAAAGGAAAAAGTGGGGAGTAGTGCGAAAACTTTATAAAAGAGCACCAATGTGCCAAGTTTTCAAAGAACTCAGAACCGCTCTCACTTGTTTAGTATGGAAGATAGCAAGTCCCCATTGCCAGTCGTTGACATGAAACAACCACCTCTCAAAATAAATTTTTATCTCTGTTTTACAAATGAAAAGCTCGAGCACATGTTAAATCACTGCTTCCCTCTGAGAAGGGCCTTTCTTTTACTTTTATGTTGAGTCTTCATCTTCTAACTTTAAGCACCTTCTTGAGAGCATGGCTGTTATTCTTAGTGTAATGTGCTTGTCCCAGAACATGGTTAATTGTGGTATAACTTTGATGCTTGTATCTTTGATATTTTTACTTCTAGTCTTCCCTTGAACTTCAGAGGTGCCTCAGCATTTATGTTTTGCTCCACAAATAAAGGCAAGCGGGATACCACTCTTCCATATCATTTTATGAACACTACAATCTTGTAGCTTCTTATGTTCATGTTGCTTGTTATTAGTACATTGGCACTCTTTCATAGCTTGCTCGACTATGAGGTAACATTAGTTGCATATTTCTTATTATGAATTGCCTGAGTACTTGATCATATAGTGTGAATATATACATCTTATGAAGCAAATGTGTCCGTGAAAGTTTCTTTTATCGCTCTCAGTTGTTAACTGAATTGCTTGAGGACAAGCAAATTGAAGGGTTTCGCAGCATAGAAAACAAAAAATTCCTACGATGACGAACAAGAACAAGCCAAGATCTGATCTACGAGATGCAAAACAATGAGCGAGAGAGATTAGATCTACATACCCTTGTAGATC
Organism: Dactylis glomerata; assembly: GCA_007115705.1. Classification (NCBI taxonomy): domain Eukaryota; kingdom Viridiplantae; phylum Streptophyta; class Magnoliopsida; order Poales; family Poaceae; genus Dactylis; species Dactylis glomerata. The sequence goes on from QXEO01000631.1 coordinate 741,573, forward strand.
GCACAACAGAAACATTCAGATGAACATGGTCGGCGTAGTCGTACTAGCATCTCCTCCTCGCGATCTAATTTGATCCAAGCGCCACAATGGGCGGCGCCTCCGAGTGATGCACACATACAGCGCAGTGATGACTCCTCCTCCTCGGTCCAGCAAGGTGCAGTGGAGTGGTAGATGGGATCAACAATACGACGGCGTGGTGCTTATGGTGGAGAGTATCTGCGGGAAGGGCTTCGTCTACGCGCGCGAGGTGGAAGAAGATATGCAAAAGAACTAGTCAAACTAGGGCTAGAGGAAGCTACAAAAAGCAACGGTGCAGCGGCTAAAACTCTTTTTTGGTCGCAGATCACATCCGTCTTCTGCTCTTTTATAGGCGCATGAGCAGCTGGCTTGGATTATGATCCAAGCTTCACAAACTTTATCGCCACGTTGATCCGATCTGCCCGCTCCACGCAAGCCCTCGCGATGAGTCCAACCACCGATCGATCAGGCTAGCGCGTGGGATGCGTCCTCGGTCGATCGATGATCGTCGAGCGAGGCACGACCCGGCCTTGGCGATCAATCAACCTCCCCGGGCGAGCGAGCCCCTGGGCGAGCGAGAGGCTGGGGCACGCGGGAGCGGCCCAGCAGGCGGGTCTGCCCAGCATGCCTCCTGGGCGAGCACGGCCCAGGCAAGCGCGCAGCCTAAGGCCCGCCCATGAGCGGCACATAGCTGGCCCAGTTGGGTGCGCGGCGCCATGCCGGTCCAACTAGCGCCCTTCTCTTTTTTTTCTTTCTTTTTTTTTCTTTTTCTTTGCCTTTTCTTTTTGAAGTTTGTCTAGATGGAGCTACTAGATAGGCCCATTAGCAAAACTTTGCATGGACTACATTTAGTCCTTATTTATTTATAGTAAATAAATATATGTATTAATATTTATTAATTAAATTAATTAAAAAGTCATTAATTATCTTCCCGGAATAATTCTGTAACTCTCCAAAACAATTTCTATAAATTCCAAAACTACCCTAGCATCGATGAGCGTTAACTGTATGACCCTACGGGTTTGAGAATGCATGGACATGATCACTATCAATAATCAATAGCAGGATCTAGAAATCCATATTGACTCCCACATATTCAACAAAAATCATTATCGGTGAACCACGATGCCAGGATTCCATTAATCCCGTATACAAATTCCTTTGTCTCGCGACACTTTACTTGCCCGAGATTCGATCATTGGCATCGCCATACCTTGTTCAATCTCGTTCATAGCAAGTACTCTTTACTCGTTCCGCAATCCAATATCACCCTGTGATTAAACTCATTAACCACATGTTTGCAAACGGTGTATGATATTGATTACCGAGTGGGCCCAGAGTATATCTCTCCGACATGGGAGGGACAAATCCCAATCTCGATACATGCAACCCAACAAGTACTTTCCGATTACCTGAGAGACACCTTTATGATCATCCTCTCATAGTGTGATGTTTGATGACCTCAAAGCTCTCTTCCGGTACGAGGGACTGGCATTATCTCATGGTCTAAGGAATAGGATACTCACATAGGAAAAGCTACGCAATTGTGAACACAATGACATGATCTAATTGCTGTACTTAATTTGGATCTATCCATCATATCATTCTTCTAATGACATGACCTCATTATTAATCGACAACTCATGTCTATGGTTAGGAAACCTTAACCATCATTAATCAATGAGCTAGTCTAGTAGAGACATACTAGGGACACGGTGTTGTTTATAAACCACACAAGTATTAATGTTTCCTCTTAATACAATTCTAGCATGGAATATAAACATTATCATGAACAAGAAATATGATAATAACAATATTATTATTGCCTCTAGGGCATATTTCCTTCAGTCTCCCACTTGCACTAGAGTCAATAATCTAGTCATACTTGCGCCTTTAACACCTATGGCATTCCGGTGTTATTCATACGCTTTGCACGTGGTAAACTTCTCTACAGAGTTGACACTTTTAGGTCCGTTTGTATTTGCATATCTTTTGCGTCAGCACGCATTACTCATCTTCTATGAGATGGCATCGTATAAATTTGGTCTTTTGGTGAGACCTTTGTTTCTTGCCGAGACTATGTTGTCACTACTGTCGTACAATAGAACTACATGGTACTAGCACACTTAGAACTACACCTAGTTCTTTTGCTGCTTCTAGAGCAGTTATATACTTAGCCCTCGTTGCAGCATCCATCACAATGTTTAAGATTGGAACTCATCCAAGTCATCATGGAACTTTCTTCCATCTTATTGTGCCACCTTCTAACTCAAAACAAATAGCCTAAAATTAAGATAAAATTTCAACTATATATGTGAAAAAACCAATGTAACACATTGCAATGAACCAATTGTCACTTTTGCATACAGGATATATTCTTGGTTCTTCTAAAGTACATAAAAATATCTTTACTATTGTCAAGTGATCATTATATGAATGCTCGTACCTTAAAAGCATTGTACACATCTGGATCTACATATCATGGTATACAAGATTGATAAAATCATTCTTGTGGTTTCACTCATCAAGTGTCAAAAAATAGTTGATTCTTGCTTGAACCCGTTCCATGCAACAAGAACCGTTCTTATTGTTTTCATATTGAACAATTCAATATTTTATCTATGTACTCTGGCAAAACTATATTAGTGCCTCAATCTATCAGCATAGACATTGATGCTTAATATTCTGGTTTTGCCTAAGTCTTTCATCGAAAATCTAATTTTAATAAAATCTTTATAATATCAAGAAAAACACATAATTTCCAATGACCAATATGTCCTCTACATAAAGCATTAGAAATAAGTCTCAGCGCTCCCACTTACTCTCTTGTAAATACAAGCGTCTTCAAATATCTTGATGAAATTAACACTTCAACATTTTCATCATTGAAGATTCCAACTTCGTTATGCTTACTTCTACCATTGAATTTTGCATACAAATCTAGCAACCTTTGAACCAACTAAACCCATTGGGTCGTGTCTGGTACACGTCCTTGGTGTCCATTCCGGTAGAGGAACATTGTTTCATTTATTCAACTATCATATCTCAATATGTAAATTGTTGCTAGAATAATCCATATGATGAAGTCAGGACCCATCACCGCTTCTTTGTATATAGTCGATTACTATTATCTAATAATATTTCGTCCTCAAATCTTGCTATTTGATTACAACCAACTTGGTTAAATAGGAACTTTGATGTCCGGTACTACAACATATTGTAGATGCGGGAGCCATGAATTCAGTTGATGCTTCCAGAACAATTTATGGTGCTGCGCTACTCTGATCATGCTCAGGTTCAATAACCTCATCAAGTTCTATTTTCCTCCCACTTAAACCTATCGCGAGAAAATTCCTTCAAAAGAAATTCACTTCTTGGCGACAATCACTATGTGTTTGGGTTCATAGTAGAAGGAATACCCATCGACATTCTTTGGGATAACCTACAAAGACTTATTAATCTGATTTTGGTTGTAAACATTTTACGTATGCTGTGCATACCAAAATTTAAGAAAAGACAACTATAACTCGTATGGTGTCATTTCAACGGATTATGATGGCACTCTATTCAGTGAAAAACGGCAGTCTCTAAAGCATAATCCACAAATTATATTAGCAGTTTTATTTTATCGTTGATCTAACCATGTCAAACAAGGTTTGATTACATCCATCGAAAACTCCATACTCCTACGGCATTTCACAAGGTGCAAGTTTGTGAAACAATTCACTTAACTCTTAGATGTTTGCTAAACTTGTAACTCAAATATGCTCTATTATGATCCAATCATAAATACTTGAATTTTCTTGTTACAATAATTTCCACTTCATAAATTGAACAATTTCAATCATTTCATATTTCTATCTCATCAAGTAGATACACCATACATCTATTCGAGTCATCGATGAAATAGTAAATACACCGCAATTGACTTCACACAGGGGACTACATACATCAACATGTACGATCTCCATTTAGTTAGTCGCTTATTCTGTCCATGGCCCATGAATGGAGTTTAATCATCATTAGGAAAAGTCTCACAAGCGTCAATCAATTCAAAATTAGATGACTCAAAAATCCATCAGTATGGAATTTCTTTCATGTTTTGTTTCCAATCTGCCTTAAACGGTGGTGTCATATTGCTACCGGTTGATGGCGCCAGAAAAGTAGCTGGTGGCGTTTAGTTGACGTGGGAGCAGATGTCCTTGTGCGTGGTGATTGACCAGCCCGTTGGGAACCCCAAGAGGAAGGTATGATGAGTGTAGCGGCAAATTTTCCCTCAGTTAAGAAACCAAGGTTTATCGATCAGGAGAGGAGAGACAATGACGACTGAAGGTGTTTGTGGAACCTGCACACACACAAACAAATACTTTGTTCCCAACTTGCGATGAGGTTGTCAATCTCACCGGTTTGCTTGAAACAAAGGTTATGAGTGTATCGAGTGGAAAACAGTAGTAATATGCTAGTAAAGTAAACAGTGCGGGAATAGTAAACAGTTGATTGCAATATGATTAAAATAGGACCGGGGTCCATAGTTTACTAGTGGTGTCTCTCCATAGATAAATAACATGCTGGGTAAACAAATTACAGTTGGGCAATTGATAGAATAAAGCTAACGTGATATGTCAAGAAGATCACTATGAGATTCACTCTGGGCATTACAACAAAATACATAGACCGCCATCCAACTGCATCTATGACTAATAATCCACCCCCGGGGATATCATCCGAACACCCTAGAAGTATTAAGTTGCGAACAACAGATAATTGCATTAAGCAAAGTGTGTAATGTAAACAAAGCATATGCCCTTGAGCATATGAATGTTGTTTTCTCCCTAGTAGCAACAGCACATCTACCACCTTAGAGGTTTCTGTCACTCCCCCAGGTGAAATAGAGGCATGAACCCACTATCGAGCATAAATACCCCCTCTTGGAGTCACTAGCAACTACTCGGCCAAGATAGCTACTAACAACGGAGAGCATGCAAGATCATAAACATCATAGAGATAACATAAGATATAATTCAGTACAGCAACTTAATCATAAACACCAATATTCATCGGATCCCAACAAACCAACATCATAGAATTACATAACAGTGATCTCAATCATGTAGGGCAGCTCATGAGATCTAAACATGAAGCACATGGTGGAGAAGACAACCATCTAGCTACTGCTATGGACCCATAGTCCAAGGTAGACTACTCACTCATCGCTTCGGAGGCAATCATGGCGATGAAGGAGACCTCCGGTGGCGATTCCCCTCTCCGGCAGGGTGCCGGGAAGAGCTTCTGGACCCTCCCGATCTTCGGGTCGACGGCGGCGGCGGATCGCGATGTATTCTGAAAAACTGATCGGGCCCTTAGGTTTTTCTCGTCAGGGGGTATATATAGGCGAAAGGGGGCTGTCAGAGGTGGAGCCACGCGCCCTCACAAGGGGGTGGCGTGGCCAGGGGCCAGGCCGCGCCGCCCCTGTGTGTGGGGGCCACGTGGCCCCCCTCCATCAGGTCTTCGGATGTTTGGGAGCTCCTCGATGAAATATGACTTTAGGAACTTGTTTCGTCCAATTCCGAGAATATTTCCTGTGTATCACTTCTGAAACACAAAAACAGCAGAAAACAGGAAACTGGCACTGTGGCACTTCGTTAATAGGTTAGTTTCGGAAAATGTATAAAAATGCCACTAAGTGTAACGAAACAATAGGCAAATGGTGTAAAACAAAGCATGGAGCATCAAAAATTATAGATACGTTTGAGACGTATCACATATATAAGTGAAATTCGTTTTGTCTTGTGACCTTTAGCATCTGTGTTATAAATATCTATTTTACCAGAAGATTTATAATAATCTATCCATCGATTATGGAAGACGGTAATAATTTGAACAACCATTGTTCTCATAATACCAGAACTAAGATAACAATTATTAAGTTCATAACAAATCTTGATGGCTAGGTTTGATGCCGATGAAAAGCATAATAACACTTTTATTTGTTTCTCGACGTGCATTATTACCACATTCTTTTGTTGGTTATTTAGGTCCTTGTAGTTCTTGTATTGTGTTGCTTTGTATGACATTTCATACCAACAATGTAGTATCCAATACCCAAGAATTACATTGTTAACGAGCAAAGAAATACATCTATAACATGTATATCATTTATATACCTGAGCTGGACATTTCCAGTCTTTTCCTTTTCTACCAAATATTTTGCAGATCCTATTTAGCATTTCCTCTCCATTAGAAGAATCTATCAACATCAATTGTGGCATCAAGCATTTGACATATAGTCCAAAGAATATTAGTCAAATACTAATGGCTTTGGACTTTGCACATTGAGGTGGAGCACCATCATCATATAATTGGCGTTCTTCTAGATTCTATTCTTTAGCATTCTTTTGGTATAGCAAATCAATTTAGCCGACACCTTTTTCATCCATCTTATCATGACAACTTTCAAGATGAAACTATTATAGCTCATAGGGATGAATGCAAGTATAATATTAGTTCCCAAACTTTTGGGTGATCGGGACGCCAAGCATCTTCAATCTTTGCATATATTCATACAATATGAGCATATGTTCTTTTACTAAATTATACTTAATCATTTTGGAAACAATCAAAGTTTTAGATATCAAATATCTTTCACCTCTTGCTTGTTTCTGAAACAATTGTTTCAGCTTCAAGATCACCTTGATTCTCAAACAATTTTGAAGATCAATTCTCGTGAAGGCAAATATAGGATCTTTAGATACTAAACTTGAATCGTTGCTCTTGGATTAATACAACTTATTAAATCGTATGGAGCAAGTGAGGTTTGCTAAAATTGTGATAAGACTCAATGTTTGATCTTGACACTTTAACTAAATGGCACTAGTCCAAAAAGTGATTATCCAGATTCTATAGTTTTTTTTAACTCAATTAAAACTAAGTGTTGGTGGAAAACAGTTGCCAAAGACCAGAACGACTTATGCAAATATACTAAGATTTAGTTCATGATAGTTAGTTCAAGTTAATCAAATTACTAATGAACTCCCACTAAAAACAACATCCCTCAAAGTTATTTAGTGAAGCATGATCCAAATTCACTACACTGAGACCGATCATCACGTGAATGATGTAGCTTTAATGGTGAACATCAACATGTTGATCATATCATCCATATGACTCATGCTTTACCTTTCGATTCGTGTGTTCCGAGGCCATGCCTGTACATGCTAGGCTCGTCAAGTTTAACCCACGTATTTTCGCATGTGTAAATCTGGCTTACACCCGTTGTATGTGAACGTAAAGTTTATAGCACCCGATCATCACGTGATGCTTCAAAACGATGATCTTTCGCAATGGCGCATACGAGGGGAGAAAACATTTTATATTGAAATTAAGTGTGACGGATCATCTTATAATGCTACCATCGCGATCAAAGCAAAAAAAGATGCAAAAAGGATAAACATCACATGCATATATAATATGTGACATGGTATAGCCAATATTCATGCATTGATCTCCATCTCGTGCGCACCGGCATGATCTCCATCACTCCACCATGATTGCCTCCACCACGAATAGCAACTACGACTATTGCTAACTACTTAGCGATAAAGTAAAGCTATTACATGGCGTATAAGAAGTTGACACGTAGGTCATACAAAATTATAAAGACAACCATATGACTCCTGCCGGTTGTGAACTCATCGACATGCAAGTTATGAAACATTACAAAACATGATCATCGTATACATCACATATATTATACACATCACATCTTGTGGCAATACCATATCACAAACACTCCCTGCAAAAACAAGTTAGACGCCTCTAAATTATTGATTGCAAGTTTTACGTGGCTTATGGGAGCTACGCATAAGAACGGTTCTTACCTACGCAAAGCCACAACGGTGATATTATGGTTGCCAACATCCATTGTAAATCCCATGATAACTATAGTGAGAGAAACTAGCATCCACCAGCCGCATGTGTGGGACAAGCCACACGTCAAGTGAGGAGCCGGTCTCATGAACGAGGTCGCGTAAGGTTGGCCTGGACCGCTTTGATCTCACTATACCGCGCCATAAGAAGTACACAAAATAGAGGTTTGCAACAGAAAACATCAACGCCCGCAACAAGCATGTTACCTTTTACTCGTGTAAAACATTTACGCATAGATCTCGCTCTGATACCACTGAAGGGTTTCACAGCATAGAAAACAAAAATTTTCCTACGATGACGAGCAAGAACAAGCCAAGATCTGATCTACAAGATGCAAAACAATGAGCAAGAGAGATTAGATCTACATACCCTTGTAGATCGCATAGCAGAAACGTTCAGATGAACATGGTCAGCATAGTCGTACTAGCGTCTCCTCCTCGCGATCCGATCCGATCCAAGCGCCACAATGGGCGGCGCCTCTGAGTGATGCACACGTACAGCACAGCGACTCCTCCTCCTCCTCGGTGCAGCAAGGTGCGGTGGAGTGGTAGATGGAATCAGCAACACGATGGCATGGTGCTTATGGTGGAGAGTATCTGCGGGCAGGGCCTCACTTACACGCGCGAGGTGGAAGAAGATAGGCAAAAGAACTAGTCAAACTCGGGCTAGAGGAAGCTACAAAGAGAAACGGTGCGGCGGCTGAAACTCTTTTTCGATCACAGATCGCATCCGTCTTCTACTCTTTTATAGGCGTACAAGCAGCTGGCTTGGAGTACGATCCAAGTTTCACAAACTTAATCGCCGCGTTAATCCGATCTGCCCGCTCCATGCAAGCCCTCGGGATGAGTCCAACCACCGATCGATCAGGCTAGCGTGTGGGCTGCGTCCTCGGTCGATCGATGATTGTCGAGCGAGGCACGACCCGGCCTTGGCGATCGATCAACCTCCCCGGGCGAGCGAGCCCCTGGGCGAGCGAGAGGCTGGGGCACGCGGGAGCGGCCCAGCAGGCGGGTCGGCCCAGCATGCCTCCTGGGCGAGCATAGCCCAGGCAAGCGCGTGGCCTAAGGCCCACCCGTGAGCGGCACATAGCTGGCCCAGTTGGGTGCGCGGCGCCATGCCGGCCCAACTGGCGCCCTTATCTTTTTTTTCCTTTTTTTCTTTGCCTTTTCTTTTTGAAGTTTGTCTAGATGGAGCTACTAGATAGGCCCATTAGCAAAACTTTGCATGGACTACATTTAGTCCTTATTTATTTCTAGTAAATAAATATATGTATTAACATTTATTAATTCAATTAATTAAGAAATCATTAATTATCTTCCCAGAACAATTCCATAACTCTCCAAAACAATTTCCATAAATCCTGAAACTACCCTAGCATCGATGAGCGTTAAGTGTGTGACCCTACGGGTTCGAGAATGCATGGACATGATCACTATCAATAATCAACAGCGGGATCTGGAAATCCATATTGACTCCCACATATTCAACAAAAATCATTATCGGTGAACCACGATGCCAGGATTCAATTAATCCCGTATATAAATTCTTTTGTCTCGCGATATTTTACTTGCCCGATATTCGATCGTTGGCATCGCCATACCTAGTTCAATCTCGTTCACAGCAAGTACTCTTTACTTGTTCTGCAATCCAATATCACCCTGTGATTAAACTCATTAACCACTTGTTTGCAAACGGTGTATGATATTGATTACCGAGTGGGCCTAGAGTATATCTCTTTTACATGGGAGGGACAAATCCCAATCTCGATACATGCAACCCAACAAGTACTTTCCGATTACCTGAGAGACACCTTTATGATCACCCTCTCATAGTGTGACGTTTGATGACCTCAAAGCTCTCTTCCGGTACCAGGGAGTGGCATTATCTCATGGTCTAAGGAATAGGATACTGACATAGGAAAAGCTACGCAATTGTGAACACAATGACACGATCTAATTGATGTGCTTAATTTGGGTCTATCCATCATATCATTCTTCTAATGACATGACCTCATTATTAATCGACAACTCATGTCTATGGTTAGAAAACCTTAACCATCATTAATCAATGAGCTAGTCTAGTATAGGCATACTAGGGACACGATGTTGTTTATAAACCACACGAGTATTAATGTTTCCGCTTAATACAATTCTAGCATGGAATATAAACATTATCATGAACAAGAAATATAATAATAACAATATTATTATTGCCTCTAGGACATATTTCCTTCACAAATAGCTAAGCTTGGGGGGGAGTTGATACGTCCAAAACATATCTACTTTCCCAAACACTTTTGCTATTGATTCTCCTATAATTTGTGTGTTTTGAATACAACTAACACAGACTAACGCCGTTTTTAGCAGAATTGCCCTGGTGTCTTGTTTTTGTGCAGAAATTTGACTTATAGGAAAAATCCTGGAAAATACTCTAAAATTCCTATTTTACCAGAAGACCCACAAAGCCAGAAGACGAGACAGAGAGGGGCTAGGAGGCAGGCTCACCACGAGGGGGTGCGGCCCAGGCCTAGCCGCGCCCATCTATGGTGAGGCCACCCCAGCTGCCTCCTCGAGCCCCCCTTTTGCCTACATATATCCTTCGACCTGAAACTACCGGGGGTTCGGCGTTTTTCCCATATAGACTTCCGCTGTGCTACCACCATCAGAAACCGCGATTCGGAACCAGAAACTCCGTTCTGGCACCCTGCTGGGACGGGGATTTGGAGGAGATCTTCATCACCATCATCATCGACGTCTCTCCATCAACCATTCACAACTCCCCCATCCATGTGTGAGTAATTCCTGCTGTAGGCGAAGGGGACGGTAGGGATTGGATGAGATCATTCATGTAATTTTCTATGAGATTGTTAGGGCATGGTGCCTAGTATCTATTATTAGTGCTTATGACATTGTTGCAACTTGTTGTGCTTAATGCTTGTCACTTTGGGCCCGAGTGCCATGATCTCAGATCTGAACTTGTTATTGTTTTATGATGTTGTTTATAATCTTACCTGTAAGTTATATACACATATCGTTGTCAACCCGAGGCCCCAAAGTGACAGCAATTGGGATAACCGGAGGGGATGGCTATGATGTGAGGATCACATGTGTTCACCGAGTGTTAATGCTTTGCTCCAGTACTTTATTAAAAGGAGTACCTTAATTACCAGTAGATTCCCTTGAGGCCCTGCTACAAACAAGCTGGTAGGACAGAAGATGTCGTGCAAGTTTCTCATTGCGAGCACGTACGACTATATACGGAACACATGCCTATGGTTGTTTAGTACTAGGATGCTTTATCATTATTTATCTGCAATTGCCCATGTATTACTGATTTCATGAATTATCTTATCCATGCAACGCCCGTACATGTATCCCTATGCCTACAGTATTTAATCCTACTGTTTACTATTGCTACTATTACCGCCTTTACTTTATTATTGTTGCTACTATTTTACTACTATCACCACTATAAAACTATTGCTACTGATAAACCGCTGCGAGCAAGTCTGTTTCCAAGTGCAGCTGAATTGTCAACTCATCTGTTAAGGCTTATAAATATTCTTTGGCTTCCCTTGTGTTGAATCAATAAATTTGTGTTTTACTTCCCTCGAAGACTGTTGCGATCCCCTATACTTGTGGGTCATTGATACGTCTCAAACGTATCTATAATTTTTGATGCTCCATGCTTGTTTTTACACCATTTGCCTACTGTTTCGTTACACTTCGTGGCACTTTTATGCATTTTCCAGAACTAACCTATTAACAAGATGCCACAGTGCCAGTTCCCTGTTTTCTGCTATTTTTGTGTTTCAGAGTGATACACAGGAAATATTCTCGGAATTGGACGAAACAAAAGCCAGAAGTCTTATTTTTCCCGGGAGCATCCAGACATCCGAAGAGAGGAAGGAGAGGGGCCAGAGGCCACCCTCACACAGGGCTGGCGCGGCCCATGCCCTGGCTGTGCCACCCCTATGTGAGGAGCCCCTGGCTGCCCTCTGACATCGCCCCTTCGCCTATATAAAGCCTCGGGACAGAAAACCCTAGAGGATTCGGCAATTTTCCAGAAGCAGTTCCGTAGCTCCGCCGCCGCCGTCGACAAATTTCGGGGGACAGAAGTCTCTGTTCCGGCACCCTGCCGGGATGGGGAAGTGCCCCCGGAGCCATCTCCATCGGTCTCCATCGCCGTCTCCGCCGTCTCCATCGACCTCACCGCCATCTCCATCAACCTTGCTGTCTCCTATGATGAGGAGGGAGTAGTTCATCCCCGGGGCTGAGGGCTCTACCGGTAGCTATGTGGTTCACCTCTCTCTCCCATGATATGATCTTTATGTGATCGTGAGCTTTGTATCATGTTTAACAAGTACATGTTATTATTCAGATATTTTGTGTACTCTAGTGATGTTATTAAAGTAATCTATTCCTCCTGCCTTGGTGTAACGGTGACAGTGCGTGCACCATGGTGGTACTTGGTTTAGGCTATGATTGTGATCTCTTGTGGATTATGAGAATAATTATTGCTATGATAGTTTGAGTGATTTATTCCTCCTTTCATGGTGTAAAGGTGACAGTGTGTGCACCGTGTTAGTACTTGGTCTAAGTTGCAATGATTTCTATCTTGAGTTGTGATCTGATTTGGGTATCTCTATGAGTGGTGTTTGTCAAGTACTTGATGAACTTTAAGGGGTGCTTCTGTAGCCACTACGCGATGATTAGTGTTATTCAATAGGAGAGTAATCCAGAGTACTTTAGCAAAGAGAAGTTACTTGTTCATTCATGTTATATTGTTGGGAGTGTTTCCACTAGTGAAAGTATGATCCCTAGGCCTTGTTTCCAAGCTTTGCACACCGTTTACTTGCTATTTTGTTACTTGTTTGCTCGCAGCGATATTTATTTCACATCACGTTTGCTACTTATAATCATCACTATTACTTGTATTTCACTATCTCTTCGCCGAACTAGTGCACCTATACATCTGACAAGTGTATTGGGTGTGTTGGGGACACAAGAGACTTTCTGTATCATAATTGCAGGGTTGCTTGAGAGGGATAGCTTTGACCTCTAACCTCCCTGAGTTCGATAAACCTTGGGTGATCCACTTAAGGGAAACTTGCTTCTGTTCTACAAACCTCTGCACTTGGAGGCCCAACAAGTGTCTACAAGAATAGAAGTGCGTAGACATCAGTCATCAGCTTATAAATATTCTTTGGCTCCCCTTGTGTCGAATCAATTAATTTGGGTCTTACTTCCCTCAAAGACTATTGCGATCCCCTATACTTGTGGGTCATCAGTAAGTGATAACAAAACAATAATTTTTGAGGTGACATGCACCATCACAATCTTGAACAACAATGTAAAGCATTGAGTGTTGGGATCAAAGTACTTAAAACATGGGCATAAGAGACATAATCTTGACAATAAAACTTAGCAACCATGTTATAACATGAAAAGTAACACAAACGCAAGAACATGAGTAATGAAACATTGAAAGTCAAATGTGTGTTCAAATCATGTAGAAAAACATAGTAAAGTGGTTTTCAGCTTGTCCTTCATGGAATAGCAAAACATAAATGCATAGGACACCTTCAAGTTTAAGAGGGCGACTAGATACAAATAATTTAAGAATAAGGAAAACCATAATCATGAATCAATCAAAGATAAACTTTGGGACGATGCACATTAAACTCAGAATGACAACTATGCTCTCTTAGACAGTGCATAAAGGTAGAAGGTGGAGACTCAACATAAAATTAAAAGAAAGGCCCTTCGTAGAGGGAAGCAGTGATTAAACATGTGCTAGAGCTTTTCATTTGTAAAACAGAGAGATAAAAATTAGTTTTGAGAGGCGTTTATCTTTGTCAACGAATGGCAATGGGGTTCTTACTATCTTCCATACAAAGCAAGTTTTTTAGACAGAGATTGACACTTTGGTGCTCTTTTATAAAGCTTGGCACTCCTCCCCACATTTTCCTTTCACAAACCATGGCTAACCGATTCCATCGGGTTCCCACCAACTTTCACATACCATGGAGGAGTGCCCCTTTTTTCTTTTATTTTTTCCTTTTTTTAATTTTGGAATAAAATAATATGGAAGATAGCAAATCCGACCACTATGTCCCCATGAGCTAAAAACAGTGTCACAAAACAAGAAGTATTTTGAAGGTTTTTTTTTGAAAGGTAGCACATGAAAATTTACTTGGAATGGCTTGCAAATACCATGCATAGGAATTTATAGTGGACACATTGGCAAACTGGGTTTTTGGGAGTTGGATGCATGAGTAGAGCTCATACTCAGTACAAAATGAAGGCTAGCAAAAGACTGGGAGTGACCAACTAAGAGAGCAATAGCGGCCATAATCATGCATACCGACAAAACATCATTAACCGAAGCATAAAGTGGTATCACAAGTCAAAAAACAAATGATCATAGAGGCTATATGGCGACTTGTTAGAGTCAAACATGGTGTAAGCATGCGCCAAGTCAACCCAAATAAAGCAATCAAAGGAAAAAACCACAATAATATGCTCCCATATAATAAAAACAATGCATGATTTTTTCAAAGGCTCATTAAGCAATCTCATTCATTTGAGACAAGTCATGCTACAGAAAAAACTAATAAGCATACTATCAAAACGACATCAAGCATGACATGCAAAAGTCTAAGCCGCTGTCTAAACAAGCTCCCATTTGCACCACTTTTGGCATGAAACTTTTTCTCTTTTCCAACACCATTCAAACCTTTTTGAAACAACTCTTTTGATGATAACCAACATAGACCAGAGGTATAAATACACCTTGATGCAAAGATATAACAAGATCTGAACAAAAATCAAGGCAAAAAATGAAAGCTAAACATAGTTCTAGAAAAAGAGAACACTCATTGAACAATAAGAGTGAAAAATAGAGTGTTCTTGACAATGAAAAATGGAGTGTGTCTTCTCCAAAAAAAAATTTTGGGGTCCAACCATTTATTGAAGCAAACAAAATAAAAGAAAACTGAAAGCAAAAGTAAAGATGCTCCAAGAAAAGCGCATAGAATATGAAGCAATAAAAATATAGTGTGTTGAAAGGTGCCATGATTTTTGCCGATGAAGAAGGGGTGCCTCGGGGGCATCCCCAAGCTTTGATGCTTGTACCTCTTGGATATTTCTTGGGGTGACATGGGCATCCCGAAGCTTGAGCTTTTGTCCATATTTCATCTCATCTCATCACTCTCCATTCCCTACACTTGAAAACTTCCTTCATACAAAACCTCACACAATTCTATTAGCAACATTAGTATAAACATGATAGTAAATCTCCCCTTTTGGTTCAGTTTCAAACTCAAATATACCAACCATTAAAGCATCAGCTACTATAGAAACTTCCTCAAAAGTTCTATGATCAAAATAACTAAAAAAGAAAGCGATCGAGAGGCAAACACAAATAGTGGCATAATTTGTCAAAACAGAACAGCTGACAAAGATCGATTTTTTCGAGGACCTTATGTTGCTCAAATTGAAAAGTGCAAAACTAATGAAAGTTTGGATATAACCTGGGGCATATGCATAAGAAATCGCAGATCAAGAAGATATTCTGAGAATTTTCACGGATTTGTACGGTGCAGCGCAGAAATCTATTTCAGGACAGCAACTTCCCAAAATCTTACCTCCCTCAAATTAGAGGTTCTTCTTGGCACAAAAGCAAAATAAAAATGATAAGGTGATGTCATTACAGTAGTAATAACATCCAAGACTCAAATAAAAGAAAAAGTACTGAAAAGAAAATATTGGGTTATCTCCCAAGAGTGCTTTTCTTTAACGCCTTTGAGCTAGGCGCAGAAAGTGGAAATCAAGTAATATCAAGCGATGAAGCATTAAGATCACCGGATGCCTTATGTCTTCCTTTCTTACCTTTGCTCTTAACTCTAGGAAAGATGTGACTATTGCAAGGTGGAGAGATGAATCTTATAGTGCCTTTTCCCACATCTATAGTGGCGCCTAGGAGTTTTAGTAGAGACATTCCAAGCATGATTTGTCCTTTTCCTACACATTCAATAACAAGATAATCAGCAGATACCATGCTTCATAGGATTTTTTGTAAATACTCCTTCAGCTATTCCAACGGGAAATATAGTGGCATTATTAGTAAGAGAAATTTCTTCTCCTCCCTTAGAAAGCTTCCAAAGATTCAAAGATTCATAAACATCCTTAGGCATGAGACAAAATTCAGACATAATATCACAACGAGCATGAAAAGTTTCACCATTGATAGTGATTTTTACCGTAGGGAACCAACTTGATGGTTTGGAATTTATTGGCACATAATCATAATGCTCGCGCAACGTACCATAACAATATTTTAAACAAGCAGTTTGAGTCTCAAGGGTATTAAGTCTAGCAAAAATGCTCACAAGAGAAGAATCAAAATCACTTGGCAAGCTATAAATTGTAATCAACTTTTTTATAATATTGAAATCTTGATCTCCATCACAATGAAGGAAATCTCCTACTGCTGTAGCATCCAAAGCATATCTATAATGAAGAGCAACCAAAGGAAAAGCTACTAAGAAGCAAACTCAAGGTCATTTTTGGTTCAGTTTTTCCATGGCAATCATAAATTCTAGACCAAGCTTCTTTGAAACTCTCCTCACACTTTTGTTTGAAAGTGAAGATCATTTTCTCAGGTGACATGGTAACAACAACTAAGATAGACATAAAAAGCAACTTGAAGTAGAATCTATTTTTTGTATTTTTGGTAAAATGATGCAAGCAAAAATAAAGTAAAGCAAAACAGTAACAAAGTAAAAGATTGGGTGTGAGAGACTCCCATTGCAGAAATCTTCTTTCTTCCCGGTAATGGCACCAGAAAAATGCTTGATGGTGCGTAGTAGGCACCCAGTTGGGAACCCCAAGAGGAAGGTATGATGAGCACAGCAGCAAGTTTCCCTTAGTTGTGAAACCAAGATTTATCGAACTAGTAGGAGAAAGAACCACACTTCTGAAGGTTAATGCCCGCTAGCTTTGCGACACTCCAGACAATGGCACCAGGAAACTTGTTGGCACGTAGCTTTTCACCAGTAGCAACGTGGAACCTGCACACAACACAACCATGTACTTTGCCCCAACTTACAATGAGGTTGTCAATCTTACCGGTTTGCTGTAAACAAAGGATTGAGCGTATCGAGTGGTAAATGGTAATAGTATGCAATAATGTAAATAATGCGAGTATAAGTAAAATGGTAATAGCAATGTAAAAGGAATTGGACCGGGGTCTACAGTTCACTAGTGGTGTCTCTCCATAAGATAAATAACAACATGCTGGGTAAACAATTTACAGTTGGGCAATTGATAGAATAAAGATAACGTACATATGTCATGGGGATCACTATGAGATTCACTCTGGGCATTATGACAAAATACATAGACTATAATCCAACTGCATCTATGACTAATAATCCACCCTCCGGATGTCATCCGAGAAACCATCGAGTATTAAGTTGCGAACAACGGATAACTGCATTAAGCAAAGTGCGTAATGTAAACAATGCAAATGTCCTTGGACACAAGAATGTTGTTTTCTCTCTAGTGGCAACATCACATCTACAACCTTAGAGGTTTCTGTCACTCCCCCCGATTACTAGAGGCATGAACCCAACTATCGAGCATAAATACTGATACGTCTCCAACTTATCTATAATTTTTGATGCTCCATGCTTGTTTTTACACCATTTGCCTACTGTTTTGTTACACTTCGTGGCACTTTTATGCATTTTTCGGAACTAACCTATTAACGAGTCACCACAGTGCCAGTTCCCTGTTTTCTGCTGTTTTTGTGTTTCAGAAGTGATACACAGGAAATATTCTCGGAATTGGACGAAACAAGTTCCTGAAGTCTTATTTTTCCCGGAAGCTTCCAGAGATCCAAAGAGGAGACGGAGTGGGGCCACGAGGTGGCCACACACCAGGGCGGCGCGGCCCAGGCCCTGGCCGCGCCCCCTATGTGTGAGACTGCCTCGGTCCACTTCTGATGATGCCCCTTCGCCTATAAAGACCCCCCGACGGAAAAAACCTAAGGACCCGATCAATTTTCCAGAACACATCGCGATCCGCCGCCGCCATTGACCCGAAGATCGGGAGGGTCCAGAAGCTCTTCCCGGCACCCTGCCGGAGAGGAGAATCACCACCGGAGGTTTTTTTCATCGCCATGCTTGCCTCCGGAGCGATGAGTGAGTAGTCTACCTTGGACTATGGGTCCATAGCAGTAGCTAGATGGTTGTCTTCTCCACCATGTGCTTCATGTTTAGATCTCATGAGCTGCCATACATGATTGAGATCACCGTTATGTAATTCTACATGTTTGGTTTGTTGGGATCCGATGAATATTGGTGTTATGATTGAGTTGCTATACTGAAATATATCTTTTGTTATCTCTATGTTGTTTATGATCTTGCATGCTCTCCATTGTTAGTAGCTATCTTGGCCGAGTAGTTGCTAGTGACTCCAAGAGGGGGTATTTATGCTCGATAGTGGGTTCGTGCCTCTATTTAATCTGGGGGAGTGATAGAAACCTCTAAGGTTGTAGATGTGCTGTTGCTACTAGGGAGAAAACAACATTCATATGCTCAAGGGCATATGCTTTGTTTACATTACACACTTTGCTTAATGCAATTATCTGTTGTTCGCAACTTACTACTTGTGGAGTTCTCGGATTGATTCGCCACAAGTGGATTATTAGTCATAGATGCAGTTGGATGGCGGTCTATGTATTTTGTTGTAATGCCCAGAGTAAATCGCATAGTGATCTTCTTGACATATCATGTTTATCTTTATTCTATCAATTGCCCAACTGTAATTTGTTTACCTAGCATGTGTTATTTATCTTATGGAGAGACACCACTAGTGAACTGTGGACCCCGGTCCTATTTCGATCATATTGCTATCACCTGTTTACTTTACTCGCATACTATTATCACTTTCCACTCGATACGCTCATAACCTTTGTTTCAAGCAAACCGGTGAGATTGACAACCTCATCGCAAGTTGGGAGCAAAGTATTTGGTTGTGTTGTGTGCAGGTTCCGCATTGCAGCTAGCAAGCAAAGCTTGGATGAGGCGCCATATATAAATTGTCCGAAGTTGTCGCAAACTAGCAAGCATCACCTTCAGTCGTATTGCCCGCTCTTCTCCTGATCAACATAACCTTGGTTTCTTAACTGAGGGAAAACTAGCTGCTATACTCATCACACCTTCCTCTTGGGGTTCCAAACGGGCTGGTCATCAACCACGCATCAAGCTAATTTTCTGGCGCCGTTGCCGGGGATTAAAGAAGAATAAGCTCCCACATCAACTACATATTCCCACATCAACTTGGCACCAGCAGCTAATTTTCTGGCACCATTGCCGGGGAAGAGTGGAAGACCTCTGCAAGGAGAGTTTTTCGCACACACATCCTTTACTTTGTTTTAAAGTTTTGCTTTACTTTATTTTTACTTGCATCATTTTATATCAAAAATCCAAAAAATTAGAATCCTTGATAGTTGCTTTTATTTTCTTGCTATTAGTCTTTGCTAAATGAATAATCCTAAAGTAGAAGTTCGTAGTTTTAAGAAACAAGGGGGAGAGAGTTTAAAAGATGCTTGGTACCGTATTAACAATGCTCATCATAGGTGTACCAAAAAGCACTCTACCACGATCCTCCTTAGAAATTTTTATGTTGGTATATCTAGTTGGAATAGGTATGTTCTCAATACTCTTACAGGAGGTAATTTTCTGGGTACTCCCGCTGGAGAAGCATGCACTATAATTGAAAGTTTAGTGGGAATACCACCTATTCATGTTGCTAAAACTAAGACCACCTTGGAGGAGGTGGTAGAAAGGCTCAGCTCTTTAGAGAAAAGTTTGCCAAGTATCCTAGGAAATGCTAGCCGAGTTAGTGAATTAATAGAAAATATTGGTAAGAGAATCACCATTTTACAGGCTAGCACTACTCTTGATAATCAAAATTTAAGGAGTAGTAAACTAGAGGAGTCGATGGAAACTCTTAGTTTAATCTTCTCTTCTCTTAAATTTAAGAAAGAAAAAGAGCAAAAATTTATGTATGTTCCCAAGGTTTCTGTGCTTAAACCTCAACACGTTCTTAAAATTGGTAAGACTTTTAGTTCCACTAAGAGTGACTTGCGGGTTGAATCATTTTCGGGAACTTCCAAAGAGCCTACTGAGGTAATTGATGCTTCATCAATTGACATTACTTGATTCGCAATTTTCTGCGCCTAGCTCAAAGGCGTTAAAGAAAAGCACTCTTAGGAGATAACCCAATATTTTATTTCTAGTACTTTTTCTTTTAGTTGAGTCTTGGAAGTCATTACTACTGTAATGACCACTCCTTATCCTTTTTATTTTGTTGTTGTGCCAAGAGAAGCCTCTAATTCGAGTGAGGTAAAGATTTAGGGATGTTGCTGTCCTGAAACTATTTTTGGTGCTGCACCATAAAAATTCGTATAAATTCTCTGTATATCTTTTGGACCTGCTATTTCTTGTTCATATGCCCCAGGTTATATCCAAACTTTCGTTAGTTGAACACTTTTTGATTTGAGCAACAGAAAACCCCTCAAAAATTCAACCTTTGTCAGCTGTTCTGTTTTGACAAATTTCTGCCACTATTCATTTTTGCCGCTTTATCGCTTTATTTTTGAGTTCTTTTGATCATGGAACTTTTGGGGAAGTTGCTACAGTAGTATATAATTTCTATGTGGTGGTTTTGGGTTGAAACCTGAAGCAAAAAGAGGTTGATTATATGTTATGCTTGCACTAATGTTGCTAATAGAATTGTGTTTAGTTTTCTGTGAAGGAAGTTTTCAAGTGTAGGGATTGGAGAATGATGAGATGAGTTGAAGAATGGACAAAAGCTCAAGCTTGGGGATGCCCATGCATCACCCCAAGAAATATCCAAGAAGTACAAGTGTCAAAGCTTGGGGATGCCCCCGAGACACCCCTTCTTCATCGGCAAAAATCAGGTCACCTTTCAAAACACTATATTTTTATTGCTTCATGCACTATGTGTTTTTCCTGGAGCGTCAGTTGTTTTAGTTTTCTTAGTTAGTTTTGTTTTGTTTTCTGCAATAAATGGTTGGACCCCAACAAATTTCTTTTGGAGGAGATGTACTCATTTTCATTTGCCAAGAACACTCAGTTTTCACTCTTATCGTTCAACGAGTGTTCTTCTTTTGCCGCTACTGCTTTTGGTTTTTGTTTTTGCCTTGATTTGCGTTCAGATCTTGTCATATCTTTTCATCAAGGTGTATTTTTGCCTCTGATCTTTATTGGTTTTCATCAAAAGAGGTGTCTTAAAAAATTTCAAATGGTGTTGGAAAAGAGAAAAAGCTTTATGCAAAAAAGTGGTACAAGAAGGAGCTTGTGTAGACTACGGCTTAGGCTTTTTCATGTCAAGCTTGATGTCTTTTTGATAGTATGCTTAGTGTTTTTGCTGTAGCATGACTTGTCTCAAATAACTGAGATTTCTTAATGAGCCTTTGAAAAAAATCATGCGTTGTTTTAATTATTTGGAAGCATTATTTTGGTTTTCTCCTTGATGCTTTATTTGGGTTGACTTGGCGCATGCTCACACATGTTAGACTCTTACAAAGTCACCAATAGACTCTATGATCATTTAGTTTTTGACTTTTGATGCCATCTTATGCTTCTTTTAATGTCACTTTGTCGCTTTGCATGATTATGGCCATTATTGCTCTCTTAGTTGGTCGCTCCCAGTCTTTTCCTAGCCCTCGCCTTGTACTGAGTATGAGCTCTACCCGTGCATCCAACTCCTAAAAGCCAAAGTTTTCCAAAGTGTCCACCATACATACCTACTAGAAATTTGCTATTCCAAGTAAATTTGACTTGCTTTTATCTTCTCTTCAAATTAAACTCTTACCAGTGTTATGCGAAAATTGGTTAGTAAAGCTCTCACGAACCGGAAGGCACACTTTACTTTTTCCTGTTCTTAAAAATTTGACATTGTGGTCTCTTATGTTAAGTTGTTATGCTTGCAAGTTGTAAGTTGGATTCTAGCCCATCCATGCTATCATGGGGCAAGCTTTCAACATTGCACTTCTTATTTGAGTTGATATCGTGATCTTTTGTTTATGGATGCCCGCGGTGTGAAATGAATTGGGAATCTTGTGGGGATCATGGAGTTTGTATATGTGTTAGGGAAACGCCTGGGCTGCCAATCTAAGCCATGCATAATTCATGGTGGAAATTTGCAGCATACCCATGGTGGACATTCGACGACGCATCTCACAATAAAAAGCTAAACAAATGGAAAATAAAAGAGATGTCGAGGTGTTCATTGTCTGCTTGCCTTTCATTTTGATATGGGCTTGTTCCATGTCATCAGGCACGGAGGTACCCCATTGGCGGTTTTCGATGATACATATATACTTACAATGACACGAGCCTTGCTTGGGACTCTAAGTAAAGTAGCATGAGGTTTGGGTACTCGTATTCACGGGGCATGAGGTTTTCGACTTATGATTTGTCAAGCATATGCATCATAATTGTTCTCGCATTAACACTAACCATTCAAGATGCTTATGATGGGGGCAATGAGAGCTCAAAGCCAGCAAGTAACATAATTTTTTAAGGTCTATAAAACTTGCAATCACTGCTTCCCTCTGCGAAGGGCCTTTCTTTTACTTTTTTGTTGAGTCACCACCTTCTTTCTTTATGCACCATAAGAGAGCTTAGTTGTCATTCTTAGTATAATGTGCATTGTCCCAAAGTTTTCATTGATTGATTCATATTGTTGGTTTCACTTGTTCTTAAATTATTTGTATCTAGTCGCCCTCTTAAACTTGAAGATGTTCTATGCATTTATGTTTTGCTCTCTTTGAAGGACAAGCTGAAAACCATTTGTATGTTTTCCTTATGATTTGAACACACGTTTGACTTTCATTGTTTCATTTTTATGATCTTTTGTTTGTGTTCATTTTTGTCGGTGTTCTGGATACCGAGGTATCCCAGTCCACCTGCTCCTGGGCCACATCATCGGCCCATCTTCAGCACAGGGGAGAATCAATGACTCAAGCTACGGAGAAGACCCTCACGAGGAGGCGCCTCGTGAGGAGAACGACGGTGGAAAACGCTAAGGACCAGAAGACCTCCTCACGAGCCCCCGCTGGTGAGGAGAGAGAGACCAAGTCCACGCCAGCTCAGCATGTTGGCGTGCGGAGCAAGAAGGTGAAGGACAGAAGACCGCGTATCGCCCACGCTACCCCCGATAGGGAGGAGACCAACTTTCGCTGTGCCTGCCCAAAGCGGCACAGTGGTTGTTGGCCACCCCCCTAAAAATAGCGTGGACGGCGCAGGATGCCAGAGGAAGACGTCAGCTTCCTCCACCCACTCCTGTGGACCGGCGCCACTACCCTACGAAGACCATGTCTACAAAAGAGTGTAGTCTACAGCTGTCCACCCTCCTTGGCCGTGTGTGTGGCAACCCCTTCCCCAAGAAGATAAGGGGAAGGAGGACCTTGGCGCTATAAAAGGAGGGGAGGCCACCCCTTAGAGGAGATCGGATCTTCTTCAAGTTGCTAGCTGGGCACGCAGGTTCTTCAACCTCTGGCCAGCTAGAACTCTATAACGAAGACCTTGTACTCCTCGCGAGGTGTCGCGTTGCAATACAAGAAGGCAGGAAGTAGGGGTGTTACCTCACCACGAGGGCCCTGAACCTGGGTAAAGCTCGGCGTCTCCCTCTGCAGCGCGTAGTGCGTTCGACAGCTCGAGACTTCCGTCACCGTGCTTCGTTGCGATCCTAGATCTCACACGTTTAGCCCCCTGCATTCGAATCTTTGAGTCCGTCGTGTGGTACCCTGTGTTCTTGCGACATGAAATCCGCCGACAATTTTCATGTTTACAACATGGTTACTAAGTTCTTATTGTCAAGATTATATCTTCATGCCCATGTTTTAAGTTCTTATGATCCCAGCTCACAAATGCTTACATATATGATCAAGATTGTGTAGGTGCATGTCACCTCAAAAATTATTCTTTTGTTATCACTTACCTACTCGAGGACGAGCAGGAGTTAAGCTTGGGGATGCTTGATACGTCTCCAACGTATCTATAATTTTTGATGCTCCATGCTTGTTTTTACACCATTTGCCTACTGTTTCGTTACACTTCGTGGCACTTTTATGCATTTTCTGGAACTAACCTATTAACGAGTCACCACAGTGCCAGTTCCCTGTTTTCTGCTATTTTTGTGTTTCAGAAGTGATACACAGGAAATATTCTTGGAATTGGACGAAACAAGTTCCTGAAGTCTTATTTTTCTCGGAAGCTTCCAGAGATCCGAAGAGGAGACGGAGTGGGGCCATGAGGTGGCCACACACTAGGGCGGTGCGGCCCAGGCCCTGGCCACGCCCCCTATGTGTGAGACCGCCTCGGTCCACTTCTGACGATGCCCCTTCACCTATAAAGACCCCCCGACGGAAAAAACCTAAGGACCCGATCAATTTTCTAGAACACATCGCGATCTGCCGCCGCCGTCGACCCGAAGATTGGGAGGGTCCAGAAGCTCTTCTCGGCACCCTGCCGGAGAGGGGAATCGCCACCAGAGGTCTTCTTCATCACCATGCTTGCCTCCGGAGTGATGAGTGAGTAGTCTACCTTGGACTATGGGTCCATAGCAGTAGCTAGATGGTTGTCTTCTCCACCATGTGCTTCATGTTTAGATCTCATGAGCTGCCCTACATGATTGAGATCACCGTTATGTAATTCTATATGTTTGGTTTGTTGGGATCCGATAAATATTGTTGTTATGATTGAGTTGCTATACTGAAATATATATTTTTCTATCTCTATGTTGTTTATGATCTTGCATGCTCTCCGTTGTTAGTAGCTATCTTGGCCGAGTAGTTGCTAGTGACTCCAAGAGGGGGTATTTATGCTTGATAGTGGGTTCATGCCTCTATTTAATCTAGGGGAGTGACAGAAACCTCTAAGGTTGTAGATGTGCTGTTGCTACTAGGGAGAAAACAACATTCATATGCTCAAGGGCATATGCTTTGTTTACATTACACACTTTGCTTAATGCAATTATCTGTTGTTCGCAACTTAATACTTGTGGAGTTCTCGGATTGGTTCACCACAAGTGGATTATTAGTCATAGATGCAGTTGGATGGCGGTCTATGTATTTTGTTGTAATGCCCAGAGTAAATCGCATAGTGATCTTCTTGACATATCACGTTTATCTTTATTCTATCAATTGTCCAACTGTAATTTGTTTACCCAGCATGTGTTATTTATCTTATGGAGAGTCACCACTAGTGAACTGTGGACCCCGGTCCTATTTCCATCATATTGCTATCACCTATTTACTTTACTCGCATACTATTATCACTTTCCACTTAATACGCTCATAACCTTTGTTTCAAGCAAACCGGTGAGATTGACAACCTCATCGCATGCTGGGAGCAAAGTATTTGGTTGTGTTGTGTGCAGGTTACGCGTTGCAGCTAGCAAGCAAAGCTTGGACGAGGCGCCATATATAAATTGTCCGAAGCTATCGCAAACTAGCAAGCATCACCTTCAGTCGTATTGCCTGCTCTTCTCCTGATCGACATAACCTTGGTTTCTTAACTGAGGGAAAACTAGCTGCTATACTCATCACACCTTCCTCTTGGGGTTCCCAACGGGCTGGTCATCAACCACGCATCAAATACCCCCTCTTGGAGTCACTAGCATCTACTCGGCCAAGATATCTACTAGCAACAGAGAGCATGCAAGATCATAAACAACATAGAGATAACATAAAGATAATAATTCAGCACATCAACTTGACATTGTGGTATGTTTCAAACGTATCTATAATTTTTGATGCTCCATGATTGTTTATACACCATTTTCTTTGTGTTTTTTTATACTTCATGGCGTTTCTATGCATTTTCCGGAACTAACCTATTAACAAGATGCCACAGTGCTAGTTCCCTGTTTTTTGCTGTTTTTGTGTTTCAGAAAAGTTACACAGGAAATATTCTTGAAATTGGACAAAACAAAAGCCGAACCTCCTATTTTTACCGAAGCTTCGCGAAGACCGAAGATGAGACGGAGGGGGGCCAGGAGCAAGGCTCACCATATGGTTGCGTGGCCCAGCCCCTAGCCGTGTCACCACATGGTGAGGCCAGGCGGCCCACCCTCTGACGCTGCCCTTTCACCTATAAAATCCCCTCGACGGGAAAAACCTAAAGGACGGATCGCTTTTCCTCGAAACATACTGCAAGCCGCCACCATCGTCGAAGCGAGATCAGGAGGATCCAGGAGCTCTTCCTGGCACCCTGCCGGAGGCCTTCTCCACCACCATGGTCACCTCTAGAGTGATATGTGAGTAGTCTACCTTGGACTACGGGTCCATAGCAGTAGCTAGATGGTTGTCTCCTCCACCTTGTGCTTCATGTTTAGATCTTGTGAGCTGCCCTACATGATCAAGATCATCTTTATGTAATCATACATGTTGTGTTTGTTGGGATCTGATGAGTATTGGTACTATGTCAAGTTGATGTGATGAATATATATCTTTATGTTATCTCTATGTTGTTTATGATCTTGCATGCTCTCCATTGCTAGTAGATATCTTGGCCGAGTAGATGCTAGTGACTCCAAGAGGGAGTATTTATGCTCGATAGTTGGGTTCATGCCTCTAGTAATCTGGGGGAGTGACAAAACCTCTAAGGTTGTAGATGTGTTCTTGCCACTAGGGAGAAAACAACATTCTTGTGTCCAAGGACATTTGCTTTGTTTACTTTACGCACTTTGCTTAATGCAGTTATTCGTTGTTCGCAACTTAATACCCGATGGTTGCTCGGACGACATCCGGAGGGTGGATTATTAGTCATAGATGCAGTTGGATTACAGTCTATGTATTTTGTCGTAATGCTCAGAGTGAATCTCATAGTGATCCTCATGACATATGTATGTAATCTTTATTCTATCAATTGCCCAACTATAATTTGTTTACCCAGCATGTTGTTATTTATCATATGGAGAGACACCACTAGTGAACCGTGGACCCCGGTCCAATTTCCTTTACACTATTTTACCATTTTACTTTTACTCGCACTATTTATTTTCTTGCATACTATTATCCTTTTATCACTCGATATTCTCAATCCTTTGTTTACAGCAAACCGGTGAGATTAATAACCTCATCGTAAGTTGGGAGCAAAGTTCTTGGTTGTGTTGTGTGCAGGTTTCACGTTGTTACTAGGTGAAGACACACCAACAATATTACTCGCGCCATTGTCCGGAGTGTCGCGAAGCTAGGAAGCATCACCTTCTGAAGTTTGGCTTTCTCCTACTGGTTCGATAAATCTTGGTTTCACAACTGAGGGAAGACTTTCTGCTGTGCTCATCATACCTTCCTCTTGGGGTTCCCAACAGACTGTTACTTACAAGCCATCAAGCAATTTTTCTGGCGTCATTGCTGGGGAGGAAGAAGACTTATGCAAGGGGAGTCTCTCACGTACAATCTTTTACTTTGTTTTTGTTTTACTTTATTTTATTTTTGCTTGCATATTTTTATCAAAAATACAAAAAATTAGTTCTTTTATAGTTGCTTTTATTTGCTTGCTTTTAGTTTTGCTAGAATGGGTACCCATGAGAACACCAAGTTGTGTGACTTTACTAGCACCAAAAACAATGATTTTATCTGCACCCCTATTGCGCCACCTACTCCTGAGGCAAATTTTTATGAGATCAAACCTCCTTTATTGAATCTTGTTATGAAAGAGCAATTTTCATGTGCTAGTTCTGATGATGCTGCAGCTCATCTCAACAATTTTGTTGAGCTATGTGAGATGCAAAAGTATAAGGATGTAGATGGTAATATTATTAAGCTTAAGTTGTTTCCTTTCTCTTTAAGAGGAAGAGCTAAGGATTGGTTGCTATCTTTGCCTAGAAATAATATTGATTCTTGGGATAAGTGTAAGGATGCTTTTATTGGAAAATACTATCCTCCTGCTAAGATTATAGCTTTGCGTAGTGATATTATGAAGTTTAGACAGTTTGATAATGAACATGTTGCTCAAGCTTGGGAAAGAATGAAATCTATGATAAAGAATTGTCCCACTCATGGACTGACTACTTGGATGATTGTCCAAACTTTCTATGCAGGACTGAATTTTTCTTCAAGAAATCTATTGGATTCAGCTGCTGGAGGCACTTTTATGTCCCTTACCTTGGGCGCCGCAACAAAGCTTCTTGACAACATGATGGTAAATTATTCTGAATGGCACACCGAGAGAGCTTCACAAGGTAAGAAGGTTAATTCTGTTGAGGAGACCTCTTCCTTGAGTGATAACATTGATGCTATTATGCTAATGCTTTCTAATGAGAGAGCTAATGTTGACCCTAATAATGTTCCTTTGGCCTCTTTGGTTGATCAAGAAGAGCATGTTGATGTAAACTTCATTATAAAAAATAATTTCAACAACAGTGCTTATATGAACAATTTTGCTAGCAACAATTATAGGCCGTTTCCTTCTAATGGTGATAATAGCTATCTTGGTAGACCTAAAATGCCTAGTGAAGAAAGGATTTTAGAAGTTGAAAGGGCTACTAAGAATTTTATGCAGATGCAATATGAGCAGAACAAGGTGTTTACCAAGACCATGGAGGAGCAATCTGCCTTGTTGAAGACTATTAGTCATCAACTTGATAATTTGAACAGGGCTATTCCTGAGTTGCAAGCTAAGGTTTCTAAAGCTGAAACCGATATTTCATCTTTGTCTGATGCGCAATCCTCCTTAATTAATAGAATGTCTGCTAAACCTGATCCTTTTGTGCTACTAATGCCATTCAAGTTAGAATTGATGAAAATGTTAGTATGTTAGTAGAATTGCATGCCAGGTGGGAAAGAGAAGATGAGATGGCTAGAAAGATGAAGGTATGTACTATTAATACCTCTAATGATGTTGCTCCAAATGCTAGCAATCCTCTTACTTTAATTGGTATAGAGAAAACTCCTACTCCTTGTGCGAAAAAGCCCAAAACTGCAAAAACTTTTTCTACAAAAAGTGCTAAAAAAATTTAGAGTATGGGAGATGATAGCTCTATTTCTTTTAATGATTTTGATGTTGATGGATGCAGTATATCTGAAGTTATTTTGTTCTTACAAAAGCTTGCTTTGAGTCCTAATGCTAGTTCTATTAATATTACTTTTACAAATCATATTACGAATGCTCTCATGAAAATTAGGGAGGAAAAGTTGAAACAAAAGGCTTCTATTCCCAAGAAGTTAGAAGATGGTTGGGAGCCCACCATTGATGTGCATGTTAATGGTTTTGCTTGCCATGC
Source organism: Dactylis glomerata (assembly GCA_007115705.1). NCBI lineage: Eukaryota > Viridiplantae > Streptophyta > Magnoliopsida > Poales > Poaceae > Dactylis > Dactylis glomerata. The sequence goes on from QXEO01000631.1 coordinate 770,846, forward strand.
TTTATGTGATCTAGGTGCTAGTATTTCTGTTATGCCTAGAAAGATTTATGATATGCTTGGTTTACTGATGGGGCCGAGTTGATGATGTAAAAATGACCGGCCAGTTGGAAACCCCAAGAGAAAGGTGTGATGAATATAGCAGCAAGTTTTTCCCTCAGTAAGAAACCAAGGTTATCAATCTAGTAGGAGGCAGACAAACGAATGAAGGTGATGCCCGCAAACTTGCGACAGCTCCGGACAATTTATCGGGCGCCTCATCCGAGCTTTGCTTCGCGAGCGGCAACGTGGAACCTGCACACAACACAACCAAATACTTTGTTCCCAACTTACAATGAGGTTGTCAATCTCACCGGTTTGCTTGAAACAAAGGGTATGAGCATATCGAGTGGAATGTAATGATAGTATGCAAGTAAAGTAAACAGTGCGAGTAAAGTAAATAGGTGATAGCAATATGCTGGCGCGTAGTTGACGTGTAGCAGACGGTCCTTCTGCGTGGTGAATGACCAGCCCGTTGGGAACCCCAAGAGGAAGGTGTGATGAGTATAGCAGCTAGTTTTCCCTCAGTTAAGAAACCAAGGTTTAATCGTTCTTGGAGAGGAGAGACAAACGACTGAAGGTGATGCTTGCTAGTTTGCGACAGCTTCAGACAATTTATATATGGCACCTTGTCCAAGCTTTGCTTTGCTAGCTGCAACGCGGAACCTGCACACAACACAACCAAGTACTTTGTTCCCAACTTGCGATGAGGTTGTCAATCTCACCGGTTTGCTTGAAACAAAGGTTATGAGCGTATCGAGTGGAAAACAATAGAGTATGCGAGTAAAGTAAACAGTGCGAGTAAAGTAAACAGGTGATAGCAATATGATGGAAATTGGACCGGGGTCCACAGTTCACTAGTGGTGTCTCTCCATAAGATAAATAACACATGCTGGGTAAACAAATTACAGTTGGGCAATTGATAGAATAAAGATAAACGTGATATGTCAAGAAGATCACTATGAGATTTACTCTAGGCATTACAACAAAATACATAGACCGCCATCCAACTGCATCTATGACTAATAATCCACTTGTGGCAAATCAATCCGAGAACTCCACAAGTATTAAGTTGCGAACAACAGATAATTGCATTAGGCAAAGTGTGCAATGTAAACAAAGGATATGCCCTTGAGCATATGAATGTTGTTTTCTCCCTAGTAGCAATAGCACATCTACAACCATAGAGGTTTCTGTCACTCCCCCAGGTTAAATAGAGACATGAACCCACTATCGAGCATAAATACCCCCTCTTGGAGTCACTAGCAACTACTCGGCCAAGATAGCTACTAACAACGGAGAGCATGCAACATCATAAACAACATAGAGATAACATAAGATAATATTCAGTACAGCAACTCAATCATAAACACCAATATTCATCGGATCCCAACAAACCAAACATGTTGAATTACATAACGATGATCTCAATCATGTAGGGCAGCTCATGAGATCTAAACATGAAGCACATGGTGGAGAAGACAACCATCTAGCTACTGCTATGGACCCATAGTCCAAGGTAGACTACTCACTCATCGCTCCGGAGGCAAGCATGGCGATGAAGAAGACCTCCAGTGGCGATTCCCCTCTCTGGCAAAGTGCCGGGAAGAGCTTCTGGACCTTCCCGATCTCGGGTCGACGATGGCGGCGGATCACGATGTGTTTCTGGAAAATTGATCGGGTACTTAGGTTTTTTCCATCGGGGGGTCTTTATAGGCGAAGGTGCGATGCCAGAGGACGAGCCAGGTGCCCTCACGCCAGGGTGGCGTGGCCCAGGCCCTAGCCGCGCCAGCCCTACGTGTGGGGCCCTGGTGGCCCCCCTCCTACTCTCCTTCGGATCTCTGGAAGCTTCCGGGTAAAATAAGACTTCAGGAACTTGTTTCATCCAATTCTGAGAATATTTCCTGTGTATCACTTCTGAAACACAAAAATAGCAGAAAACAGGGAACTGGCACAGTGGCAACTTGCTAATAGGTTAGTTTTAGAAAATGCATAAAAGTGCCACGAAGTGTAACGAAACATTAGGCAAATGGTGTAAAAACATGCATTGAGCATCAAAAATTATATATACGTTGGAGATGTATCAAGCATCCCCAAGCTTAACTCCTGCTCGTCCTCGAGTAGGTAAGTGATAACAAAAGAATAATTTTTGAGGTGACATGCACCTACACAATCTTGATTATATATGTAAGCATTTGTGAGCTGGGATCATAAGAACTTAAAACATGGGCATGAAGATATAATCTTGACAATAAGAACTTAGCAACCATGTTATAAACATGAAAATGAACACAAACAAAATATCATGAAAATGAAACAATGAAAGTTAAACATGTGTTCAAATCATAAGGAAAAACATACAAATGGTTTTCAGCTTGTCCTTCAAAGAGAGCAAAACATAAATGCATAGGACACCTTCAAGTTTAAGAGGGCGACTAGATACAAATAATTTGAGAACAAGTGAAACCAACAATATGAATCAATCAATGAAAACTTTGGGACAATGCACATTATACTAAGAATGACAACTATGCTCTCTTATGGTGCATAAAGATAGAAGGTGGTGACTCAACATAAAAGTAAAAGAAAGGCCCTTCGCAGAGGGAAGCAGTGATTGCAAGTTTTATAACCTTCCAAAATTACGGTACTTACCGGCTTTGAGCTCTCATTGCCCCCATCATAAGCATCTTGAATGGTTAAAGTTAATGCGAGAACAATTATGATGCATATGCTTGACAAATCATAAGTTGAAAACCTCGTGCCCCGTGAATACGAGTACCCAAACCTCATGCTACTTTACTTAGAGTCCCAAGCAAGGCTCTTGTCATTGTAAATATATGCATATCATTGAGAACCGCCAATGGGGTACCTCCGTGCCCGATGACATGGAACAAGCCCACACCAAAATGACAGGACAAGTAGACAATGAACACCTCGACATCTCTTTTATTTGCCATTTGTTTAGCTTTTTATTGTGAGATGCGTCGTCGAATGTTCACCATGGGTATGCTGCAAATTTCCACCATGAATTATGCATGGCTTAGATTAGCGGCCCAGCGTTTCCTTAACACATATACAAACTCCATGATCCCCACAAGATTGCGAATTCATTTCACACCGCGGGCATCCATAAATAAAAGATCACGATATCAACTCAAATAAGAAGTGCAATGTTGAAAGCTTGCCGATGACTGCATGGCTGGGCTAGTCTCCAACTTACAACTTGCAAGCATAACAACTCAACATAAGAGACCACAATGTCAAATTTTTAAGAATAGGAAAAAGTAAAGTGTGCCTTCCGGTTCGTGAGAGCTTTACTGACCGAATTTCGCATAACACTGGTAAGAGTTTAATTTGAAGAGAAAATAAAAGCAAGTCAAATTTACTTGGAATAGCAAATTGCTAGTAGGTATGTATGGTGGACACTTTGGAAGACTTTGGCTTTTAGGAGTTGGATGCACGAGTAGAGCTCATACTCAGTACAAGGCGAGGGCTAGCAAAAGACTGGGAGCGACCAACTAAGAGAGCAATAATGGCCATAATTATGCAAAGCGACAAAGCGACATTAAAAGAAGCATAAGATGGCATCAAAAGTCAAAAACTAAATGATCATAGAGGCTATTGGTGACTTTGTAAGAGTCTAACATGTGTGAGCATGCGCCGAGTCAACCCAAATAAAGCATCAAGGAGAAAACAAAAATAATGCTTCCATACAATAAAAACAACGCATGATTTTTTCAAAGGCTCATTAAGCAATCTCAGTTATTTGAGACAAGTCATGCTACAGCAAAACCACTAAGCATACTATCAAAAAGATATCAAGCATGACATGAAAAAGCCTAAGCCGCAGTCTACACAAGCTCCTTCTTGTACCATTATTTTGCATAAAGCATTTTCTCTTTTCCAACACCATTTGAAATTTTTAAAGACACCTCTTTTGATGAAAACCAATAAAGATCAGAGGCAAAAATACACCTTGATGAAAAGATATGACAAGGTCTGAACGCAAATCAAGGCGAAAACGAAAACCAAAAGCAGTAGCGGAAAAAGAAGAACACCCGGTGAATGATAAGAGTGAAAACGGAGTGTTCTTGGCAAATAAAAAGCAAGGCAACTTCTCCAAAAGAAAATTTGTTGGGGTCCAACCATTTATTGCAGCAAACAAAACAAACTAACTAAGAAAACTAAAACAACTGACGCTCCAAGAAAAACACATAGTGCATGAAGCAATAAAAATATAGTGTTTTGAAAGGTGACCTGATTTTTGCCGATGAAGAAGGGGTACCTCGGGGGCATCCCCAAGCTTGAGCTTTTGTCCATTCTTCAACTCATCTCATCGTTCTCCAATCCCTACACTTGAAAACTTCCTTCATACAAAACTAAACACAATTCTATTAGCAACATTAGTGCAAGCATAACATATAATCAAGCTCTTTTTGCTTCAGGTTTCAACTCAAAACCACCACATATAAAGCAAATACTACTGTAGCAACTTCTCCAAAAGTTCCATGATCAATAGAACTCAAAAGAAAGCGATAAAGTGGCAAACATAAATATTGGCAGAAATCTGTCAAAACTGAATAGCTGACAAAGGTCGAATTTTTGAGGGGTTTTCTGTTGCTCAAATCAAAAAGTGTTCAACTAACGAAAGGTTGGATATAACCTGGGGCATATGCACAACAAATTTCAGGTCCAAAAGATATATAGAGAATTTATACGAATGTTTACGGTGCAGCACCAAAAACAGTTTCAGGACAGCAACATCCCCAAATCTTTACCTCACTCGAATTAGAGGCTTCTCTTGGCACAAAAACAAAATAAACAAGATAAGGAGCAGTCATTACAGTAGTAATGACTTCCAAGACTCAAATAAAAGAAAAAGTACTAAAAATAAAAACATTGGGTTATCTCCCAAGAGTTCTTTTCTTTAACGCCTTTGAGCTAGGCGCAGAAAATTGCGAATCAAGTAACATCAAGTGATGAAGCATCAAGCTCATAATTTGCTCTAAGAATAGAGTCAAAAAGTAATTTATTTCTTTTCCTAGGGAAGTGTTCCATACCTTTCTTGAGTGGGAATTGATATTTAATGGTGCCTTCTCTCATATCAATGATGGCACCTACAGTTCGAAGAAAGGGTCTTCCGAAAATAATAGGACATGAAGCATGGCATTCAACGTCCATAACAAGAAAATCAACGGGAACAAGGTTATTGTTAACCACAATAAGAACATCATTAATGCTTCCCAAAGGTTTCTTCTTAGCAACATCAGCAATAGGAACATCAAAATAACATTTTTCAAGCGGTGGTAAATCAAGCATGTCATAAATCTTTCTAGGCATGATAGAAATACTAGCACCTAGATCACATAAATCATGGCAATCATAACCATTAACATGCATATCAATGATGGGTTCCCAACCATCTTCTAACTTCTTGGGAACAGAGGCTTTTTGCTTCAACTTTTCATCCCTAATTTTTATGAGAGCATTGGTAATATGCTTAGTAAAAGCAATATTTAAAGAACTAGCATTGGGAGTCAAAGAAAGATTTTGCAAGAACAAAAGTACTTCAGATATATTGCAGCCATCAACATCAAAATCATTAAAAGAAATAGAGCTATCATCTCCCACACTCCGAAAAATTTCAGCACTCTTTTGAGAAAAAGTTTTGGTAGTTTTAGGCTTTTTAACACAAGGAGTGGGAGTTTTCTCTACACCAATCAAAGTAAGAGGATTGCTAGCATTAGGAGCAACATCATTAGAGGTAGTAATGGTACATACCTTCATCTCTCTAGCCATCTCATCTTCTTTTTCCCACCTGGCATGCAATTCCGCTAACAATCTAATATTTTCATCAATTCCAACTTGAATAGCATTAGCGATAGCAAAAACATTGTTCTCTTTCACATCATTAGGCAACACTTTTAATTTCAGAAGTTCAACATCACGAGCAAGGCTATCAACTTTAGAAGCAATAATATCAATTTTGCCTAACTTTTCCTCAACAAACTTGTTAAAAGCAGTTTGCTTACCGATGAAGTCCTTGAGCATTACCTCAAGCTCGGAGGGCGCGGCCCTAGTGTTGTTGTAGGAATTACCATAAGAATTACCATAACCATTACCATTGGTAGAAGGATACGGCCTATAATTGTTACTAGCAAAATTGTTTCTATAAGCATTGTTGTTAAAATTATTGTTTCTAATGAAATTCACATCAACATGCTCTTATTGAGCAACCAGAGAGGCCAAAGGAACATTATTAGGATCAACATGAGTCCTATCATTAGCAAGCATAGCCATAATGGTATCAATCTTATCATTCAAGAAAGAGGTTTCCTCAACAGAATTTACCTTCTTACCTTGTGGAGCTCTCTCGGTGTGCCATTCGGAATAATTTACCATCATGTTTTCAAGTAGCTTTGTTGCGGTGCCCAAGGTAAGGGACATAAAAGTGCCTCTAGCAGCTGAATCAAGTAGGTTCCTCGAAGAAAAATTCAGTCCTGCATAAAAAGTTTGGACAATCATCCAAGTAGTCAGTCCATGAGTGGGGCAATTCTTTATCATAGATTTCATTCTTTCCCAAGCTTGAGCAACATGTTCATTATCAAACTGAGTAAACTTCATAATATTGCTACGCAGAGATATAATCTAAGCAGGAGGATAGTATCTACCAATAAAAGCATCCTTACACTTAGCCCATGAATCAATACTATTCTTAGTCAAAGACAGCAACCAATCTTTAGCTTTTCCTCTCAAAGAAAAAGGAAACAACTTGAGCTTAATAATATCACTTTCTGCATCCTTATATTTCTGCATCTCACATAGCTCAACAAAATTGTTAAGATAAGCGGTAGCATCTTCAGTACTAGCACCAGAAAATTGCTCTTTCATAACAAGGTTCAATAAAGCAGGCTTAATCTCATCAAAGTTTGCAGCAGGAGCATGTGGTGCAATAGGAGTGCAGACAAAATCACTATTTTTCGTGCTAGTAAAGTCACACAACTTGGTGTTTTCAGGATTGGCCATTTCAGCAAAACAAAAGTAAACAAGTTAAAACAACTACCAAGGACTCTAATTTTTTTTGGGTTTTTGATATAAAATGATGCAGGTAAAATAAATAAAGTAAAGCAAAACAATAACAAATTAAAGGATGTGCGTGCAAAAACTCCCCTCGCAGAAGTCTTCTACTTCCTTCCCGGCAACGGCGCCAGAAAAGAAGCTGCTGGCGCGTAGTTGATGTGTAGCAGACGGTCCTTGTGTGTCCTAAATGACCAGCCCATTGGGAACCCCAAGAGGAAGGTGTGATGAGTATAGCAGCTAGTTTTCCCTCAGTTAAGAAACCAAGGTTTAATCGTTCTTGGAGAGGAGAGACAAACGACTGAAGGTGATGCTTGCTAGTTTGTGACAGCTTCGGACAATTTATATATGGCGCCTCGTCCAAGCTTTTCTTTGCTAGCTGCAATGCGGAACCTGCACACAACACAACCAAGTACTTTGTTCCCAACTTGCGATGAGGTTGTCAATCTCACCGGTTTGCTTGAAACAAAGGTTATGAGCGTATCGCGTGGAAAACAATAGAGTATGCGAGTAAAGTAAACAGTGCAAGTAAAGTAAATAGGTGATAGCAATATGATGGAAATAGGACCGGGGTCCACAGTTCACTAGTGGTGTCTCTCCATAAGATAAATAACACATGCTGGGTAAACAAATTACAGTTGGGCAATTGATAGAATAAAGATAAACGTGATATGTCAAGAAGATCACTATGAGATTTACTCTGCGCATTACAACAAAATACATAGACCGCCATCCAACTGCATCTATGACTAATAATCCACTTGTGGCGAATCAATCCGATCACTCCACAAGTATTAAGTTGCGAACAACAGATAATTGCATTAAGCAAAGTGTGTAATGTAAACAAAGCATATGCCCTTGAGCATATGAATGTTGTCTTCTCCCTAGTAGCAACAGCACATCTACAACCTTAGAGGTTTCTGTCACTCCCCTAGGTTAAATAGAGGCATGAACCCACTATCGAGCAAAAATACCCCCTCTTGGAGTCACTAGCAACTACTCGGCCAAGATAGCTACTAACAACGGAGAGCATGCAAGATCATAAACAACATAGAGATAACATAAGATAATATTCAGTACAACAACTCAATCATAAACACCAATATTTATCGGATCCCAACAAACCAAACATGTAGAATTACATAACGGTGATCTCAATCATGTAGGGCAGCCCATGAGATCTAAACATGAAGCACATGGTGGAGAAGACAACCATCTACCTACTGCTATGGACCCATAGTCCAAGGTAGACTACTCACTCATCGCTCCGGAGGCAAGCATGGTGATGAAGAAGACCTCCGGTGGTGATTCCCCTCTCCGGCAGGGTGCCGGGAAGAGCTTCTGGACCCTCCCGATCTCGGGTTGACAACGGCGGCGGATCGCGATGTGTTTCTAGAAAATTGATCGGGTACTTAGGTTTTTTCCATCGGGGGGTCTTTATAGGTGAAGGGGCGATGTCAGAGGAGGAGCTAGGCACCCTCACACCAGGGTGGTGCGGCCCAGGCCCTGGCCACGCCAGCCCTGCGTGTGGGGCCCTGGTGGACCCCCTCCTACTCTCCTTCGGATCTCTAGAAGCTTTCGGGTAAAATAAGACTTCAGGAACTTGTTTTGTCCAATTCCGAGAATATTTCCTGTGTATCACTTCTGAAACATAAAAACAGCAGAAAACAGGGAACTGGCACTGTGGCAACTTGTTAATAGGTTAGTTCTGGAAAATGCATAAAAGTGTCACGAAGTGTAACGAAACATTAGGAAAATGGTGTAAAAACAAGCATGGAGCATCAAAAATTATAGATACGTTGGAGACGTATCACAATATAAAGGAAATAGGACCAGGGTCCACAGTTCACTAGTGGTGTCTCTCCATAAGATAAAATAACACATGCTGGGTAAACAAATTACAGTCGGGCAATTGATAGAATAAAGACAACGTGCATATGTCGAGAGGATCACTATGAGATTTACTCTGGGCATTACAACAAGATACATAGACCGCCATCCAACTGCATCAATGACTAATAATCCACTTGTGGCGAATCAATCTGAGAACTCCACAAGTATTAAGTTGCGAACAACAGATAATTGCATTAAGCAAAGTGTGTAATGTAAACAAAGCATATGCCCTCGAGCATATGAATGTTGTTTTCCCCCTAGTAGCAACAACACATCTACAACCTTAGAGGTTTCTGTCACTCCCCCAGATTAAATAGAGGCATGAACCCACTATCGAGCATAAATACCCCCTCTTGGAGTCACTAGCAACTACTTGGCCAAGATAGCTACTAACAACGGAGAGCATGCAAGATCATAAACAACATAGAGATAACATAAGATAAAATTCAGTACTTCAACTCAATCATAACAGCAATATTCATCGGATCCCAACAAACACAACATGTAGAATTACATAACGGTGATCTCAATCATGTAAGGCAGCTCATGAGATCTAAACATGAAGCACATGGTGGAGAAGACAACCATCTAGCTACTGCTATGGAACCATAGTCCAAGGTAGACTACTCACTCATCGCGCTGGAGGCAAGCATGGCGATGAAGAAGACCTCTGGTGGCAATTCCCCTCTCCGGCAGGGTGCCGAGAAGAGCTTCTGGACCCTCCCGATCTTTGGGTCAATGGCGCCGGCGGATCGTGATGTGTTCTGGAAAAGTGATCGGGTCTTTAGGTTTTTCCCGTCGGGGGGTCTTTTTAGGCGAAGGGGCATCATCAGAAGTGGACTGAGGCTCCCTCACACATAGGAGCGCGGCCCAGCCCCTGGCCGCGCCGCCCTGTTGTGTTGGGCCCTCGTGGCCCCACTCTATCTCCTCTTCGGTTCTCTGGAAGCTTCGGTGAAATTCTGGGCGACTGGCTTTAGTTTCATCCAATTCTGAGAATATTTCCTGTGTAACTTTTCTGAAACACAAAAACAGCAGAAAACAGGGAACTGGCACTGTGGCGACTTGTTAATAGGTTAGTTCCGGAAAATGCATAAAAGTGCCACGAAGTGTAATGAAACACTAAGCAAATGGTGTAAAAATAAGCATGGAGCATCAAAAATTATAGATACGTTTGAGACGTATCAGCATTCCCAAGCTTAACTCCTGCTCATCCTCGAGTAGGTAACTGATAATAAAAGAAATAATTTTTGAGGTGACATGCACCTACACAATCTTGATCATCTATGTAGGCGTTGTGCGCTGGGATCAAAAGAACTTAAAACATGGGCATGAAAGATATGATCTTGATAGAAGAAACTTAGCAACCATGTTATAATATGAAAATGAACACACACAAAAGATCATGAAAATGAAACAGTGAAAGTCAAACGTGTGTTCAAATCATAAGGAAAAATATACAAATTGTTTTCTGCTTGTCCTTCATGGAGAGCAAAACATAAATGCATAGGACACCTTCAAGTTTAAGAGGACGACTAGATACAAATAATTTAAGAACAAGTGAAACCAACAATATGAATCAATCAATGAAAACTTTGGGACAATGCACATTATACTCAGAATGACAACTATGCTCTATTAATGGTGCATAAAGATATAAGGTGGTGACTCAACATAAAAGTAAAAGAAATGCCCTTTGCGGAGGGAAGCAGTGATTAAGCATGTGCTAGAGCTTTTTCATTTGTAAAACAGAGAGATAAAAATTGGGTTTTGAGATGTGGTTGCTTTTGTCAACAACTGGCAATGGGGTTCTTACTATCTTCCATACAAAAATGAAGCAAGTTTTTGAGAGAGAGATTGGCACTTTTGTGCTCTTTTATAAAGCTTGGCACTCCTCCCCACCTTTTTTTCTTTCTCAAACCATGGCTAACCGATTCCATCGGGTGCCCACCAACATTCACATACCATGGAGGAATGCCTTTTTTTTTTTTTTTTTTGGAATAACAATATGGAAGATAGCAAATCCGACCACTACGTCCCCATGAGCTGAAAACAATGTCACAAAACGAGAAGTGTTTTGAAGGTTTTTGAAAGGTAGCACATGAAAATTTACTTGGAATGGCTTACAAATACCATGCATATTAATTTATAGCGGACACAATGGCAAACTTGGTTTTTAGGAGTTGGATGCACGAGTAGAGCTCATACTCAGTACAAAATGGGGGCTAGCAAAAGACTGGGAGCGACCAACTAAGAGAGCAGTAATGGCCATAATAATGCAAAGCAACAAAGCAACATTAAAAGAAGCATAAAATGGCATCAAAAGTCAAAAACTAAATGATCATAGAGGCAATGGCGACTTTGTAACATTCTAACATGTGTAAGCATGTGCCAAGTCAACCCAAATAAAGCATCAAAGGAGAAAACCAAAATAATGCTTCCAAACGATAAAAACAACGCATGATTTTTTCAAAGGATCATTAAGCAATCTCAGTTATTTGAGACAAATCATGCTACAGCAAAACCACTAAGCATACTATCAAAAAGACATCAAGCACGACATGAAAAAGTCTAAGCCGCAGTCTACACAAGCTCCTTCTTGTAGCACTTTTTTGCATAAAGCTTTTTCTCTTTTCCAACACCATTCAAACTTTTTATAAACAACTCTTTTGATGAAAACCAATAAAGACCAGAGGCAAAAATACACCTTGATGAAAAGATATAACAAGATCTGAATGAATATCAAGGCAAAAAAATAAAAACTAAATGCAGTTCTAGAAAAAGAAGAAAACTCATTGAAACGAATAGCGTGAAAAACGGAGTGTTCTTGGCAAATGAAAAGCAAGGCAACTTCTCCAAAAGGAATTTGTTGGGGTCCAACCATTTATTACAGCAAACAAAACAAAACTAAACTAAAAACTAAAACAACTGGCGCTCCAAGAAAAACACATAATGCGTGAAGCAATAAAAATATAGTGTTTTGAAAGGTGACATGATTTTTGCCGATGAAGAAGGGGTGCCTCGGGGGCATCCCCAAGCTTTGACGCTTGTACTTCTTGGATATTTCTTGGGGTGATGCATGGGCATCCCCAAGCTTGATCTTTTGTCCATTCTTCAACTCATCTCATCACTCTCCGATCCCTACACTTGAAAACTTCCTTCATACAAAACTAAACATAAATCTATTAGCAACATTAGTGTAAGCATAACAATGAATCAACCTCTTTTTGCTTCAGGTTTCAACCTAAAACCACCACATATAAATTATATACTACTGTAGCAACTTCCCCAAAAGTTCCGTGATCGAAAGAACTAAAAAAGAAAGCGATAAAGCGGCAAACACAAATATTGGCAAAAATCTGTCAAAACAGAACAGCTGACAAAGGTTGAATTTTTGAGGGGTTTTCTGTTGCTCAAATAAAAAAGTGTTCAACTAATGAAATTTTGGATATAACCTGGGGCATATGCACAAGAAATCTCAGGTCCAAAAGGTATACAGAGAATTTTCACGAATTTTTATGGTGTAGCACTGAAAACTGTTTCAGGACAGCAACATCCCCAAATCTTACCTCGCTCAAATTAGAGGCTTCTCTTGGCACAAAAACGAAATAAAAAGGATAAGGAGAGGTCATTACAGTAGTAATAACTTCCAAGACTCAAATAAAAGAAAAATTACTGAAAAGAAAACATTGGGTTATCTCCCAAGAGTGCTTTTCTTTTAACGCCTTTGAGCTAGGCAGAAAATTGCGAATCAAGTAATATCAAGTGATGAAGTGCTAGGATCAGCGGGTGCCTTACGTCTTCCTTTATTACCTTTGCTCTTGACTCTAGGAAAGACGTGGCTATTGCAAGGTGGAGAGATAAATCTTATATTGCCTTTTCCCACATCTATAACGGCGCCCAGGAGCTTTAGTAGGGATCTTCCAAGTGTGATTTGTCCTTTTCCTACACATTCAATAACAAGACAATTAGTAGATATCATTCTTCCTAGGACTTTTGTAAAAACTCCTTCAGCTATTCCAACAGGAAATATAGTGGCATTATTAGTAAGGGAAATTTCTTCTCCCCCCTCAGAAAGCTTCCAAAGACTCAAAGATTCATAAACATCCTTTGGCATAAGACAAAATTCAGACATAATATCACAACGAGCATGAAAAGTTTCACCACCAATGGTGATTTTTACCATAGGATACCAACTCGAAGGTTCAGAATTTGTTGGCACATAATCAAAATACTGGCGCAAAGTATTGTAACAAGTACTCAAACTAGCAGTGCGAGTCTCAAGAGTATTAAGTCTATTAAAAATGCACACAAGAGAGGAATCAAAGTAGGTTGGCATGCTATAAATTGTAATCAACTTTTTTTATAATATTGGAGGCTTGATCTCCATCACAATGAAGGAAATATCCTTTTGCAGTAGCATCCAAAGCATATCTATAATGAAGAGCAAGTCCAAAGTAAAAGCAACTAAGAAGCAAACTCAAAGTCATTTTTGGTTTAGTTTTTCCATGCCAATCATAAATTCTAGACCAAGCTTCCTTAAAACTTTCCTCCTCTTTTTGTTTGAAAGTGAAAATCATATCCTCGAGTGACATAGTAATAGCAACAGAACTAGACATAATAAACAACTACAAAGGATTCTATTTTTTTGGGGTTTTTGATAAAACAATGCAAGAAAAAATAAAGTAAAGCAAAACTTAAAACAACGTAAAGGATGTGTGTGCGAAAACTCCCCTTGCAGAAGTCTTCTTCCTCCCCAGCAACAGCGCTAGAAAAACTTGGTGGGGCCGAGTTGATGATATAAAAATGACCGGCCAGTTGGAAACCCCAAGAGAAAGGTTTGATGAATATAGCAGCAAGTTTTTCCCTCAGTAAGAAACCAAGGTTATCAATCCAGTAGAAGGCAGACAAACGACTGAAGGTGATGCCCGCTAGCTTGCGATAGCTCCGGACAATTTATAGGGCGCCTCGTCCGAGCTTTGCTTCGTGAGCGGCAACGTGGAACCTGCACACAACACAACCAAATACTTTGTTCCCAACTTACGATGAGGTTGTCAATATCACCGGTTTGCTTGAAACAAAGGGTATGAGCGTATCGAGTGGAAAGTAATGATAGTATGCGAGTAAAGTAAACAGTGCGAGTAAAGTAAACAGGTGATAGCAATATAAAGGAAATAGGACCGGGGTCCACAGTTCACTAGTGGTGTCTCTCCATAAGATAAAATAACACATGTTGGGTAAACAAATTACAGTTGGGCAATTGATAGAATAAAGACAATGTGCATATGTCGAGAGGATCACTATGAGATTTACTCTGGGCATTACAACAAGATACATAGACCGCCATCCAACTGCATCTATGACTAATAATCCACTTGTGGCGAATCAATCCGAGAACTCCACAAGTATTAAGTTGCGAACAACAGATAATTGCATTAAGCAAAGCGTGTAATGTAAACAAAGAATATGCCCTCGAGCATATGAATGTTGTTTTCCCCCTAGTAGCAACAGCACATCTACAACCTTAGAGGTTTCTGTCACTTCCCCAGATTAAATAGAGGCATGAACCCACTATCGAGCATAAATACCCCCTCTTGGAGTCACTAGCAACTACTTGGCCAAGATAGCTACTAACAATGGAGAGCATGCAAGATCATAAACAACATAGAGATAACATAAGATAAAATTCAGTACTTCAACTCAATCATAACACCAATATTCATCGGATCCCAACAAACACAACATGTAGAATTACATAACGGTGATCTCAATCATGTAAGACCGCTCATGAGATCTAAACATGAAGCACATGGTGGAGAAGACAACCATCTAGCTACTGCTATGGACCCATAGTCCAAGGTAGACTACTCACTCATCACGCCGGAGGCAAGCATGGCGATGAAGAAGACCTCCGGTGGCAATTCCTCTCTCCGGCAGGGTGCCGGGAAGAGCTTCTGGACCCACCCAATCTTCGGGTCGACATCGGTGGTGGATCGCGATGTGTTCTAGAAAAGGGATCGGGTCTTTAGGTTTTCCCATCGGGGGGTCTTTATAGGCGAAGGGGCATTGTCAGGAGTGGACCGAGGCTCCCCCACACATAGGGGGCGCGGCCCAGCCCCTGGCTGCGCCACCCTATTGTGTGGGGCCCTCGTGGCCCCACTCCATCTCCTCTTCGGTTCTCTGGAAGCTTCCGTGAAATTCTGGGCGACTAGCTTTGGTTTCGTCCAATTCCGAGAATATTTCCTGTGTAACTTTTCTGAAACACAAAAACTGCAAAAAATAGGGAACTGGCACTATGGCGACTTGTTAATAGGTTAGTTCCAGAAAATCCATAAAAGTGCCACAAAGTGTAACAAAACACTAAGCAAATGGTGTAAAAACAAGCATGGAGCATCAAAAATTATAGATACGTTTGAGACGTATCATTTACCACCGCTTGAAAAGTGTTATTTTGATGTTCCTCTTGTTGATGTTGCTAAGAAGAAACCTTTGGGAAGGATTAATGATGTTCTTATTATGGTTAACAATAACCTTGTTCCCGTTGATTTTCTTGTTATGGATGTTGAATGCAATGCTTCATGTCCTATTATTTTGGGAAGACCTTTTCTTCAAACTGTAGGTGCCATCATTGATATGAAGGAAGGCACCATCAAATATCAATTTCCACTCAAGAAAGGTATGGAACACTGATACGTCCATTTTGCATCACTATTTTGTATCATAATTTGCTGTTATTCATTGATATATTTCATATTTAGAGATGATACTTATGTTGTTTCCTCTGTTTTTACATGTTTGATGATCGTTGGAGGATTTGCTGCCGGAGTCAGGATTTTGCTGGAAAAGGACCGTCAAGACACCATATTTCGGAAGATTGGGAAAATTCCAAAAAATTATATTTTACCAAAAGACTCCGGAAGCCAGAAGGAGGAGCCAGAGGGCAGCCTCACACATAGGGGGCGCGGCCTGGCCCCTGGCCGTGCCGGCCCTGTGTGAGGGCGACCTGGCCCACTCCAGGTCTCGCCCCTTCACTTACTTCATTGTCCCCAAAAACCTAAGTCAAGGGGGGCTCAGAGATAGACACCGCCGCCTCTACGGGGCGGAAAACACCAGAGAGAAAAAAGCTCTCCGGCAGAGAGAAATCTGCTAGGGAAATTCCTTCCGGGAGAGGGGAGATCGTCGCCATCGTCATCACCATTGCACTGGACTTCATCGGGATCATCATCATCATCTTCTCCATCACCAGCACCTTCATCTCCATCATCACCTCGCCATCCCGCTGTAACATCTTGAGTTGAATCTTGTCAAATTCTTAGGGGAAACTTTCCCGGTGTTGATTACTCTTGTGGTTGATGCTATTGAGTGGAACCGTTGAATTAAGGTTTATGTTTAGATTGTTATTTACCATTATTTCACCTCTGATCATGATCCATATGATGTCTTGTGAGTAGTTTGTTTAGTTCTTGAGGACATGGGAGAAGTCAAGTCGTTAGTAGTGGAATTATGTTGAGTAATATTTAATGGTTTGATATTTATTTGTTGTGATGCTATTTCACTAGTGGTGTCATGTGAACGTCGACTACATGATACTTCACCATTTATGGGCCCAGTGAGATGGATTGTGTATTTGGCTACCAATTGTGGGGTTGCTGGAGTGATAGAAACCTAAATCTCCATTGGGAAACCATTGCACCAGGGAGCGTAGGATCTTAGAGTTTAAGGTTGTGGTTAGATTTATCTTAATTACTTCTTGTATTTGCGGATGCTTGCAAGGGGTATAATCACAAGTGTGTATTTATCCTAGTAAGGGTAGTGCGCTAGCACAGGTTCACCCCCATAACACTTATCAAACTAGTAAAGATTATTTAGCGGAATGAAGCGAAAGCACTTGATAGAAACTCCTGTGTGTCCTCGAGAACGTTTGGTCATCATAAGTTACACATCCGGCTTTTCCTTTGCTGAAGAAAGGATTGGGCCACTTGCTACAATTATTACTACTGTCTTTTATTTACTCGCACTTTATTTATTTGCATTACCAAATACCCCTGAAAACCTGTTTGCTAGTATTTACAGTGAATCCTTGATCAAAACCACTTGTCAACACCTTCTGCTCCTCATTGGGTTTGACACTCTTATTTATCGAAAGTACTATGATACACCCCCTATACTTGTGGGTCATCAAGACTATTTTCTGGCACTGTTGCCGGGGAGTGAAGCGCTATTGGAGAGTGGAATTGGTAAAGGTAACCATCGCTGTGAGTATTGTTTTTATTTTTTTCTTTTACTTTGCTATGGAGAACTCTCCATTTGGTTTCCTATTTGCGAACACTTCTACTACTGCTGCACATGTGGGTGAACCACCACCACCACCACCTGCTAAATTAGCCCCTTTTAAAATACCTACAAAAATTGTTGGTCGTGTTATGGATAACTGTTATTCAGGAGATGGAACTGTCCATCCGGGAGATCACTTACTATTTATACATGAATTATGTGACTTGTTCAGGTGTGCAGGTATTTCACCAAGCCAGGTCAAGAAGAAGCTATTCTCTTTATCATTGAAAGGCAGAGCTGAGGAGTGGTATCGACTGCTCCAAGATGGTCCATCTATTGTATGGGAGGAAATTGTGCCTCTCTTTTATTCCAAGTTTTATCCTCCAAGTGAAATTCATAAAGATCGTAATTGGATATATAACTTTTGGCCTCATGATAGAGAGAGTATTGCCCAAGCGTGGGGGAGATTGAAGTTACTAATGCTCAAATGTCCCATTCATGAGCTCCCCAACAATATTGTTGTTGATAATTTTTATGCGCGGCTCACTCTTCCTGATAAGGATTATTTGGATGCTTCTTGCTTTGGATCATTTACTCATATGAAAGAAGATGCTAAGTGGAAACTTCTTGACCATATACAACAGAATGCTGAAGGATGGGAAAACGACAAAGGTAGGAAGTCAGGTATAAATTATGATTATGAATGCATTAAAACTTTTATGGGAACCGATGACTTTCATAGTGTTAGCATTGCTTATGGTCTTGATTCTCAAATACTTGCTAATTGTCTTAAGGCTTTTGCCTCTTATCTTGATGTTCCAAAGAAAGATTGAAACAAATATTATGCGCCTTATAAAGATTCTATTAGTCATATTCCTGCTGTAGCTACTAAAGTTTGTACTATTGATAGCATTGTGGCTGAACCTTATTTTGAGAAGACACCTTTCCCTGCTAAGGTAAAAGAGTATTCTATTTTGGTAAGTGTGTCTAATAAAAGCACTAAGAAAGCTGCAGAGCCTGATGAGCAAATTACTATTAAGTCTCCTGTAGCTATATTGAAGGACATTGTTACTAAAGATGTAGGGGATGATTATATTCTTTTTTGTGAAGATGCTTCTAACATTATTTCTCATCCTAAAAGGCATAGGAAAATGAGTGTTCCTGTTATTTCTGTCAGGATTGGAGATCATTGCTATTATGGTTTATGTGATATTGGTGCCAGTGCAAGTGCCATTCCTTTAGAGCTTTACAAAGAAATTATGCATGAGATTGGCGCTTGTGAACTTGAAGATATTGATGTGGATGTTCAGCTTGCTAACAGAGAGACTGTTTGGCCTCTTGGTATTGTTCGAGATGTGGAAGTTCTTTGCGGTAAGACTAAATACCCTACTAATTTTCTAGTTCTTGGTAAGGAGGCTAGTAAAACTTGTCCTATTATTTTTGGTAGACCCTTTTTGAACACTTGTGGCGCCATGAAAGATTGTAAGAAGGAGAATTTTTTTACTAAGTTTAATGGAGAGTCTTATGAGTTTAATTTTTCCAAGTTTGCTAAGACTTCTTATGAAAATGACATGCCTAATGAAAATTTTCGAGTTGAACAGCTTGCTTCTATTGCTCTTGCTCCTAATAATGCTTTGCAACAATTCATGGAAGATCATGAGAGCGATGTTTTCGGTAAGGAAAGAGAAGAGATTGACGATATTCTTCTTCGTCAACCACCGTTGATTAAGCACAATTTACCTGTGGAGGATCTTGGTACCACTTTGCCACCTAAGGAAGATCCTGTTTTTGAATTAAAACCTTTACCTGATGATCTTAAATATGCTTATATAGATGATAAGAAAATATATCCTATTATTATTAGTTCTAAGCTTTCAGGAAAGGAAGAATAAAGGTTATTGGAGATATTGAGGAAACACCAAGGAGCTATGGGATATACTCTTGATGATTTAAAAGGAATTAGTCCCACTTTATGTCAGCATGCTATTAACATGGAGAAAGATGCAAAGCCAGTTGTGGAGCATCAATGCCGCCTAATTCCCAAGATGAAGGATGTGGTAAGAAATAAGGTATTAAAGCTCCTTGATGCTGGTATTATTTATCCTATTGCTAATAGTCAATGGGTTAGTCCTTTTCATTGTGTTCCTAAGAAAGGAGGTATGACTTTTGTGCCTAATGAGAATAACGAGCTTATTCCTCAAAGGGTAGTAGTTGGTTATAGGATGTGCATTGATTATAGAAAAGTTAACATGGTTACTAAGAAAGATCATTATCCTTTACCATTTATAGATCAGATGTTAGAAAGGTTGTCTAAGAAGTCACACTTTTGTTTTCTTGATGGTTATTCCGGTTTCTCTCAAATTGCTGTTAGAAAGGAAGATCAGGAGAAAACCACTTTTACTTGTCCTTATGGCACTTATGCTTATAGGCGCATGCCTTTTGGTTTATGTAATGCTGCTGCTACTTTTCAAAGATGCATGTCTGCTATTTTTCATGGCTTTTGTGAAGAAATTGTGGAGGTTTTCATGGACGACTTCTCCGTCTATGGAACTTCTTTTGATAATTGTTTGCACAATCTTGATATAGTTTTGCAGAGATGTGAAGAAATTAATCTTGTTCTTAATTGGGAGAAATGCCACTTTATGGTAAATGAAGGAATTGTCCTTGGACATAAAATTTCTGAAAGAGGTATTGAAGTTGACAGAGCAAAAGTTGAAGCAATTGAGAAAATGCCTGTCCAAGAGATGTTAAAGGTATTCGTAGTATTCTTGGTCATGATGGTTTCTATAGGAGGTTTATTAAAGATTTCTCTAAGATTTCAAAGCATCTTACTAATCTTCTTCAAAAAGATGTACCATTTGTC
This sequence comes from Dactylis glomerata, assembly GCA_007115705.1. Classification (NCBI taxonomy): domain Eukaryota; kingdom Viridiplantae; phylum Streptophyta; class Magnoliopsida; order Poales; family Poaceae; genus Dactylis; species Dactylis glomerata. The sequence goes on from QXEO01000631.1 coordinate 790,986, forward strand.
TTTGATGATGATTGTAAGGAAGCTTTTGAAACTCTTAAGGAGGCTTTAACTACTGCTCCTATTGTTCAACCACCTGATTGGAATTTGCCCTTTGAAATTATGTGTGATGCTAGTGATTTTGCTGTTGGTGCTATCCTTGGACAGCGCGTAGATAATAAGTTGAATGTTATTCATTATGCTAGTAGGACTCTTGATGCTGCTCAAAAGAATTATGCTACTACTGAGAAAGAGTTTCTTGCTGTTGTTTTTGCATGTGATAAGTTTAGATCTTACATTGTTGATTCTAAAGTTATTATTCATACTGATCACGCTGCCATTAGATATCTTATGACTAAGAAGGATGCTAAGCCTAGGCTTATTAGATGGGTGTTACTTTTAGAAGAGTTTGATTTGCATATCGTAGATAGGAAAGGTGCTGAAAATCCTGTGGCTGACAATTTGTCTAGATTGGAAAACATTTCTTTTGATCATATTCTTGTTAATGATAGTTTTCCAAATGAACAGTTGGCTGCATTAAATGTAACTTCACGAGACCTTCCTTGGTATGCTGATTATGCTAACTTTATTGTTTCCAAGTATTTGCCTCCAACCTTTACAGCTCAGCAAAGAAGAAAATTCTTCTATGATTTGAGGCATTACTTTTGGGATGACCCACACTTATATAAATAAGGAGTTGATGGCATTATGCGAAGATGCATACCAGAATATGAGCAACAAGAAATATTGAGAAAGTGCCATGGAAGTGCTTATGGAGGACATCATGCTGGAGATAGAACCGCACAAAAGGTTCTACAATCAGGTTTTTATTGGCCAACCCTCTTTAAAGATGCTAGAAGGTATGTTTTATCTTGCGATGAATGTCAAAGAGTTGGTAATATTTCTAGACGCAATGAAATGCCTATGAATTACACTCTTGTTATTGAACCGTTTGATTGTTGGGGATTTGACTTTATGGGTCCTTTTCCTCCTTCAAAAGGCTATACCCACATACTTGTTGCTATTGATTATGTTACTAAATGGGTAGAAGCCATACCTACAAAGAGTGTCGATGGTGAGACTTCGTTAAAAATGCTTAAGGATGTTATTTTTCCTAGGTTTGGTGTACCTAGATATCTTATGACTGACGGAGGTTCTCATTTTATTCATGGTGGTTTTAGAAAAACTCTTGCTAAATATGATATTAATCATAGAATTGCTTCTGCTTATCATCCCCAAACTAGTGGGTAGGTAGAGCTTTCAAATAGAGAGATCAAGTCTATCTTGCAGAAGACTGTCAATAGATCTAGGAAAAATTGGGCTAGTAAGTTAAATGATGCTTTATGGGCTTATAGAACTGCTTATAAGAACCCCATGGGCATGTCTCCTTATAAGATGGTTTACGGAAAAGCATGTCACTTGCCTTTAGAATTAGAACACAAAGCTTTTTAGGCAGTGAGAGAGCTTAATAGGGATTTTAAACTCGCCGGTAAGAAAAGGTTGTTAGATTTGAGTTCTCTAGATGAGTGGAGAAATGAAGCGTATGAGAATGCCAGACTTTTCAAAGAGAAAGTCAAGCAATGGCATGATAAGAGAATTCTTAAAAGAGAGTTTCATATTGGAGAGAAAGTTCTATTGTATAGGTCTCGTCTCAGATTTTTTGCAGGAAAAATACTCTCTAAATGGGAAGGACCATTCATTATTGTGGAAGTGTACCGCTTAGGTACGATAAAGATTGCTTCATTGAAAGATGACACTACAGAAGTGGTGAATGGGCAAAGACTCAAACATTATATATCTGGAGATTCTTATAATGAAGATGTTGATGTTATTGAAACAGTCTCTCCGGAAGAATTCATCCAATGCAATTTGCAGAAACCTGCAGAGTTCGCTTTCGAATAGGTAACAGTTCTAGTCAGAAAAGTTTCGTGAAAAACTCTTCCTTTATTATTTTTGCGGTTTTTACTAAATATGAAAAATCATGAGATGAAAACAGGCAGGAAAAGGAGTCCGTGTGCTCCTCACACACAGGGGGTGCAGGCCCACCTCTGGCCACGCCGCCCTGGTGTGAGAGCACCCCGAAACTCTTCTCCGTCCCGGTTTCCTCCTGTGATTTCGTTTCGATGTATAATTTTCGCCTATTTAATCCCCCCGGAGTCCCCGAGGTCTGTATATCATTTTCTCATCATGTTTTGTTTCGAGCTGTTTCTGTCAGGAGTTGATCTTAAGTTTTGGGAGCACCATGGCCTCTTCAAGCGACGACAAGGAGAAGACACCTCCAGAAGATGACACCCAAGACTTTTAGCTGAAGGAAGAAGTTGAAAGTGAAGACGAGGAAGAAGATCAAGGTTCACGCCCAAGCACCATGATTGCAAGCATTGGGGTGGTGACAAGTTATGACAAGTTCAAGAAGAGTGCGCGTATAAGAACCGGAGGGGGTGTGCCGCGTCACATCTTAGCTCCTTGGATATCTTCGTCAGGCAACAATCCTTTCCATACTCTAATTCATGAACATCAATTTCAAAAGGTGCCCAGATCATGATTACCCTCTAGTTGGGATATAGATCATTCTAACAGTGCAGGGAAAGAAAGTTCCAAGAGTGAAGAAGGATGGGGAAATAATTCCAAGAGCTGGGATTCTCTTGCTGATAGGTTCATGAGCCGTGTTGAGCACAATTCAAAGATGATTCGTAACCTCAGTCACAAGATTGATGATCTGAAAGATTTGATTGAGAAGCTTATTAAAGATTACCCACTGCCACCAAAGGAGTAAGTCATCATCGGTATAGGCATCCCCTTGGCTTGTTCCAAGCTTGGGGGAGTGCCGCGGTATCACATCATCACTCTTTTACTCATTTACTTTTCAAGTAGAGTCATATCATGAATAGAGAAATTATCCTACAGAATAGTTTGCAGTGTGGAAGTATCCTCCTTAGTTGGTTATCTATGTATCCCTTGGTGTGAGTTGCGTTAATGAAATATTAATGAGAAGTTCTATCATTTACTTTCTGCACACTTTATTTTAGTTTGCAATGTTTCTTATATGATTAGTGAAAGAGCATTTTCTTGCAAAATCTATTATTGGGTGTTTGTTGTCAATACTCAGGTATCTAACCATTTTGTCTCAGTGTAATCTCCATTTTAGGTGAAAATCTGAAGCTTACATGATGCTGGCTTTTCTGCGCTGGAGACTCCGGGTCTCCTGCCCGGAGACTCCGGTGTTCTTACACTGGAGAATTTGGGTCAGGGACCGGAGACTCCGGGCCAAGTCTCCGGGGCAGTTTTTCGACAGGTGTCGCTCTTCTCAGATATGGGGGCAGAGACTCTGCCCGGATTCTTTGGCTGGAGCTCATCTCTGGCCGGAGACTCCGGCCCTTGGCCACTTAGCCCGGAGACTCCGGTCTCTGTACCCCGGAGTCTCCGGCCTAAAAAGGCAGCAATGGCTAGTCCATCCTCTTGGACTATATAAAGGCTTCTTCCACCTCAAGTCAAGGTTGCGGCTCACACTCTCTCACCTCCATTGCTGCCAAGCTTCAAAGCTCTAGATCTCCACCTCTAGCCAATAGAACTTTAATCCCTTTGGGGATTCGAAGGAGGAGACCTAGCCCATCATCTTCACCGAAGGAATTTCATTTCCCCCTCCATTTGCTTGGAGGATTTGAGCCTAGGGGTTCTTGGAACCCTAGGTATTGTAAGTGTTTGATTGACTCATCTCTGAGGTGTTTCTAGCCTCCGTGGCGTTCTTGGGAGCCTCCAATTGAGTTGTGGAGTTGTGCCCCAAGCTTCGTGTAAGGGATTCATGGTTCCCCCAATACCACCGCTTAGTGGAAACGAGCTAGCCTCCGTGGCTTGCTCACTGGAGAACAAGGTGAGCCTTTGTGGCGTTGGTAGACTCCGTGTCACTGATACGTCTCCAATGTATCTATAATTTTTGATGCTCCATGCTTGTTTATACACCATTTGCCTACTGTTTCATTACACTTCATGGCACTTTTATGCATTTTCTAGAACTAACCTATTAACAAGTCGCCACAGTGCCAGTTCCCTGTTTTCTGCTGTTTTTGTGTTTCAGAAGTGATACATAGGAAATATTCTTGGAATTGGATAAAACAAGTTCCAGAAGTCTTATTTTTCCTGGAAGCTTCCAGAGATCCGAAGAGGAGACGGAGTGGGGCCACGAGGTGGCCACACACCAGGGCGGTGCGGCCCAGGCCCTGGCCGCGCCCCCTACGTGTGAGACCACCTCGGTCCACCTCTGACGATGCCCCTTCGCCTATAAAGACCCCCCGACGGAAAAAACCTAAGTACCCGATCAATTTTCCAGAACACATCGCGATCCGCCACCACCGTCGACCCAAAGATCGGGAGGGTCCAGAAGCTCTTCCCGGCACCCTACCGGAGAGGGGAATCACCACCGGAGGTCTTCTTCATCGCCATGCTTGCCTCCGGAGCGATGAGTGAGTAGTCTACCTTGAACTATGGGTCCATAGCAGTAGCTAGATGGTTTTCTCCTCCACCATGTGCTTCATGTTTAGATCTCATGAGCTGCCCTACATAATTGAGATCACCGTTATGTAATTCTACATGTTTGGTTTGTTGGGATCTGATGAATATTGGTGTTATAATTGAGTTGCTATACTGAAATATATCTTATGTTATTTCTATGTTGTTTATGATCCTGCATGCTCTCCGTTGTTAATAGCTATCTTGGCCGAGTAGTTGCTAGTGACTCCAAGAGGGGGTATTTATGCTTGATAGTGGGTTCATGCCTCTATTTAATATGGGGGAGTGACAGAAACCTCTAAGGTTGTAGATGTGCTGTTGCAACTAGGGAGAAAACAACATTCATATGCTCAAGGGCATATGCTTTGTTTACATTACACACTTTGCTTAATGCAATTATCTGTTGATCACAACTTAATACTTGTGGAGTTCACGGATTGATTCGCCACAAGTAGATTATTAGTCATAGATGCAGTTGGATGACGGTCTATGTATTTTGTTGTAATGCCCAGAGTAAATCTCATAGTGATCTTCTTGACATATCACGTTTATCTTTATTCTATCAATTGCCCAACTGTAATTTGTTTACCCAGCATGTGTTATTTATCTTATGGAGAGACACCACTAGTGAACTGTGGACCCCGATCCTATTTCCATCATATTGCTATCACCTGTTTACTTTACTCGCACTGTTTACTTTACTCGCATACTTTCACTGCTTTCTACTCGATACGCTCATACCCTTTGTTTCAAGCAAACCGGTGAGATTGACAACCTCATCGTAAGTTGGGAGCAAAGTATTTGGTTGTGTTGTGTGCAGGTTCTGCGTTGCTACTGGCCGAAGACGAGTCAACAAGTGTCGTAAATGGCGCCTTGTTGGAGTGTTATTAAGCCAGTCCGCATCACCTTCAGTCGTATTGTCCGTTCTTCTCCTGATCGACATAACCTTGGTTTCTTAACTGAGGGAAAATCTGCTGCTATACTCATCACACCTTCCTCTTGGGGTTCCCAACGGGCTGGTCATTCACCACGTAACAAGCAACAATTTTCTGGCACCGTTGCCGGGGATTGAAGAAGAAGAAGCTCCCACATCAACTACACTTTCCCACATCAACTTGGCACCAGCAGTCACCACACCTCTCCAATATAGACGTACTTCCCCTCAAAAGGAAGGAACTACGGGAATACATCCTTGTGTCTCCGGTCTCCACTCTTTGGTTATTTCTTTCCCTTACTTGTATCTTGCTAGTCACTTGTTTACTTGCATGCTTGCCACTCATAGGAAATTCACGTAGTTGCACATCTAGTGAATTTACTTTGTGTCAAGCCTTAAATTTGAAAAAGATTAAAAATTGACTTAGCGCCTATTCACCCCCCCCTCTAGTCGCCCGTATCGATCCTTTCAATTGGTATCAGAGCCTAGTGCTCTTTGATTGGGCTTAACCGCCTAAGAGATTATGGGCGATGAGGATCCCGCCACTAAGGCGGATCTTAACCACCTCATAGCACGAATGGATGCTATGATGGGTGTCATGGAAAGTCAAAAGTCTCAACTTGATGCCCTCATTAGTGGAACGTCTAGTACCACTCCACTGACCCCGGTTGAGTCCTCGGGTAAGCCCGTCTTAAACGAGGATGATCCGGATGAGGATGGGGATGAGGGCGGAGAGGAACCCCCCAAGGTAGATGACACCCCTAGGGGACATAGCTCGGAAATTCCACATCCTATGAGCTATGTCTCCGGGAGATACCTTCAAATGCCACACTTTGCTTCATGCGGCCCACCGCCACCACTTGATGCTTCTAGCTTTGCCAATTGGCAAGATAACATGCGCTCTCACATAAACTTTGTGTCTATTGAGCTTTAGAGGATCATTGAGCAGGGTTTCCATCCAACTTCCAAGGATTTGACCAACTTGCTACCTTGGGAGCAAATCGACAAGCAACTCAATGCCTCCGCCTTGCATCTCATTCACATGTCTCTTACCGAGAAGGACAAGGCGTTCGTCCGCAACATCACCTCCGCCAAGGAAGCTTGGGATGTTCTCACCAACCTCTTCATTGGGAATGAGAGCATTCAAGAATCCAAGTTTGATGAAGCCTCCAATGAAGTGGACAACTTTGCCATGCTTGGTGGTGAAACTCCTGAAGAACTCCATAGGCGTCTCTCGTCACTCCAAGTGAAGCTAACAGATCTTGGCTCCACCCAATGTGATTGGAGGTGGATGAAGAGGAAGTTCATTCAAGCCCTCTTGCCCTTCCACAAGGAGACCGTGAACTCTATCAAGGGAAATGCAAATTTCCAGAAGATGTCCGCTCATGACATTTTGCAAGAGATGATGGCAAGAAAGATCTCCAAGAAGAATGCGGATGATGCTCTAGCCTGTGCACGTGGTGTGCATGCTCCCAACCTTGCTTTGAAGGCAAAGTCACTTATCATGAAGAAGCAAGCTTGTTGGAAGAGGAAAAAGTAATGGGTGGAAGCCCCGAGGACATGAAGTACACTCATGCCGAGCACATGGCTCTTGCTCAAAGAGCTTTCATGAAGAAGTGGAAGTCATCGAGCCCCTCCAAGCCCAAGGCTACAAGTAGAGTGAGGACTTGCTACAATTGTGGTAACACTAACCACTTCATTGCGGAGTGTCCTTATGAAAGAGTTGAAGATCACAATGGAAGGCTTGTCCGCAAGGAAATGAAGTCCAAGTCCTACCCAAGAAACTTCGACAAGAAGAGAGACCTCCCAACTCACGCTTTGATAACTCAAGAAGAGTACCTCTCCGGGGATGATGTAAGTGATAATGAGGAAATAGGAAGGGCCGCCATCGCCATTGCCCAACCTACCCCCTCATCATCCCTATTCGCTTCCGCAAATGAATCAAAGCGCACCAACCACAATGCGACTTGTCTCATGGCTCACGCTATAAAGGTATCACCTCCTCTCAAACCCATCATACCTAAAAGCCTATCTTTGATGGATTGTGTTGAACAAGTTGGTGCTAATGATGATCTAAATGAAATGGACATTTTCATGTCAACCTTGCATGGGGAGACCAAAGCTCGCTTTGAGATTCTCCTAGATCAATGTAATGAAGCCATCCAAATAAATGATAAATCAAGCTTGAAGGGCATGCTCGTGACTATGCCGATGAAATTGCTTCTCTTACTCAATCTCTTGAGGAAGAGCATGACCTAAGGGTGACACTTGAGACATCCATGTTGGGTATTGAAGAATCTCACAATTTGGATATTGCTAAACTTAAAAGTGATCATGATATTGCTCAATCCGTTGCTAATGAACTTAGGTTGCAAAATGAGAAACTAAATCTTATAATTGCTAATGAAGCAACCAAGTCTCTTTCTAGCACATTTGTTGCAAGTTCATGCTCAACTAACCCCTCTTGTGAGAAAGTTCCCCTAAAGGGAAATGAGAAGCTTGATGAGCTTTTGAATGCTCAAAAGTAGCATGGTGACAAGACGGGACCTGGATATTTATCCAAGTCCAAGAAGAACAAGAAGAAGAAGAAGAAGAGTGTCCCCGCGCCTCCTCCCTCATTAAAGAAGCATGTTCCTAGTGAAATATGCTATGATGAGAACGGTAATGTATTTGAGGAGGAGGTGAGGGAAGTTATTGGGAATGGCAAAAAGGCTATGCCTAACCATAATAACTTTGCGGGAAAATATAATCCTTCTTATGTTCTTTGCCGTGCACGTGATGGACATGTTTATGCTAAATTTGTTGGTTCATCAAATGAATATGTTGCATGGTCTATTTGGGTTCCAAAGACCCTTGTCACTAACAAGAAAGGACCCATTGAGAAATGGGGACCTAAAGTCAAGACTTGATCTCTTGTAGGGCTTTGCTTCTGGTGGTGGTCAATGGATAATTGATAGTGGTGCTACCAATCGTTTAACCGGGAGCAAAGAAATGGTTAAGGAGCTTCGCACCGGTTCATCCCATGCGGGCTACGTCACCTATGGGGATTCTTCAAGGTCAAAGGTATTGGGTCTCGGCAAGGTTGTTGTCTCTCACAATGTTACCGTGGAAGATGTCATGCTTGTTGAGTCCCTTTCATATAATCTTCTTTCCATTGATCAACTTGCTAATATGGTCTTTGCAACCTTCTTTGATGTTGGGATTGTAGTTCTTTTGTGGAGCAAGTCTCTTAATGTAGCTCATGTAGGGCATGTCGAAAATGGCTTATATGTGATCGACTTCTCGAAGGAGGTCACTAAAGCCGCGACGTGCCGCATGGCTAAAGTTGACGTGGGATGGCTTTGGCATCGCCGGCTAGGCCACGTCAATATGAGAACTTTGCAAAGTCTCCACAAAGGCAACCACATCCTAGGACTAACCGATCTAACCTTTTCAAAAGATTGTGTGTATAGAGCTTGCATTGAAGGAAAGATGCATGAACTTCCTCATCCTAGCAAGACCATCATTTCATCTAAGAGGGTCCTAGAGCTCCTTCACATGGATCTCTTTGGCCCTCCCACTTATGCAAGTCTTGGAGGAAAGAAGTATTGCTTGGTGATTGTCGATGACTATTCAAGATACACTTGGGTCTTTTTCTTGACACACAAGAGTGAGACTCAACAAAACGTCAAAGACTTCACCAATGAAGTGCAATGCCAATATGGTCAAGACATATTGATGATCCGAAGTGACAATGGCACTGAGTTCAAGAACTACACCTTGAATGATTTTCTCAGTGAGGAGGGGATTTGCCATCAATACTCATCTCCTTACACTCCTCAACAAAATGGTGTAGCCGAGCAGAAGAACCAGACTCTCATTGATATGGCTAGGACCATGTTAGCGGAATTCAAGTCTCCATATAACTTTTGGGCCGAAGCCATTAATATCTCATGTCATGCATCAAACCGGTTATATCTCTGCAAGGGCTTGAACAAGACTCCTTATGAGATCCTCATTGGAAAGAAGCCTAATATCAAGTACTTTCGGGTATTCGGTTGTAAGTGCTTCTATCTTAAGAAAGGTGTCCATTTGTCCAAATTTGATACAAAAGCTCTTGAGGGTACCTTTGTTGGCTATGCCGCCGAATCTCACGCCTTTAGAATCTTTGACAAACTCTTCGCTCGAGTTATTGAAGTTTCTAACGTGAGATTCGATGAGAATGACAGCTCCCATGTGGAGCAACATGGTGTTTTTGATGTAGGTGACGAAATACCTCCTCTTGCCATAAGAAGAATGGGTGTGGGACATCTCATACCCGTTGAGGGACACCTTTTGGCGGAAGGAGAAGGACTATGCTCTACTCAAGTGGAGCCTTCACCCTCTCAAACACAACAAGCTCCACAAGGTCCCTTTGATGCTAGCCAAAGACAAGCTCAAGCCCCTCAACCATGTGAGCATGATCAAGATCAAGACCTTGAGCATGATGGTGATTGTTCACCAAGTGGTGATCAAGATCAAGCTCAAGATGAAGAGCAAGCTCATGTTGAAGAGCATGCTCGGATTGAAGGTCATGGCGAGGACCAAAACCGTGGTGATGACCAAGTGGCTTCTCAAGAATCTCTTGAAGAATCTCAAGCTCGCCGTGCTATGAAGATAGCGTCAACTCTCCGGAAAGGTAGCCACACCTTGGAGAGTGTGATTGGAAGTGTGAGGAAAGGGGTGTCCACAAGGAGGCAATTGGCAAACTTTAGTAGCCATCATGCCTATATCTCTTGTGTGGAACCTCAAAAGGTGTTTGAAGCGCTTGAAGACCCAGATTGGGTAGAAGCCATGCACGAAGAACTCAATAACTTTGAGCGCAACAAAGTATGGTCATTAGTGGAGAAGCCCAAGGATTGCTGCAATGTCATTGGAACAAAGTGGATCTTCAAGAACAAGCAAGATGCAAATGGGATTGTTGTAAGGAACAAGGCTCGTTTGGTTGCTCAAGGGTACTCTCAAATTGAAGGCATTGACTATGGAGAGACCTTCGCACCCGTGGCTCGCCTTGAGTCCATCCGTATCCTTCTTGCTTATGCATCACATCATAATTTTAAGTTGCAACAAACGGATGTGAAGAGTGCTTTCCTAAATGGTCCTTTGCATGAGTTAGTGTATGTAAAGCAACCCCCGGGCTTTGAGGATCCTAACTTTCTGAACCATGTCTATAAGCTCGATAATGCACTATATGGCCTTAAACAAGCCCCACGTGCGTGGTATAAGCATCTTAGAGAGCTTCTTGTACACCGTGGGTTTGAGATAGGCCTCATTGATCCCACTCTTTTTACTAAGAAAGTAAATGGGGAGCTTTTCATATGCCAACTTTATGTAGATGATATCATTTTTGGTTCTTCTAACAAATCTTTCAATGATGAATTTGCAAAGCTAATGATAGATAAATTTGAGATGTCTATGATGGGGGAGTTGAAATTCTTTCTTGGCTTTGAAGTAAAGCAATTGAAGGGTGGACCTTCATCAATCAAACCAAGTACACCCAAGACATGCTCAATAAGTTCAAGATGGACACCGGAGTGAAGGGAGCCAAGACTCCCATGCCTACAAAGGTTTCTCTTGATCTCGATCCTAATGGTAAAGAGGTGGATCAAAAACTTTATCGCTCTATGATTGGGTCTTTGCTCTATCTTTGTGCATCTAGACCGGATATCATGCTTAGTGTGGGAATGTGTGCATGATATCAAGCCGCCCCTAAGGAAAGCAATCTAATGGTGGTCAAAAGAGTCTTTCGATATTTGATTGATACCCCAACTTTTGGCCTTTGGTACCCGAAGGGAGCAAGCTTTCAGCTTGTTGGGTACTCGGACTCGGATTGGGCGGGAGACAAAGTGGATAGGAAGTCAACTTCTGGGGCTTGCCAATTTCTTGGTAGGTCTTTGGTTAGTTGGTCTTCCAAGAAGCAAAATTATGTGTCTCTCTCCACCGCCGAAGCCGAGTATGTGGCGGCCGTGAGTTGTTGTGCTCAACTCCTTTGGATGAGGCAAACCATGGAGGATTATGGTGTTCTCTTTGACAAGGTGCCACTCTTGTGTGACAATAAGAGTGCCATCAAGATTGCCCATAATCCAGTTCAACACAACAAGACCAAGCACATCGAGATCCGCCACCACTTCATCCGTGACCATGTCAACCGAGGTGAGATTAACCTATCTTATGTAGGTACACAAGACCAACTCGCTGACATTTTCACGAAGCCCCTTGACAAAGCAAAATTCCGAGAGTTGAGGCATGAGTTGAATATCCTAGACTCTTGCAATGTGGCTTGATCATGTGCACTCATTCCCATATATTAGTATGTGTTCCCATCTAGATGTGGGCATGGAGATAGGGGGAGTGCGGTCCTAATTAATTGGGCTATCCCCCCCCATAATGCCAATAGTAAGCAATATGTTCTTTTTGTCTTTTGTGACAATTTTAAGCTTAATTGACGAGTTTAGGTCTTGGGCCCAATATATATCTTCGCGGTGCCATACCTTTATACTCAAACATGGTGGTTTCGACCACCGACCTCCTAAGTGGAGGTTTGTTCCCATTTGAGCTTTCTTTGCCTTTATTGCCTTTTCAATGGGAATGTGTTCATGTTTGGCCTTATTTGAGTTTTATTTGCTTTTTTGCAAACATGAACACTAAGTACCACTCAGTGACCTCTTTCTGACCCAAGCCTATCCCTTCCATCTAAAACTTGCTTTATCTTTCGAAGAAACATGCTCATTTGCTCAGCTATGTGATCTGGTCGAGGCAGGCCGGAGACTCCGGGGTTTGCACCCCGGAGACTCCGGTGTATGGAGGTCGGAGACTCCGGGTGACCAACCCCAGAGACTCCGGCCCTAGCGGTTTCACCTTGGATCAAAGAGGGTTGGGGTGAGGGAAACCCTACTGGTTCCCTCATTCACCCCCTCCCTCTAACTCCCCAGGGGCGCCGCCGCCTCCCCCTGGTCGCCGCCGGTCGCCTCCCCGGCCCCGGATCCGCCGTTGCCACCGGCCATTCTCCTCCTCAAGCCTCCAGAGGTCCTTCCCTCCGGATTGCTTGCCATCCCATGGAGCCATCTGGTATTTTTCCTCCTCTTCCCATCTAGTTTCTCCTAGATTTAAGGGATTGGATGATTTTGCTAGTTTCTGTCTATGGGATGACTTTGGTTCGGCAATATGAGTCTCTAGCATCTTGTGGCACCAATTTGGTGCAAATTTTCGAGCAACACCATGCCTCCTCTGTCTAACCTCGGGTAGCCCGGAATCTCCGGGGTCCAAACCCTGGAGACTTTGGAGTCTCCGCCTTTTCAAGGCCGGAGACTCTGGGGTCAGAGACCGGAGACTACGGTGTAGATCGTCAATTTCAGTTTTGGCTCCACAAGCTGCTATTTTCCTTCCTCTGAGCATGTTTTTGACTCTTCCCTTGCTACTTCGTGTCCTTCACTTTCACAGGTAGCAGTGCAGGTGGTCGTCGCAAGTGTCTCCCTCGGAAGCATACCTTTGACTATGACCCAGCAAAAGATTGCTATGTGGAAAGGCAGAGTGCTGCGGCAGTTGCTAGGGATGCTCTAAAAGAGAAAGCTCGTTTGGCTCAGTTGGCTAAGGAAGAAAGGGCCAAAAAGGCCAAGTTTGATCGCTTGCCAACTCTCAAGGGCATGTCACTTCCCGAGTTTGTGAATATGAGGAAGAGGAAGATGTATGATTTGCCAAGGAACTCATTTGCATCGAGCTCTATGCAACCTCACCCACAAAGTTTGCCCTCAAAAAGTGGTTGATTTTGAACATCTTCATAAGAGTGACTACTTCAAGGATGCCCTTTGGATCACCAAAAAGCTTGGTCTTCACCCTCTCATGCAACTCAAGCAAGACTACAACATTCTCCTCGTGCACCAATTCTTTGCAACTCTTGTGTTTGGAGATGGAGAAGAGCTTCCCATGACTTGGATGACCGGTGATCAAGTTATCCAATCCAACTTCATTGAGTTTGTCGAAGAGCTTGGATACCCATTCAAGGGGAACCATGCGCCAAGTGGTGCAAGGATGCATCTCTCTGGAGTTGCCTACAACAAGAAGGCGCTTGCTCCCCTCTATGGTAAGCTCACCAAAGATGCCGTTGATCAAGGCAAGAAGATTGTTGTGGGGGAGTCCTATGGTCTGAGAACAAGATACAACATTCTCCTCCGTTTGTTCTATGAGAATATTGCCCCAAGTGCGGGTAATTTGGATGCTCTTCGTGGTGGGTTGGTCAACCTACTTGCCTACTCTCATGAAGTCTTTTTCAAAGGCCAAGAAGCTCAAGTTGAACCCATTGATGTCATGGACTTCATTCACCGGGAAATGTATGAGTGCATTCTTTCCTAGAAAGCCCCGGTCTATGCTCCGTATATGATGAAGCTTATCAAGAGGAAGTCTCCCAACTATACTCTTTGTGTTGACATCTCCAAGTTGGTTGAGCACAAAACCATGAAGCCTCAAAAGAAACTGGCACCGGGTGTGACCAATGAACCCTTTGCCTCCACTAGTGAAGATGAAGAAGATGAAGATATGGAAGGTGATGATGATGATGTTGATGAGGAAGGAGAAGAGGGTGAGGAAGAGATTGAAGTAACTTGGACTGCTTCTCCTTCTCCACCTAAGAGGAGAAGCAAGAATGCTAGCAATGTGCCTTTTCCTTCACGCAACAAAGAAGAAGTCAACAAGGAGATCAAGAAACTTTCATGGTTCAAGAGGACCATGCTTTGCATGGGAGTGGATATTCGCAAGGAGCAACACAACATCTATATTCAGAACAAGCACATCACTCACAACCAAGGCTTGATGGTTGATCACCTTCATGCGCTCCGCAACCTTCCACCTCTAGAGCATCCTCCTTCTGACTCCCGATGACACTCTCAGCTATGGAGCTTGGAACAAAGAGATGGGCAGCTCACTCCAATGGGGAGATTTCGATGAAGTGTCCAAGCCCAATTATCCGTCTTTCTCCAGTCGTGGCAAGGGTCCTTTGGGTGATGATGAAGATCCTTCCTATGAGGGCAACAACGAGGACGACGATGAGTGACTTGTTGGGACGTGTAGCATCGCTCGTTTCCCCTTTTTTGTGTCTCGATGCCAAAGGGGGAGAAGAGTTCTATTAGTATGTTATTGGGGATTTGCAAGGGTCGAGCACAAGCATTTCTTTTGTTGAGCTTTCATTTGCCTATGCTTGTGCTCTCTTCTAGTACTTAGTTCTTTAAAAATTGAACTTCGTTGTGGTACCTATCTTAATATGGTGTGAGACTTGTGGTGTGCTTTATTGTAATGGTCATGTCTTATTACTTCATATTGTTCTCTATGCATTATGCACATGTCCTTGGTTCATTACTTATAAGGGGAGCTTTGTGTCTAGCATGTGTGCATTTGCTTCAAGATTTTGTTATATGTTGCACACATCTAGGGGGAGCTCATCCTATTCATGTTGATCTTTTTTTCTTGAACCTTAGTATTGTCATCAAACACCAAAAAGGGGGAGATTGAAAGAGCATTTTCTTGCAAAATCTATTTTTGGGTGTTTGTTGTCAATACTCAGGTATCTAACCATTTTGTCTCAGTCTAATCTCTATTTTAGGTGAAAATCTGAAGCTTACATGATGCTGGCTTTTCTGCGCCGGAGACTCCGGGTCTCCTGCCCGGAGACTCCGGTGTTCTTACACCGGAGACTTTGGGTCAGGGACCGGAGACTCCGGGCCAAGTCTCCAGG
Organism: Dactylis glomerata; assembly: GCA_007115705.1. Taxonomy (NCBI): domain Eukaryota; kingdom Viridiplantae; phylum Streptophyta; class Magnoliopsida; order Poales; family Poaceae; genus Dactylis; species Dactylis glomerata. The sequence goes on from QXEO01000631.1 coordinate 806,141, forward strand.
GCAGTTTTTAGAGAGGTGTCGCTCTTCTCAGATATGGGGGCGGAGACTCTGCCCGGATTCTTTGACTGGAGCTCATCTCCAGCCGGAGACTCTGGCCCTTGGCCACTTAGCCCGGAGACTCCGGTCTCTGTACCCCGGAGTCTCCGGCCTAAAAAGGCAGCAACGGCTAGTCCATCCTCTTGGACTATATAAAGGCTTCTTCCACCTCAAGTCAAGGTTGCGGCTCACACTCTCTCACCTCCATTGCTGCCAACCTTCAAAGCTCTAGATCTCCACCTCTAGCCAATAGAACTTGAATCCCTTTGGGGATTCGAAGGAGGAGACCTAGCCCATCATCTTCATCGAAGGAATTTCATTTCCCCCTCCATTTGCTTGGAGGATTTGAGCCTAGGGGTTCTTGGAACCCTAGGTATTGTAAGTGTTTGATTGACTCATCTCTGTGGTGTTTCTAGCCTCCGTGGCATTCTTGGGAGCCTCCAATTGAGTTGTGGAGTTGTGCCCAAAGCTCCGTGTAAGGGATTCGTGGTTCCCCCAATACCACCGCTTAGTGGAAACGAGCTAGCCTCCGTGGCTTGTTCACCGGAGAACAAGGTGAGCCTTTGTGGCGTTGGTAGACTCCGTGTCACCACACCTCTCCAACGTAGACGTACTTCCCCTCAAAAGGAAGGAACTATGGGAATACATCCTTGTGTCTTCGGTCTCCACTCTTCGGTTATTTCTTTCCCTTACTTGTATCTTGCTAGTTACTTGTTTACTTGCATGCTTGCCACTCATAGGAAATTCACCTAGTTGCACATCTAGTGAATTTACTTTGTGTCAAGCCTTAAATTTGAAAAAGATTAAAAATTGACTTAGCGCCTATTCACCCCCCTCTAGTCACCTGTATTGATCCTTTCAATTAGTCTTGTTGATTAGTATTGGTATCACTTTGGGAGCATGAGTAAATTTAGTTGGTTTTGGCAAACTTAGCTTGGTCAGTAGCAACATTTCCTTGAGGTTTGAGTAGAAAAGAATAAAGAAGTGTTTGTAGTTACATCATTTCAGTTTTTCTTATGATTGGCTTATAAGCATTATTATTCTCAATGTTAAAATCATTGTACCTTCAAGGAAGTTTGCATGATTGTTCTTATTATATGTATGTTTGTTTGTTTCATGCAACTCTTATGCTTGCTACCCAGCCTTGCTAGCCAAAGACCTGTACTAAGAGGGAATACTTCTCGTGCATCCAACTCCTAAAAAAACCAAGTCACTTCCAAAGAGTCCACTATAAATTCCTATGCATGGTATTTGCAAGCCATTCCAAGTAAATTTTCATGTGCTACCTTTCAAAAAAACCTTCAAAATACTTCTCATTTTGTGCCACTGTTTTTAGCTCATGGGGACGTAGTGGTCGGATTTGCTATCTTCCATATTGCTTATTCCAAAAAGAAAAAAAAAAGAGAAAAAAAAGAAAAGAAAAAAGGCACTCCTCCATGGTATGTGAATGTTGGTGGGCACCCGATGGAATCGGTTAGCCATGGTTTGTGAAAGGAAAAAGGTGGGGAGGAGTGCCAAGTTTTATAAAAAGAGCACCAAAGTGCCAATCTCTCTCTCAAAAACTTGCTTTATTTTTGTATGGAAGATAGTAAGAACCCCATTGCCAGTCGTTGACAAAGACAACCACCTCTCAAAATCAAGTTTTATCTCTCTGTTTTACAAATGAAAAGCTCTAGCACATGTTTAATCACTGCTTCCCTCTGCGAAGGGCCTTTCTTTTACTTTTATGTTGAGTCACCACCTTCTTTCTTTATGCACCATTAAGAGAGCTTAGTTGTCATTCTTAGTGTGATATGCATTGTCCCAAAGTTCATTGATTGATTCATATTGTTGGTTTCACTTGTTCTTAAATTATTTGTATCTAGTCGCCCTCTTAAACTTTGAGGTGTCCTATGCATTTATGTTTTGCTCTCTTTGAAGGACAAGCTGAAAACCACTTGTATGTTTTTCCTTATGATTTGAACACACGTTTGACTTTCATTGTTTCGTTATCATGATCTTTTGTTTGTGTTCATTTGCATGTTTACAACATGGTTGCTAAGTTCTTATTGTCATGATTATATCTTTTATGCCCATGTTTTAAGTTCTATTGATCCCAGCTCACAAATGCTTACATATATGATCAAGTTTGTGATGGTGCATGTCACCTCAAAAATTATCTCTTTTGTTATCACTTACCTACTCGAGGACGAGCAGGAGTTAAGCTTGGGGATGCTGATACGTCTCAAACGTATCTATAATTTTTGATGCTCCATGCTTGTTTTTACACCATTTGCCTACTGTTTCGTTACACTTCGTGGCATTTTTATACGATTTTCGGAACTAACCTATTGACAAGATGCCACAGTGCCAGTTCCCTGTTTTCTGCTGTTTTTGTGTTTCAGAAGTGATACACAGGAAATATTCTCGGAATTGGACGAAACAAAAGCCAGAAGTCTTATATTTCCCGAGAGCATCCAGACATCCGAAGAGAGGAAGGAGAGGGGCCACAGGGGCCCCACACACACAGGTGGCGCGGCCCAGGCCCTGGCCGCGCCACCCCTGTGTGAGGAGGCCCTGGCAGCCCTCTGACATCGTCCCTTCGCCTATAAGAAGCCTCGGGACGGAAAACCCTAGGGGATTCGACGATTTTTCCAGAACAGTTCCGTAGCTCCACCGCCGCCACCGACGAATTTCGGGGGACAGAAGTCTCTGTTCTGGCACCCTGCCGGGACGGGGAAGTGCCCCCGGAGCCATCTCCATCGGTCTCCATCGCCGTCTCCGCCGTCTCCATCGACCTCACCGCCATCTCCATCAACCTTGCTGTCTCCTATGATGAGGAGGGAGTAGTTCATCCCCGGGGCTGAGGGCTCTACCGGTAGCTATGTGGTTCACCTCTCTCTCCCATGATATGATCTTTATGTAATCGTGAGCTTTGTATCATGTTGAACAAGTACATGTTATTATTCAGATATTTTGTGTACTCTAGTGATGTTATTAAAGTAATCTATTCCTCCTGCTTTGGTGTAACGGTGACAGTGCGTGCACCATGGTGGTACTTGGTTTAGGCTATGATTGTGATCCCTTGTGGATTATGAGAATAATTATTGCTATGATAGTTTGAGTGATTTATTCCTCCTTTCATGGTGTAAAGGTGAGAGTGTGTGCACCGTGTTAGTACTTGGTCTAAGTTGCAATGATTTCTATCTTGAATTGTGATCTGATTTGGATATCTCTATGAGTGGTGTTTGTCAAGTACTTGATGAACTTTAAGGGGTGCTTCTGTAGCCACTACACAGTGATTAGTGTTATTCAATAGGAGAGTAGTTCAGAGTACCTTAGCAAGAGAAGTTACTTGTTCATTCATGTTACATTGTTGGGAGTGTGTCCACTAGTGAAAGTATGATCCCTAGGCCTTGTTTCCAAGCTTTGCATACCGTTTACTTGCTATTTTATTACTTATTTGCTCGCAGCGATATTTATTTCACATCACGTTTGCTACTTATAATCATATATACCGCTTGTATTTCACTATCTCTTCGACGAACTAGTGCACCTATACATCTGACAAGTGTATTGGGTGTGTTGGGGACACAAGAGACTTTCTGTATCGTAATTGCAGGGTTGCTTGAGAGGGATAGCTTTGACCTCTTCCTCCCTGTGTTCGATAAACCTTGGGTGATCCACTTAAGGGAAACTTGCTGCTGTTCTACAAACCTCTGCACTTGGAGGCCCAACAAGTGTCTACAAGAATAGAAGTGCGTAGACATCACTACTCACTCCTAGGATCTAAGCATTTGATAAAATAGTTGAACATTTCACCTATCATGCATACTATTGAATCACACTAATGCATAAGTAAAATGGGTAAAGGGATATGTGTGTCACTTGCCTTTTTGAAGAATATGATCTTTCCACTTTTCTCAAGTAAGCACGTAGCTCTTCACAAAAACTATAGCACAAGAAATAGCATACCATAAACAATCCATACAAACACAATCAAACAAAACAAACAATTGAAAGGTGTTAGTTTAACAATTTAGACTTATTGAGATGTCATGATAGAAGGATTTGGTAAAGGATCATGAATGGTGAAATATGAATTTGAGAGTTTAGCTGGGGAAGATCAATATGATATGAGAGAGAATTGGACTAGGCATAATATAGTTGATGAAGTTTTTATGCTTTATCAAAGCATATAAGAGTTTTAGGAATAGCTCATGTGAAATAAATTACACAAGAGTCAATTTGTGCAACTGCAATACTATTGAGTAAATGTGACAATAGTTACTCTTAAATAGCATCTGTTGCATTTAGAAACTAGGCTGGGTTTCAAGAATGCTTGAACTACTCAATTAGCATATTTGCAAGATGAATAGTTCAATACAAGGACAAGATTAAGTAGGCATTGGATTGGGTATGAATGATTGATATTTGAGGACATGGCTCAAATGGTTCATTGATTAACATGGTGTATAACACATACTATGGTACGGGTTATAACAACTCCACATTAATAGAACCTAGGTTTGAGATGAATTCATATTCTACTCAAGTAGCACAATTGCAATTTTGAATATATATGAACTAGACAAAAATATGTTTAGTTGGACAAGGTATGGACCAAGATAATGTTCAGATGATATTTGATGAATGGGTAGGAATAGATTTTAGAATGACTCATGTGAACAGATTCATATATGTATAGAATAGTGCAACAAAACACTACTGAATAAAGTGTGACAACACTTATTCATAATAGTATAGGTTACACATGGGCTTGGGTAGGAGTTTGTGATATATTGAATTACTCAATTTAACTCATTTGTAAATTGAGTAGTTCAATATAGCCCACTTGGATTAGGTTGGCTTGGGGTTGAATAAGATTGGATGTTATTTAGTATGATGGTGATGGATAGGTATGATCATGAGCTATGGTAGTAGAATTGAATCAACACCACAATAGCAAAATAGAATTCTATGATTGAGATGTATCACACTTTACTCAAATGACACATTTGTAATTTGAATAAGTGGGTACTATGCAAGATAGGTCTAAGTGAATATGATCTTGATCAAGATGTTGTTTAGATAACATTGATGACTAGGTATGAATATAGGATTTGCTATGGTAGAAAGGAAACATTACTGAAAAGGTATAGGTTTCAGGGATAGAATGGATAGTTTAACTTGAGAATGATATCACTTACTCAAATTAGCCATTTGTAAATTGAGTAAGTCTTTTAGGGTAGGATGGATAGTAATGATCATGGGATTATTTTGTTAAGATAGATATTGGGTTGGATGATGGGAGGATAGTATTAGGAAACATCTTACTTTTAAGATCAACTAGTTTTAATCTTATATTTAGAATATGGTCATGTGGACAAATCCAATCAACTTGCCCATTTCCAAAATGGCATAAGATTTGTATTAACATAGATCATGGAAAAGTGATGCTAAGATAAAGTGATTGATAGATTTGCACCATGACTTAGGTATACTCAAATTCTCATATTAGAATTTGAATAATTGTGGAGTGGTTCAAGAAATTATGGGTGTGATACTACTGGATAGCTTGCAGTAAAACAAAGCTACTGCAATTGGAATCATTCTAAAATAAGTTATAGAATTCAAATTATGATCAGATTAGTGATTTGGACAAATTTGAATGCACAAAGTGTGTGCACATATCAAATTTGGATTCTCTTGATACTATGATGTTCTACATGTTCTGAGGAATCCAGAGACTGCAAATTTGTAATTTTTGGATGGACAGAACAAAAGATATGAATTAATCAAGGTAACAGAGAGTTTGATCCCAATTTGAAAATAGTTTCAAATTGGACTCATGAAATATAAGATTTTATGGTACTGTTGGATTCTAGATTCCCTAAGGATTCCAACGGTATATTATTTGTTATTTTTGGACCTACAGATCAAAAGATATGATTTTTGCAACATTGGGATCAAATCTGGTTTGAAATCCTAATTCGAAATTGTTTTTAACAGAGAGCTGCCACGCGGCGTGCTCCTATTAGTCGATACCGGTTCGGCCGGATCGTCGTTTTGAACCATCGGATTAAACTTAGATTGGACGCTCCAGATCTGGGAATACCCCTTCGGGTTAGTGATCTATTATGCGCCTCTGGATCTAGATCCTACGGTCGAGATCAAGCCTGGAGAGAAACTCACCGCTTAGGGTTCCGGTGGTCAACTCCGGCGAGGTAGCGGTGCTGGAATTCGACGTCGGCGACGCTCCGATGGGCCTTGGTGGTGATGGAGACCAGGACGAGACGTGGGCGACAATGGCGAACTCGGTCGTTTGATCGAGGTACTGGATTGCGTCCAGTACGCGTGTGGAGGGGTGGCTAGAGCTCGACGGTGCGGCGGTGATGCTTCGGGTGAGTACCCCGGTGTCGTTTCACTGCGAAATAAAGTAAAACGAGGGCATCAGCGGGTGCACCGGGATGGGGGAGGAAGGTTAGGAGGGGAGAGGGAGCACGGGGCTCACCGTGGGCGATGAATTTCGCCGGTGATGCCCGCGGATGGGCGGGACTCTGATGGCGAATTCCGCCGTCCTTGCTGCGTCTCGCGCGAAGATGAAAAGAGAGACGGAGGAGGGGGTTCTGGGGCCTTTTATAGATGGGTCTTGATGGCAATTAACCGTGCGGAGTGACCGGGGGAGTAACGCCGGCGGTTACTGGTTCCAGGGAGAGAGAGGAGAGGAATTAGCGGGAGGAGGGAGAAGGTGACGTGGCCTAGCAGCGGGGTCCACTCGTCAGCGAGGGAGGGCGAGAGATGGATACCATTTTGGTAAAGGGTGTTCTGGGCCGCGGGCTGATTTCTGATACTGGGCCGAAAGGTTCCCCGGGGTCCTTTTTCTATTTTTCTTTTTCTTTCTCTTTTCTTTTTCTATTTTCTATTTCTTTCATAGATTTTGCATATTGAATCCAAACAAGGTCAAACCAATTTCTAAATTTTTGTAAAATTCAACACTACATTTTCAAACAGTAATGGGACAATTTCCATGACAAAAATCATTTTCAAGAAGATCCTTTTAAATTGGCCAACATGCTTTATTTTGCATAAAGCAATATGTTGGATTAGGATTTGAAAATAATCCTTTTAAAATAAGAGGATAACATTTTATAAAATATTATTTTCAAAATTGTTTTCAAATCACCTTTTGCAATGCAAACCTTTTTAGACAATAGAATCATTTTAGGAGGTATCCTTTGCAAGTAGCTTGCATAGGTTTAAATAAAAGAAAGGAAATAGTATTTGGATACTTGATCTTTCTCAAAGAAGTTATTCAAGAAAAATAATAGAAAGTTTAAAATAGTTTTCTAATAAAGCTTTCAAATAGAATCAAAAGTTTTAAATCACTGTGAAATTCCAAACATCTCAAGCAAAACAAAAGCAAAAAAATTCCCCCAAAATTTGATAAAATCTTGGGATGTTACAGACTACCACCCTTAAAAGAAATCTTGTCCTCGAGATTGGAGAGGCTAGAAAGAAAGTAGGTATTAGGTTATCTGGGTTTAGGTATCTGGGTGGCTACCACCCTTAAAAGAAAATTCCTCTTGGTGTTATCTTGATGCTTCCTTAGGCACTTGCATTTTGTTCCCAGCTTGCATTCACCGTTGTGCCATTTTCCTTGAATCGCTCTTCTCAGAAGTTTTGATATCCACAACTATGTTCAAAAGTGGGCACACCAAGGGTTCCATCCAATTTTGGTGATAAGCAGATATCATTCATCGCGTTGTCATCAACAAGGTAGTCCACATCTTCCATGAATGTGTATCTACCCTTTTCTTGGTCGGTCCTCACCAAGGCCAAGACAGCATACAGGTATCACCATACTCCTTGTTGCTTTTTATCTGATTTTCATTACAGAATTTCAAAAGATAACTCAATGCCAAGTACTGCAAGCTTGCCCCATGAACATGATGAGACCACACATCCCAATGAATTAGGATGACATCTCTCTGCAGTCTTCTCATGCATTTCATAGGGGTAAACAAGGTGGACTCTATAAGAGGTACTTGCACCTTTAAGGGACGGAAGGTCGCCTTATAACCAGCATTGTTGAATCTTTCCTTGATACCGGTGCTCATCATGCTATCTGCCACTAGTACCAGATGGTCCTTAAGAATTCCTTTCGCAACCATCTTCATAGTCATTGGAAGACGCTGGACAACTTGATCATATTTTGAAGATGAACTCCTTTGCAAGAATAAGGGATCTAATGAAGCTCTCATGGCAGGAAAGTAGTTTCAGGGATTCGAAGAGTTGCTTCATAACATCGCAGATCGGGATGGGGTAGACGTCGGCGGCGCAAAGCTCTGGAATCAGGAGGAAATCTCATAGGTAGTGGTGGTTGTCTCTGTTGGGACTCTCTGGAGAGGAGTGAACCCTCTTTTATTAGGCACAGGGAGGTAGCCAAACAAGCCACGCGGGGAGTCGAAAAGAAGGGTCGGGGAGGTGAATCGAACAGGCTGCAGTTGAAGTTGAATAGCCTTCGTATTCAAAGCCCACTGAGCAACATGTTTCTGATTTGTGTAGCCATTCAAATACCAAAACATCCTCACCGCATTCCTACATTTTGGCCACACTGGCTCACTATTGGGGATGTAATATATTATCCTCCTAAGGTCATGGTTTAACGATGTCATCTCTCATGTAGGTATGTCTCTCTAGATTTACCATTCCTCATACAAGAGCGAACAATATGAGTAGTCGTCATGGGGCGCAAATCCATGTCGCACCCAATCATTACCTTGTATTTGGTTTGGTGCATCTCGCATTCTAACTCTTGGTCAACCTCACTAGCTTTTAAACAAAAGTTTTGTTGAAATTGGAACCAAGTTCCCAAATTCTATTTTGAATTTTGAAAACAAAATCTACCGTTCCTAGCTAGAGGTTTTCAACAAAGCTTATGGCAATAATCCTTAAGTTGTAGATCCTTTGGTTTGCCATTTAAGAGGAATTAAAATCCTTTCCATCGCTTTGTTTGCTCTTTCCATTGCTCTGTTTGTCCTTTCCATTGCTCTGTTTGTCCTTTCCACCTTTCTTGCACGAGGTGGTTGAATAGTATTACTTCCACATTAGTTACATCTTGGGGTGTCTTCCTATTGTTTGCGTGGTATCCTTCAGCTATCCTAGCTTACTGGAGTCTTGGGGCATCATCCTTTGTGCAACCTCTTGCGTAATGTTCCAGTCTCTTTTACTTGAAACACTACCTCTTATTGTTGTACTTTGTATCCTTATCACCAACTGAGGGTCATTGTAGTTGTTCTGTTGTTGAGAAAACTTTGGTTTGGGTTTTGGGACAAGTTTAGGTCTTAGCATAGAAGAGATCTAAAGAAGAAAATCTTACCCAAAACAAAACAGATCAAAATAATTTATCCTACCAGCAATATCTAACAAGCATTCATCAAATCAAGCAAACTAGTTTTCAACCAAACGGGGAGGTACGATCATCCACAAGTCGGTATGACCATAACGTTTATTACACGTCGTTGCTTATTAAAATTTCCTAAATGGAGGTCCAACTAAAGCTTCTTGGTACTCTTCTAAGCAGATCCATTGTTCTGGTCCAGCTGCTTCTGTAGATTGGCAATCTGTTCATCCTTGGTGGCGATGAGGTCTCCTTGAACACTAAGTTCAGATACTAGCTTTTCCATGTCACCTTGAAGTTGGTTTACGGTTTTCTTCAATGTAGTAGTGTCTTCCTTTTCTTCTTTGAGGTCTTGCTGAGTATTATGAAGTCTCCACTTGAGTCTTTCTCCAAGCTCCTTTATTGCTGACCAAGCAGCACATCTTGCTGAGTCAAGGAATGATGGATACATCTCAGAGTTGGTGAACATCCAAAGTCCCATCTTCTTGTGGTCATCTTCCTTGTTCTTGTATAAATGAAGCTGCACCCATCAATATTCTTCACCGTCATCTATCACGGGAAATCCTTTGTAAACAGCTTCTCCTTGCATTCCCATACTTAACATGAGGTTCTTCAAGGCTTTGGGAAACTCAGTCTCACTCTTCAGGGTCATGATCATCACTGGTCCTTTCTTCAGTGATTCAATGAGGCTGGTCATCTAAATTAGAAAAGGAGAGTAGTGTAAAACAAATGAATGGGGCAAGTTCTTACAAGAAAATTTTAAACTAAAAGTATATAGATTGATCTCATTTAGGAAACTAAATTGATTTTCTTGTGAAGGTGAGAAAAGAATCCTAGGGCTTCCTAGTCTATTCCAAACCTAGGGTTTCGATCCTACAAGCAACACTATGCTCTGATACCATTCTGTAACGCCCCACCTTTTTCTAAAGGCAGAACTCCTGTGTATTGTGCCATTCCCTGGATCAGCAGATAGCACCACAGTACAAAATATAGTAATCATTGCAATAGCATCAATATTACAACGTAAATCCAGTTACATAGGTCTTCTACCTTATGAGTACACAACATAAAGCATAGCTGCAGTGAGCCTCCATTCTTCATCACAAGCCACAGGCAGACATGTTGGAATGTAGTCTCGAGATCCTACTCCTGGTTCCTTACTCAAAATAAAACCTGCACGTTTGAATATGCAGCCCCAAAGGGGTCAGTACGATGATGTACTGGCAAATGACACATATTTGATGGCATTTTGTGGAAAGACTATACTACATGACATTTGGCTTGTGGATCTCATAGGCTGATTTGCATAAAGCCAATTTTATCCTAAAATCATTTTAATACTTTCTTTCAACAAATTTTATTTTTCAAGGGTCAAGACAACCCCCATACACTACATACTGGCCGGTATGTAGTTCTGGGCGCAACTCAACAAAGTTTGGAACCTCAGGCACCACCACCCCTCGGAGTGTATGGTCCTTAGTTCCTACCTAGGGGTTTCTAGACAGATTTTAGTCATTCAGAAAAGGTGATGAGATTCTTCCGTACATTCCATGTCTAGAGACTCAATTGCCCATAACCGAGGACACGGCTAATCGATTAGTTTTTTGACACCTTGCAAGGGTTGTGCACTTTCACCTTACGATTCATTTTATGCCCATACATAAAATGAAACGAGACCTTTTAGAGGAGAGAGCAACTAACCGGCAAGGCCCGTTCCCAACCTATAATTCAACTACCACCATCTCCTTGCACACAAGTTGCACTCCCACATCTAATCAGTCAAGACAGAGCCCATAATGTCATAAGGCTGCACTGGAAGCACTCTAAGCATGGAAGACATAGTAACCTCTTTGTTCCTGGGTGGCAATCCACAAGTGAACGCCTAGGTAGCAACTACACAATGCGTAGCCCCAGGTCGCGCCCAGGCAGCAACTACACAATGTGCAGCCCCAGGTCGCCACTCAACATCGCCTCCATCATCAAACCAATCCACCCAGGTGTTTCATTTTAGTTGAAGTTCTTAATTTGTTCACAAAACACTTTTCAAGTGATCAAAGCATGGCATCAATATTTTTCAAAGTATTTAGCATCCTAACAGGTGGGGTTTGAGGGTAGCTACTCACTACTAGGATCTAAGCATTTGATAAAATAGTTGAACATTTCACCTATCATGCATACTATTGAATCACACTAATGCATAAGTAAAATGGGTAAAGGGATATGTTTGTCACTTGCCTTTTTGAAGAATACGATCTTTCCACTTTTCTCAACTAAGCACGTAGCTCTTCGCAAAAACTATAGCACAAGAAATAGCATACCATAAACAATCCATACAAACACAATCAAACAAAACAAACAATTGAAAGGTGTTAGTTTAACAATTTAGACTTATTGAGATGTCATGATAGAAGGATTTGGTAAAGGATCATGAATGGTGAAATATGAATTTGAGAGCTTAGCTGGGGAAGATCAATATGATATGAGAGAGAATTGGACTAGGCATAATATAGTTGATGAAGTTTTTATGCTTTATCAAAGCATATAAGAGTTTTAGGAATAGCTCATGTGAAATAAATTACACAAGAGTCAATTTGTGCAACTGCAATACTATTGAGTAAATGTGGAAATAGTTACTCTTAAATAGCATCTGTTGCATTTAGGAACTAGGCTGGGTTTCAAGAATGCTTGAACTACTCAATTAGCATATTTGCAAGATGAATAGTTCAATACATGGACAATATTAAGTAGGCATTGGATTGGGTATGAATGATTGATATTTGAGGACATGGCTCAAATGGTTCATTAATTAACATGGTGTATAACACATACTATGGTACGGGTTATAACAACTCCACATTAATAGAACCTAGGTTTGAGATGAATTCATATTCTACTCAAGTAGCACAATTGCAATTTTGAATATATATGAACTAGACAAAAACATGTTTAGTTGGACAAGGTATGGACCAAGATAATGTTTAGATGATATTTGATGAATGGGTAGGAATAGATTTTAGAATGACTCATGTGAACAGATTCATATATGTATAGAATAGTGCAACAAAACACTACTAAATAAATTGTGACAACACTTATTCATAATAGTATAGGTTACACATGGGCTTGGGTAGGAGTTTGTGATATATTGAATTACTCAATTTAACTCATTTGTAAATTGAGTAGTTCAATATAGCCCACTTGGATTAGGTTGGCTTGGGGTTGAATAAGATTGGATGTTATTTAGTATGATGGTGATGGATAGGTATGATCATGAGCTATGGTAGTAGAATTGAATCAACACCACAATAGCAAAATAGAATTCTATGATTGAGATGTATCACACTTTACTCAAATGACACATTTGTAATTTGAATAAGTGGGTACTATGCAAGATAGGTCTAAGTGAATATGATCTTGATCAAGATGTTGTTTAGATAACATTGATGACTAGGTATGAATATAGGATTTGCTATGGTAGAAAGGAAACATTACTGAAAAGGTATAGGTTTCAGGGATAGAATGGATAGTTTAACTTGAGAAAGATATCACTTACTCAAATTAGCCATTTGTAAATTGAGTAAGTCTTTCAGGGTAGGATGGATAGTAATGATCATGGGATTATTTTGTTAAGATAGATATTGGGTTGGATGATGGGAGGATAGTATTAGGAAACATCTTACTTTTAAGATCAACTAGTTTTAATCTTATATTTAGAATATGGTCATGTGGACAAATCCACTCAACTTGCCCATTTCCAAAATGGCATAAGATTTGTATTAACATAGATCATGGAAAAGTGATGCTAAGATAAAGTGATTGATAGATTTGCACCATGACTTAGGTATACTCAAATTCTCATATTAGAATTTGAATAATTGTGGAGTGGTTCAAGAAATTCTGGGTGTGATACTACTGGATAGCTTGCAGTAAAACAAAGCTACTGCAATTGGAATCATTCTAAAATAAGTTATAGAATTCAAATTACGATCAGATTAGTGATTTGGACAAATTTGAATGCGCAAAGTGTGTGCATGTATCAAATTTGGATTCTCTTGATCCTATGATGTTCTACATGTTCTGAGGAATCCAGAGACTACAAATTTGTAATTTTTGGATGGACAGAACAAAAGATATGAATTAATCAAGGTAACAGAGAGTTTGATCCCAATTTGAAAATAGTTTTAAATTGAACCCATTAAATATAAGATTTTATGGTACTGTTGGATTCTAGATTCCCTAAGGATTCCAATGGTATATTATTTGTTATTTTTGGACCTACAGATCAAAAGATATGATTTTTGCAAGATTGGGATCAAATCTGGTTTGAAATCCTAATTCGAAATTGTTTTTAACAGAGAGCTGCCACGCGGCGTGCTCCTATTAGTTGATACCAGTTCGGTCGGATCGTCGTTTTGAACCATCCGGATTAAACTTAGATTGGACGCTCCAGATCTGGGAATACCCCTTCAGGTTAGTGATCTATTATGCGCCTCTGGATCTAGATCCTACGGTCGAGATCAAGCCTGGAGAGAAACTCACCGCTTAGGGTTCCGGTGGTCAACTCCGGCGAGGTAGCGGTGCTGGAATTCGACGTCGGCGATGCTCCGATGGGCCTTGGTAGCGATGGAGACCAGGACAAGATGTGGGCGACGATGGCGAACTCGGTCGTTTGATCGAGGTACTGGATTGCGTCCAGTACGCGTGTCGAGGGGTGGCTGGAGCTCGACGGTGCGGCGGTGATGCTTCGGGTGAGTACCCCGACATCGTTTCACTGCGAAATAAAGTAAAACGAGGGCATCAGCGGGTGCGCCGGGATGGGGGAGGAAGGTTAGGAGGGGAGAGGGAGCACGGGGCTCATCGTGGGCGATGAATTTCGCCGGTGGTGCCCGCAGATGGGCGGGACTCCGATGGCGAATTCTGCCGTCCTTGCTGCATCTCGTGCGAAGAGGAAAAGAGAGACGAGGGAGGGGGTTCTGGGGCCTTTTATAGATGGGTCTTGATGGCAATTAAGCATGCGGAGTGAGCGGGGGAGTAACGCCGGCGGTTACTGGTTCCAGGGAGAGAGAGGAGAGGAATTAGCGGGAGGAGGGAGAAGGTGACGTGGCCTGGCAGCGGGGTCCACTCGTCAGTGAGGGAGTGTGAGAGATGGATACCGTTTCGGTAAAGGGGGTTCTGGGCCGCAGGCTGATTTCTGATACTGGGCCGAAAGGTTCCCCGGGGTCCTTTTTCTATTTTTCTTTTTCTTTCTCTTTTCTTTTTCTGTTTTCTATTTCTTTCATAGATTTTGCATATTGAATCCAAACAAGGTCAAACCAATTTCTAAATTTTTGTAAAATTCAACACTACATTTTCAAACAGTAATGGGACAATTTCCATGACAAAAATCATTTTCAAGAAGATCCTTTTAAATTGGCCAACATGCTTTATTTTGCATAAAGCAATATGTTGGATTAGGATTTGAAAATAATCCTTTTAAAATAAGAGGATAACATTTTATAAAATATTATTTTCAAAATTGTTTTCAAATCACCTTTTGCAATGCAAACCTTTTTAGACAATAGAATCATTTTAGGAGGTATCCTTTGCAAGTAGCTTGCATAGGTTTAAATAAAAGAAAGGAAATAGTATTTGGATACTTGATCTTTCTCAAAGAAGTTATTCAAGAAAAATAATAGAAAGTTTAAAATAGTTTTCTAATAAAGCTTTCAAATAGAATCAAAAGTTTTAAATCACTGTGAAATTCCAAACATCTCAAGCAAAACAAAAGCAAAAAAATTCCCCCAAAATTTGATAAAATCTTGGGATGTTACAATCCTGCAACTTGTTAATAGCTCTAGAATTTTCCAACAAATGATTATACACCATTCTATTAAAATTTTCTTTCTTAACAATAAAATTATCAAATTCATCTAAGCATTGATCAGGAGGTTTAGTATAAGGAATATCTCTTTCATCAAAGCGTT
Source organism: Dactylis glomerata (assembly GCA_007115705.1). NCBI lineage: Eukaryota > Viridiplantae > Streptophyta > Magnoliopsida > Poales > Poaceae > Dactylis > Dactylis glomerata. Next base: position 821,522 of record QXEO01000631.1, read on the forward strand.
GGAGAGAGTGTACCTCAATGGTAGATGGATGAGGGATTGGCTTACATAATTCTTCTATAGGAGGTAAATTCTTCACATCTTCGGCCTTAATACCTTTCTCCTTAAGAGATTTCTTAGCTTCCTTCATAACTTCATAATTTAATTCAATCATCCCTCTCTTCTTTGGCATAGGCTCTGTAGATGGCGCAGGGGTTGGTGCTGGTGTTGGCTCAAATAGAGTCCAATCATCATGATTCCGGCTTATTTTAGCCATTAATTCTTCAGCATCAGCCGGAGTTCTTTACCTGAAAACACAACCAGCACAACTATCCAAATATGACTTAGATTCATCTGTTAGTCCATTATAACATATATCAAGGAGTTCATTTTTAGTCAATGGTTATTTAGGCAAAGCTCTAATTAAAGAACAAAACCTTGTCCAAGATTCAGGCAATATCTCTCCTTTTCCCTGTTCAAAATCAAAGATTTTCTACACAGCAGCATGTTGAGCACTAGCAGGAAAATATTTCTGAAAGAAAGCATTAACCAAAGTAATAGGACTAGTAAGAGATCCAGGAGACAAGCTATTAAACCAAGTTTTAGCTACATCTTTCAAGGAGAAAGGAAAAATCTTAGCAACAAAGTAAGTGCGGAGCTTAATATCATCAGAAAACAAATTACTCAAAGTAGAAAGCTCATTCATGTGCCCCATAGCACTCTCATCTTTAGTACCAGAAAAAGGAGTTTTCTGAATAATAGATATGTAAGATAAATCCAAAGAGACATCATAATCCTTGTCTCTAATATTTATGGGAGAAGCAGCAAACTTAGGATCAGGAGACAAATTATATCTAACAGAACGTCTTGCAAGAAGTTCTCTAACATTACCAGCATTACGACCAGCATGTGCTTCAGCAATAAAATCATCATTAAGCTCAATATAAGCATCATCATAATCATCACTAGGACATTCCCTAGACTCAGGTGAACTAACATGTGTAACAGTGGTGTTTCCCAACTTAGCTCTAGCAATAGTAGCATCTAAAAAGGAACCTAGTGAACCACTCTCATCAAGCATAGTAGAAGCATCATCTAAATTATCAGTGGCATTTTCAAACTCAGCAGAAGTAGTAGCAGTAGCGTGTGGGTGTGGTGGTGTAAGCAACTTACTCATAACAGATGGCGAATCAAGAGCAACAGAGGTATTGAGAGTCGTACCTCTTCTTGTAGTGGATGGCAATATAGGAACTTTTCCATCACGAGGTTTACCCATGATGAAAGGATTGCAGCGAACAATATGAATACCAAGTGAACTTACAAATAAAGCTATGCTCCCCGGCAACGGTGCAGGAAAATAGTCTTGATGACCCACAAGTATAGGGGATTGCAACAGTCTTCGAGGGAAGTAATGCCCAAATTTATTGATTCGACACAAGGGGAGCCAAAGAATATATGTAAGCCTTAACAGATGAGTTGTCAATTCAGCTACACCTAGAAACAGTCTTGCTCACAGTGGTTTATCAGTAGCAACAGTTTTATAGTGGTGATAGTAGTGAAACAGTAACAGCAGTAGTAAAATAGCAGCGATAATAGTAATAGTAGTAAACAGTAGGAACAAATACTGTAGGCATAGAGATGGATTACGGGCGTTGCATGGATAAGATAATTCATGAAATCAATGAGACATGGGCATTGCAGATAAATAATGGTAAAGCATCCTAGTACAAACAATCATAGGCATGTGTTCCGTATATAGTCGTATGTGCTCACAAGGAGAAACTTGCACGACATCTTTTGTCCTACCAGCCTGTTGCAGTAGGGCCTCAAGGGAAACTACTGGTAATTAAGGTACTCCTTTTAATAAAGTACCAGAGCAAAGCATTAACACTCGGTGAACACATGTGATCCTCACATCGCAACCATCCCCTTTGGTTATCCCAATTTCTGTCACTTTGGGGCCTCGGGTTCCGGACAACAATATGTGTATACAACTTGTAGGTAAGACCATAAACAACAAGTATCATCATAGAAATAATAACATGTTCAGATCTGAAATCATGGCACTCGGGCCCAAAGTGACAAGCATTAAGCACAACAAGTTGCAACAATGTCATAGGCACTAAATAAAGATACTAGGCACTATGCCCAAACAATCTCATATCAAATTACATGAATGATCTCATCCAATCCCTACCATCCCCTCACCTACAGCAGGGGAATTACTCACACATGGATGGGGGAGTCATGGATGGTCGATGGAGGAGCGTCGGTGATGATGGTGATGAAGATCTCCTCCAAATCCCCGTCCTGGCAGGTTGCCAGAATAGAGTTTCTGGTTCCAAATTGCGGTTTCTGATGGCGGCGGTGCAGCGGAAGTCTATCTGGGAAAAACGCCGTCTCCCTGATATAATCGAGTCAGGGGGTATATGTAGGCAAACGGAGGGGTCGAGAGGACTGCCGAGGCGCTCTCACACCAGGTGGGCGCGACCAGGGCTGGGCCGCGCCCCCTGTGTGTGTGGGGCCCTCGAGCCTCCCCTCCGTCTCGTCTTCTGGCTTCGTGGGTCTTCTGGTGAAATAGGATTTTTGATGATTTTTCCAGAATTTTTACTGAAAGTTGGATTTCTCCACAAAAACGAGACACCAGAGCAATTCTGCTAAAAACAGCGTCAGTCCATGTTAGTTGTATTCAAAACACACAAATTAGAGGAGAAACAATAGCAAAAGTGTTCGGGAAAGTAGATACGTTTTGGGCGTATCAGCGGTTCTCGATGATACGTGTATACTTACAATGACAAGAGCTTGCTTGGGACCCTAAGTCGAGTAGCATGAGGTTTGGGTATTCATACTTCACGGGACACGAGGTTTTCAACTTATGATTTGTCAAGCATATACTCATAATTGTTCTCGCATTTACTTTAACCATTCAAGATGCCTATGATGGGGGCAATGAGAGCTCAAAGCTAGTAAGTACCATAATTTTTGAAGGTTTATAAAACTTGCAATCACTACTTCCCTCTGCAAAGGGCCTTTCTTTTACTTTTATGTTGAGTCTCCCCCTTCTACCTTTATGCATCGTCTAAGAGAGCATAGTTGCCATTCTGATTTTAATGTGCGTTGTCCCAAAGTTTATCATTGATTGATTCATGATTATGGTTTCACTTGTTCTTAAATTATTTGTATCTAGTCGCCCTCTTAAACTTGAAGGTGTCCTATGCATTTATGTTTAGCTATTCCATGAAGGACAAGCTGAAAACCATTTGCTATGTTTTTCCATATGATTTGAACACACATTTGACTTTCATTGTTTCATTATTCATGATCTTTAGTTTGTGTTTCTTTTTATGTTACAACATGGTTGCTAAGTTTTTATTGCCAAGATTATTTCTCTTATGCCCATGTTTTAAGTTCTTTGATCCCAACACTCAATGCTTACATAGATGATCAAGATTGTGATGGTGCATGTCACCTCAAAAATTATTCTTTTGTTATCACTTACCTACTCGAGGACGAGCAGGAGTTAAACTTGGGGATGCTTGATACGTCTCAAATGTATCTATAATTTTTGATGCTCCATGCTTGTTTATACACCATTTGCTTTGTGTTTTGTTACACTTCATGGTGTTTTTATGCATTTTCTGGAACTAACCTATTAATAAGATGCCACAGTACCAGTTCCCTATTTTCTGCTATTTTTGTGTTTCAGAAAAGTTATACAGGAAATATTCTCGGAATTGGACGAAACAAAAGCCGAACCTCCTATTTTTACCGAAGCTTCACGAAGACCGAAGATGAGATGGAGGGGGGCAGCAGCCAGGCTCACCATATGGTGGCGCGGCCCAGCCCCTGGCTGCGCCACCACATGGTGAGGCCAGGCGGCCCACCCTCTGACACTGCCCTTTTGCCTATAAAATCCCCTCGACAGGAAAAACCTAAAGGATGGATCGCTTTTCCTCAAAACATACTGCAAACGCAACCGTCATCGAAGCGAGATGGGGAGGATCCAGGAGCTCTTCCCGGCACCCTGCCAGAGAGGGGAATCCCTGTCGGAGGCCTTCTCCACCACCATGGTCGCCTCTGGAGTGATGTGTGAGTAGTCTACTTTGGACTACGGGTCCATAGCAGTAGCTAGATGGTTGTCTCCTTCACCTTGTGCTTCATGTTTAGATCTTGTGAGCTGCCCTACATGATCAAGATCATCTTTATGTAATTATACATGTTGTGTTTATTGGGATTCGATGAGTATTGGTACAATGTCAAGTTGATGTGCTGAATATATATCTTTATGTTATCTCTATGTTGTTTATGATCTTGCATGCTCTCTATTGCTAGTAGATATCTTGGCCGAGTAGATGCTAGTGACTCCAAGAGGGAGTATTTATGCTCGATAGTTGGGTTCATGCCTCTAGTAATCTGGGGGAGTGACAAAAACCTCTAAGGTTGTAGATGTGTTGTTGCCACTAGGGAGAAAACAACATTCTTGTGTCCAAGGACATTTGCTTTGTTTACTTTACGCACTTTGCTTAATGCACTTATCTGTTGTTCGCAACTTAATACTCAAGGGGTACTCAGACGACTCCCCACGAGTGGATTATTAGTCATAGATGCAGTTGTATTACGGTCTATGTATTTTGTCGTAATGCCCAGAGTGAATCTCATAGTGATCCTCATGACATATGTATGTTATCTTTATTCTATCAATTGCCCAACCGTAATTTATTTAGCCAGCATGTTGTTATTTATCTTATGGAGAGACACCACTAGTGAACTATGGACCCCAGTCCAATTTCCTTTACATTGTTTTACCGTTTTACTTTTACTCGCACTGTTTACTTTCTTGCATACTATTATCCTTTTACCACTCGATACGCTCAATCCTTTGTTTACAGCAAATTGGTGAGATTGACAACCTCATCGTAAGTTGGGAGCAAAGTTTTGGGGTTGTTGTGTGCAGGTTTCACGTTGTTGCTAGGTGAAGACACACCAACAATATTCTTAGTGCCATTGTCCGGAGTGTCGCGAAGCTAGCAAGCATCACCTTCTGAAGTTTGGCTTTCTCCTACTGGTTCGATAAACCTTGGTTTCACAACTGAGGGAAGACTTGCTGCTGTGCTCATCATACCTTCCTCTTAGGGTTCTCAATGGGCTGTTACTTACAAGCCATCACATAGTACCAATACTCATTGGATCCCAATACACACAACATGTAGAATTACACAAAGATAATCGTGATCATGATAGGCAGCTCACAAGATCTAAACATGAGGCACATGGTGGAGGATACGACCATCTAGCTACTGCTATGGACCCGTAGTCCAAGGTAGACTACTCACACATTACTCCGGAGGCAACCATGGTGATGAAGAAGGCCTCCGGCAGGGATTCCCCTCTCTGGCAGGGTGCCGAGAAGAGCTTCTGCCCCCTCCCGATCTCGCGTTGACGACGACGGCGGCTTGATACGTCTCCAACGTATCTATAATTTTTGATGCTCCATGCTTGTTTTTACACCATTTGCCTAATGTTTCGTTACACTTTGTGGCACTTTTATGCATTTTCCGGAACTAACCTACTAACAAGTCGCCACAGTGCCAGTTCCCTGTTTTCTGCTATTTTTGTATTTCAGAAAAGCTACACAGGAAATATTCTCGGAATTGGACGAAACAAGTCCCTGAAGTCTTATTTTTCCAGGTATCTTCCAGAGATCTGAAGAGGAGTCGGAGGGGGGCCACGAGGGCCCCACACACCAGGGTGGTGCGGCCCAGTCCCTAGCTGCGCCCCCTATGTGTGAGGGCGCCTCGGTCCATCTCTGATGATGCCCCTTCGCCTATAAAGACCCCCCGATGGAAAAACATAAGGACCCGATCAATTTTCCAGAACACATCGCGATCCACCGCCGCCGTCGACCCGAAGATTAGGAGGGTCCAGAAGCTCTTCCCGGCACCCTGCCGAAGAGGGGAATCGCCACCGGAGGCCTTCTTCAACGCCATGCTTGCCTCCAGAGCGATGAGTGAGTAGTCTACCTTGGACTATGGGTCCATAGCAGTAGCTAGATGGTTGTCCTCTCCACCATGTGCTTCATGTTTAGATCTCATGAGCTGCCCTACATGATTGAGATCACCGTTATGTAATTCTACATGTTTGGTTTGTTGGGATCCGATGAATATTGGTGTTATGATTGAGTTGCTATACTGAAATATATCTTATGTTATATCTATGTTGTTAATGATCTTGCATGCTCTCCGTTGTTAGTAGCTATCTTGGCCGAGTAGTTGCCAGTGACTCCAAGAGGGGGTATTTATGGTCGATAGTGGGTTCATGCCTCTATTTAATCTGGGGGAGTGACAGAAACCTCTAAGGTTGTAGATGTGTTGTTGCTACTAGGGAGAAAACAACATTCATATGCTCAAGGGCATATGCTTTGTTTACATTACACACTTTGCTTAATGCAATTATCTATTGTTCGCAACTTACTCATGGGGTGTTCGGACGATATCCCCGTGAGTGGATTATTAGTCATAGGTGCAGTTGGATGGCGGTCTATGTATTTTGTTGTAATGCCCAGAGCAAATCACATAGTGATCTTCTTGACATATCATGTTATCTTTATTCTATCAATTGCCCAACTGTAATTTGTTTACCCATCATGTGTTATTTATCTTATGGAGAGACACCACTAGTGAACTGTGGACCCCGGTCATATTTCCATCATATTGCTATCACCTGTTTACTTTGCTCGCACTGTTTACTTTACTAGCATACTATTATCATTTTCCACTCGATACGCTCATACCCTTTGTTTCAAGCAAACCGGTGAGATTGACAACCTCATCGCAAGTTGGGAACAAAGTACTTGGTTGTGTGTGTGCAGGTTCCACGTTGCTATTGGCTGAAGATGAGTCAACAAGTGTCGTAAACGGCGCCCTTGTTGGAGTGCTATTAGGCCAGTCAGCATCACCTTCAGTTGTTTGTCTGCTCTTCTCCTGTACGATTAAACCTTGGTTTCTTACTGAGGGAAAAGACTTGCCGCTGTGCTCATCATTCTTTCCGCTTGGAGTTTCCCAACTGCCTGGCCATAATCATCATTAACTACACGCCAGCCATCAAGCCCTTTTCTGGCGCCGTTGCCGGGGAAGAAGTGGAAGACCTCTACAAGGAGAGTTTTTCGCATGCACATCCTTTACTTTGTTTTATTGTTTTGCTTTACTTTATTTTTACTTGCATCAGTTTTGATCAAAAACACAAAAAAATTAGTTTACTTTATAGTTGCTTTTATCTACTTGCTTTTAGTTCATCATGTTGTTCCCTAAGTACGTTTTGGAGGAACTCTCAGTAGGTAGTGGTTCAATTATTGGGAAAGATAACATTGAGGAGTTCTTTAATCACATTAGTATGCATAAAGAAGTTGAGGAAAAGTCTTTGGTTGAGCTAGCTCCTAGTATTGAAGTTGCTTCTGCTTATTTAATTCACATGTTGGAAGCTAGGTTTGCTAGCCTTAATCCTTTTATGCAACACATGTTCCTTAAGCTTCATGAAATTGAAGATCCTGAAAAGAAAGCTTTTATCTTGGAAACTTTGCGCATAGAATTTAGAGATGTTGGTATTGAAGCTAGGAAAGTTCTTAAGCATTTTAATAAACTCGGTTCACCTATAAAGGTTATTAGTACAAACAATGAAGGAACCGAAATACCTATACCCAGTAAGCTCTTGGGATTGTATGAAGCTTTCGAAAATAATTTTGACTGGATCTGTCCCAAAAATCTTTTTAGTGATTTGAGTGAACCAAAGCGTGATCACAAAGGGTCTTCTAAAACTTATGTGGATGAAATAAAATGCCTTATTGACAAGACCTCTGCAGTTGATCTTAATGCTCCTTCTAAAAATACTTGATTCGCAATTTTCCGCGCCAAGCTCAAAGGCGTTAAAGAAAAGCACTCTTGGGAGATAACCCAATGTTTTCATTTCAGTACTTTTTCTTTTATTTGAGTCTTGGAAGTCATTACTACTGTGATGATCTCTCCTTATCATTTTATTTTATTGTTGTGCTAAGAGAAACCTCTAATTCGAGTGAGGTAAAGATTTGGGGATGTTGCTGTCCTGAAACTGTTTTTTCGGTGCTGTAACATAAAAATTCGTGAAAATTCTCTGTATATCTTTTGGACCAGAAATTTCTTGTGCATATGCCCCAGGTTATATCCAAACTTTCGTTAGTTGAACACTTTTTGATTTGAGCAACATAAAACCCCTAAAAAATTCGACCTTTTTCAGCTGTTCTGTTTTAACAGATTTCTGCCACTATTTGTTTTTGCCGCTTTATCGCTTTCTTTTGAGTTCTTTTAATCACGGAACTTTTGGGGAAGTTGATACAGTAGTATATACTTTATATGTGGTGGTTTTAGGTTGAAACCTGAAGCAAAAGAGGTTGATTATATGTTATGCTTACACTAATGTTGCTAATAGATTTGTGTTTAGTTTTGTATGAAGGAAGTTTTCAAGTGTAGGGATTGGAGAATGATGAGATGAGTTGAAGAATGGACAAAAGCTCAAGCTTGGGGATGCCCATGCATCACCCCAAGAAATATCCAAGAAGTACAAATATCAAAGCTTGGGGATGCCCCCGAGGCACCCCTTCTTCATCGGCAAAAATCAGGTCACCTTTCGAGACACTATATTTTTATTGCTTCATGCACTATGTGTTTTTCTTGGAGCATCAGTTGTTTTAGTTTTCTTTACTAGTTTTGTTTTGTTTTCTGCAATAAATGGTTGGACCCCAACAAATTTCTTTTGGAGAAGTTTCCTTGCTTTTCATTTGCCAAGAACGCTCTCGTTTTCATTCTTATCAAAAACCGAGTGTTCTTCTTTTTCTGCTACTGCTTTTAGTTTTCGTTTTCACATTGATTTGCATTCAGACCTTGTCATATCTTTTCATCAAGGTGTATTTTTTCCTCTGATCTTTATTGGTTTTCATCAAAAGAGGTGTCTTAAAAAATTTCAAATGGTGTTGGAAAAGAGAAAAAGCTTTATGCAAAAAAGTGGTACAAGAAGGAGCTTGTGTAGACTACGGCTTAGGCTTTTTTATATCATGCTTGATGTCTTTTTCATAGTACGCTTAGTGGTTTTGATATAGCATGACTTGTCTCAAATAACTGAGATTGCTTAATGAGCCTTTAAAAAAATCATGCGTTGTTTTAATTATGTGGAAGCATTATTTTGGTTTTCTCCTTGATGCTTTATTTGGGTTGACTTGGCGCATGCTCACACATGTTAGACTCTTACAAAGTTGCCAATAGCCTCTATGATCATTTAGTTTTTGACTTTTGATGCCATCTTATGCTTCTTTTAATGTTGCTTTGTCGCTTTGCATGATTATGGCCATTATTGCTCTCTTAGTTGGTCGCTCCTAGTATTTTGCTAGCCCTCGCCTTTTACTGAGTATGAGCTCTACTCGTGCATCCAACTCCTAAAAACCAAGTTTTCCAATGTGTCCACCATACATACCTATTAGCAATTTGCTATTCCAAGTAAATTTGACTTGCTTTTATTTACTCTTCAAATTAAACTCTTACCAGTGTTATGCGAAAATTGGTCAGAAAAGCTCTCAAGAACCAGAAGGCACACTTTACTTTTTCTTGTTCTTAAAAATTTGACATTGTGGTCTCTTATGTTGAGTTGTTATGCTTGCAAGTTATAAGTTGGATACTAGCCCAACCATGCCGTCATGGGGTAAGCTTTCAACATTGCACTTCTTATTTGAGTTGATATCGTGATCTTTTGTTTATGGATGCCCACGATGTGAAATGATTTGGGAATCTTGCGGGATCATGGAGTTTGTATATGTGTTAGGGAAATGCCTGGGCCGCCAATCTAAGCCATGCATAATTCATGGTGGAAATTTGCAGCATACCCATAGTGGACATTCGACGATGCATCTCAAAATAAAAGGCTAAACAAATGGTAAATAAAAGAGATGTTGAAGTGTTCATTGTCTGCTTGTCCTGTCATTTTCATGTGGGCTTGTTCCATGTCATCGGACACGGAGGTACCCCGTTGGCGGTTCTCGATGATACATATATACTTACAATGACAAGAGCCTTGCTTGGGACTCTAAGTAAAGTAGCATGAGGTTTGGGTACTCGTATTCACGGGACACGAGGTTTTTGACTTATGATTTGTCAAGCATATGCATCATAATTGTTCTCACATTAACTTTAACCATTCAAGATGCTTATGATAGGGGCAATGAGATCTCAAAGCCGGTAAGTAACATAATTTTTGAAGGTTATAAAACTTGCAAACACTGCTTCCCTCCGCGAAGGGCCTTTCTTTTACTTTTATGTTGAGTCACCGCCTTCTATATTTATGCACCATTAAGAGAGCATAGTTGTAATTCTTAGTATAATGTGCATTGTCCCAAAGTTTCCATTGATTGATTCATATTGTTGGTTTCACTTGTTCTCAAATTATTTGTATCTAGTCGCCCTCTTAAACTTGAAGGTGTCTGCTACCGGTTGATGGCGCCAGAAAAGTAGCTGGTGGCGTTTAGTTGACGTGGGAGCAGATGTCCTTGTGCGTGGTGATTGACCAGCCCGTTGGGAACCCCAAGAGGAAGGTATGATGAGTGTAGCGGCAAATTTTCCCTCAGTTAAGAAACCAAGGTTTATCGATCAGGAGAGGAGAGACAATGACGACTGAAGGTGTTTGTGGAACCTGCACACACACAAACAAATACTTTGTTCCCAACTTGCGATGAGGTTGTCAATCTCACCGGTTTGCTTGAAACAAAGGTTATGAGTGTATCGAGTGGAAAACAGTAGTAATATGCTAGTAAAGTAAACAGTGCGGGAATAGTAAACAGGTGATTGCAATATGATTAAAATAGGACCGGGGTCCATAGTTCACTAGTGGTGTCTCTCCATAGATAAATAACATGCTGGGTAAACAAATTACAGTTGGGCAATTGATAGAATAAAGATAACGTGATATGTCAAGAAGATCACTATGAGATTCACTCTGGGCATTACAACAAAATACATAGACCGCCATCCAACTGCATCTATGACTAATAATCCACCCCCGGGGATATCATCCGAACACCCTAGAAGTATTAAGTTGTGAACAACAGATAATTGCATTAAGCAAAGTGTGTAATGTAAACAAAGCATATGCCCTTGAGCATATGAATGTTGTTTTCTCCCTAGTAGCAACAGCACATCTACCACCTTAGAGGTTTCTGTCACTCCCCCAGGTGAAATAGAGGCATGAACCCACTATCGAGCATAAATACCCCCTCTTGGAGTCACTAGCAACTACTCGGCCAAGATAGCTACTAACAACGGAGAGCATGCAAGATCATAAACATCATAGAGATAACATAAGATATAATTCAGTACAGCAACTTAATCATAAACACCAATATTCATCGAATCCCAATAAACCAACATCATAGAATTACATAACGGTGATCTCAATCATGTATGGCAGCTCATGAGATCTAAACATGAAGCACATGGTGGAGAAGACAACCATCTAGCTACTGCTATGGACCCATAGTCCAAGGTAGACTACTCACTCATCGCTCCGGAGGCAATCATGGCGATGAAGGAGACCTCCGGTGGCGATTCCCCTCTCCGGCAGGGTGCCGGGAAGAGCTTCTGGACCCTCCCGATCTTCGGGTCGACGGCGGCGGCGGATCGCGATGTATTCTGGAAAACTGATCGGGGCCTTAGGTTTTTCTCATCGGGGGGTAAATATAGGCGAAGGGGCGATGTCAGGAGAGGGACCAGGCGCCCTCACACAGGGGTGGCGCGGCCAGGGGCTGGGCCGCGCCGCCCCCTTGTGTGGGGCCCTGGTGGCCCCCCTCCGACACTTCTTCGGATGTCTGGAAGCTTCCGGGTAAAATATGACTTCAGGAACTTGTTGCGTCCAATTCCGAGAATATTTCCTGTGTATCACTTCTGAAACACAAAAACAGCAGAAAACAGGAAACTGGCACTGTGGCACTTCGTTAATAGGTTAGTTCCGGAAAGTGTATAAAAATGCCACTAAGTGTAACGAAACAGTAGGCAAATGATGTAAAACAAAGCATGGAGCATCAAAAATTATAGATACGTTTGAGACGTATCAGTGTCCTATGCATTTATGTTTTGCTCTCTATGAAGGACAAGCTAAAAACCATTTGTATGTTTTTCCTTATGATTTGAACACACGTTTGACTTTCATTGTTTTATTTTCATGATCTTTTATTTGTGTTCATTTTCATGTTATAACATGGTTGCTAAGTTGTTATTGTCAAGATTATATCTTTCATGCCCATGTTTTAAGTTCTTATGATCCCAACTCACAAATGCTTACATATATGATCAAGATTGTGTAGGTGCATGTCACCTCAAAAATTATTCTTTTGTTATCACTTACCTACTCGAGGACGAGCAGGAGTTGAGCTTGGGGATGCTTGATACGTCTCCAACGTATCTATAATTTTTGATGCTCCATGCTTGTTTTTACACCATTGGCCTAATGTTTCATTACAATTCGTGGCACTTTTATGCAGTTTCCGGAACTAACCTACTAGCAAGTCGCCACAGTGCCAGTTTCCTGTTTTCTGCTGTTTTTGTGTTTTAGAAAAGCTACAAAGGAAATTTTCTCGGAATTGAACAAAACAAGTTCCTGAAGTCTTATTTTTCCCGGAAGCTTCCAGAGATCCGAAGAGGAGTCAGAGGGGGGCCACGAGGGCCCCACACACCAGGGCGGCGTGACCCAACCCCTGGCCGCGCCCCCTATGTGTGAGGGCGCCTCGGTCCACCTCTGACGATGCCCCTTCGCCTATAAAGACCCCCCGACGGGAAAAACCTAAGGACCCGATCAATTTTCCAGAACACATCGCGATCCGCCGCCGCCGTCGACCCAAAGATCGGGAGGATCCAAAAGCTCTTCCCGGCACCCTGCCGGAGAGGGGAATCGCCACCAGAGGTCTTCTTCATCGCCATGCTTGCCTCCAGATCGATGAGTGAGTAGTCTACCTTGGACTATGGGTCCATAGCAGTAGCTAGATGGTTATCCTCTCCACCATGTGCTTCATATTTAGATCTCATGAGCTGCCCTACATGATTGAGATCACCGTTATGTAATTCTACATGTTTGGTTTATTGGGATCCGATGAATATTGGTGTTATGATTGAGTTGCTATACTGAAATATATCTTATGTTATCTCTATGTTGTTAATGATCTTGCATGCTCTCTGTTGTTAGTAGCTATCTTGGCCGAGTAGTTGCTAGTGACTCCAAGAGGGGGTATTTATGCTCGATAGTGGGTTCATGCCTCTATTTAATCTGGGGGGAGTGACAGAAACCTCTAAGGTTGTAGATGTGTTGTTGCTACTATGGAGAAAACAACATTCATATGCTCAAGGGCATATGCTTTATTTACATTACACACTTTGCTTAATGCAATTATCTGTTGTTCGCAACTTAATACTCATGGGGTGTTCGGACGATATCCTCGTGAGTGGATTATTAGTCATAGATGCAGTTGGATGGCGGTCTATGTATTTTATTATAATGCCCAGAGTAAATCGCATAGTGATCTTCTTGACATATCACGTTATCTTTATTCTATCAATTGCCTAACTGTAATTTGTTTACCCAGCATGTGTTATTTATCTTATGGAGAGACACCACTAGTGAACTGTGGACCCCGGTCCTATTTCCATCATATTGCTATCACCTGTTTACTTTACTCGCACTGTTTACTTTACTAGCATAATATTATCATTTTTCATTCGATACGCTCATACCCTTTGTTTCAAGCAAAACGGTGAGATTGACAACCTCATCGCAAGTTGGGAACAATGTAATTGGTTGTGTGTGTGCAGGTTCCACATTGCTATTGGATGAAGACGAGTCAACAAGTGTCGTAAATGGCGCCCTTGTTGGAGTGCTATTAGGCCAGTCGGCATCACCTTCAGTTATTTGTCTGCTCTTCTGTTGAACGATTAAACCTTGGTTTCTTACTGAGGGAAAAGACTTGCCGCTGTGCTCATCATACTTTCCGCTTGGAGTTTCCCAACTGCCTGGCCATAATCATGATGAACTACACGCCAGCCATCGCGGCTTGCAGTATGTTTCGAGGAAAATTGATCGGATCTTTAGGTTTTTCCCGGCGAGGGGAATATATAGGCGGAAGGGAGGCGTCAGGAGGTGGACCAGGCGGCCTCACCCCCTGGTGGCGCGGCCAGGTCCTGGGCCGCGCCTCCCTAGGGTGTGGCCAGCCCTGGCCCCCCTCCGTCTCATCTTTAGACGTCGCGACGCTTCGAGAAAAATAGTAGGTTCGACTTTTGTTTTGTCCAATTCCGAGAATATTTCCTGTGTAGCTTTTCTGAAACACAAAAAAGGAGAAATCAGGGAACTGGCACTATGGCGTCTTGTTAGTAGGTTAGTTCCGAAAAATGCATAAAAACGCCATGAAGTGTAACAAAACACAAAGCAAATAGTATATAAACAAGCATGGAGCATCAAAAATTATAGATACGTTGGAGACGTATCAATGGGAAGGAGGAGCTTGGACAGGAGGGGGAAATGAGCTCTGACAGGAGAGGATTCGGGTCGCCATCGAGGTCAACAAGGAGAGATATCGCCAGTGATGGTGGGGCAAGGGGACACCGGGGAGGAAGGTCATCGGGACGGTGGTCGCCATGGAAGGAGGTCACCGAGGATGTGGTTGCCGAGAGGGCACGAGTAGCTCGAGCTTGACTCTAGGCACCGACTGCTAGATCTTGATGGCGCTAGTGTGAATACGAGCAGGAGACATGGTGCGGATGGGATCTGCAGGAGAGCGGCAGGCGGCGACCTTGGCCTCCAGCGTGTAAGATGGAGCCCAACGGTGGCGAGGGCACCGGGAGGCCACCGGCGGCGACTTCGTTGGGAGAAGGCGAGTCCGTCCGGAGTCGACCCTATCTAGAAAAAGTGAGAAGAAAAAAGAAAAAGAAAAATTATGGGGTGAGAGTGACAGGTGGGCCAGTCTGTGTCCGACTCGGACGCGTGGATACGCGAAGTGTGTCCGAGCTGACACAAAATTAGTCAAATGTGGGAGACAAATGGATCACATGCAGATATTTTATCTATTTAGGGCCGTTGGGCCAGATTTTTTGCATCCCACATAGATAGACATCCTTTGTCCATTTGGGAGGCCCGTTAAACATTTCCGGGAGCTCCTATTTGACACATTTAGTGTCAGCGAACACATCGACGCCTGAAGGAACCGCACATGGGCCGGCCCACTAGCTCAGTCGCTCCAGATTTTTCCTGTTTGGTTTTGTTTAATAATCATTGATTTGAAAAAATGTTCAGATTTCCAATAAAAATATATTTAAAAATTTTCAGATAATCTGTTCAGATTTCTAAATTGTTTACTTTCGAAACTGTTCAATTTTAAAACTGTTCATATTTCAAAATTGTTCAGATTTAAAATTGTTCCATTTCAAAATTGTTCCATTTTAAAACTGTTCATTTTCAAAATTGTTCATTTTCAAAATTGTTCAGTTTAAAATTGATTCAAATCTAACAACATTCATATTTTTAAAATATTTTGTAAAAAGTTAAAAAAATTTGAAAAATGTTCTCATTCGAAATTTGTTCAAAAAAAATTAAAAAACATTTTAAAAAAGTTTCATAAAAACCAACCAAAAAAACGCAAAAAGCCAGAAATTCGACCAACAGAAACGCAAAACCGAAAAACCAAAGAAAATCAGCCAGAAAGTCTCCAGAAGGTTCCCAAAACCGGTATAAACCAACGTATTATTGGGCCGGCCCGTTTTAAACACTAGCATTATAAGGGTGCGCGTCAGTCTGTAGCTAACACAACGAGCGTCAAATAGGATTCGTGAAGATTTCCTAGCTTGGGGTACGAGTGTGCAGCGAGGCGAGGCCAGGGTTGGCAAGGTGTGCCCCGAGTTTGATTGCAAAGGAGAGGGTGCGAGACAAAAGACATGGGTGGGTTAAAACTTGCAGGTCCTACCCAAATCACGTACAGTGCTAATGCATATATCCGACTCAGCCAGTCAAATTGCTTGCAGAGGATCCTCCGTCTCTTCCCTGCCAAAAAGCAAGAGAGAGAATGATCAAAGGAGAGGGGAAAGGGCGTGCAGCGGATGCATGTCTTACAAAGACCAGAACCAAAGACAGGATCGCAAAACTGCACTAGGTAGCTTTTTTTCTCTCTCTCTGCACCTGCACCGCCTGATTCTATCACAACGTGACCAGGGAGGGCCGCGAGAAATATGGATGAGCTAATTACACTTTTGGTACCACAACTTGCACTCGGGTTGCATTTTTGTACCATATCTCGCAAATCAAACTCCGGTGGTACCACAACTTGCACACTTGAAATGAGTTTAGTCCTGACCAATAGCAAACTGCCACGTGGAGCCGGAGCTGGAGAAGATTGTTTTGCAATCAAAACCCTTGGCGATTTTATTATTGCAAAAACCACCTCCCACGTGCCGAGTCACTCCTCCCACGCGACGCTTCACTCTCTCCCACACTCTGCTTCACTCTCTCCCACGCTCCGCTTCACTCCTCCGGCAGCGAAATCCTCTCTGGCAGTGACGACAACTCAAGCACATGATGGCGAGTTCTCACGAGGAGGGTTCACTCGAGAGCTCGGGCAGGTCATCACTTGCAACTCAGTGTGGAGGGTCGCGGCTGAGGGGAGGCATGACCTCGCCTGCAATTCGACGGGGACGCCCCGGTGTCGTCTACCGCCGCCTCGGGACGAATTAGTTACGACGACGATGGCGGGGACGAAGACTACGACGTCTTCTACCACTGCCTCGGGATGAATTAGTTAGGTTTATTTGTTTTTAGTTAAATTTCAACTGTCTTTATAAAATTCACCATGTTTTAATGAAATTTGTCTAGTTTCAAATTTGAGATGTGTGGCGCGGCTGCACCCCCCCCACCCACCCCCCAAACGGCCTAAAAAACACTTGCGCCAGTCGCCGGTTGGGGGGGGGGCGTGTGGAGAAGTTTTAACTGCAGTGTACATAGGGAGGTGTTTACATCTCCGTGATTCCTTGCGGTCCTGTAGCCCTGTGTATTCGGTCCACACAAAATTAAGTAGCAGTCCTTTTACAAAGCAGGATCTCTTTTGCAGCAGAGAAGCTCGCTGCCTGCCTTTGATCAAGATAGACATAGCCAAAAGATAAACAGAGCATGACTCGCTCCCCCCACCTCTCTCCCCACCTCCTGCTTTGAGAGTCGTGAGCGGCAGACCGGGGCTCTCACGAGCCTTCCTCGCCGGAATAGCCGGCAGGAGGCGGAGGGGAGCCGTCGGAGTAGCTAGGTGTAGGTCTAGTTGGCGTAGCTGCTTGCTTGTAGTGGGCTTGGTGTCCGGGGTTGTGGAATATCCAGATCTTGGCGGCGAGATCTGGGGCCTAGGGATGCTCCCTGCCCTCTGCTTGCTCCGATGGCCGGAGCTGGAGACGGTGATGAGCTCCACCACTCCCTCCAATAAATCTGCCGCTATTTTCTTCCTGCAGGTGCGGACCCGTTCCGAAGCTTCTCTTTCTCTCACCGGCCGTGGTGGTGGGGGGAGATGGAGATGCAAGGGTGGATCTTCACCGGTGAGAGCTGATGAATCTCTGCTGCCTCCTCTGGCCGGCCTTGGTGGCGAGGGGATGGGGCAGCACGGATCTTGGCGTTCTGACCAAGCTCGGAAGCTTATCCCAGGCGTTGTGGCCTTCCAGCCGGATCTCTTCCTTTCTCCTTCTCTGACTGGCCGAGGCGGCGAGGAGAGGAGGAGTGATACGTCTCAAACGTATCTATAATTTTTGATGCTCCATGCTTTGTTTTACACCATTTGTCTATTGTTTCGTTACACTTAGTGGCATTTTTATACATTTTCCGGAACTAACCTATTAACGAAGTGCCACAGTGCCAGTTTCCTGTTTTCTGCTGTTTTTGTGTTTCAGAAGTGATACACAGGAAATATTCTCGGAATTGGACGAAACAAGTTCCTAAAGTCATATTTCATCGGGGAGCTCCCAAACATCCGAAGACCTGACGGAAGGGGGCCACGTGGCCCCCACACACAGGGGCGGCGCGGCCTGGCCCCTAGCCGCGCCACCCCCTTGTGAGGGCGCGTGGCTCCACCTCTGACAGCCCCCTTTCGCCTATATATACCCCCTGACGAGAAAAACCTAAGGGCCCGATCAGTTTTCCAGAATACATCGCGATCCGCCGCCGCCGTCGACCCGAAGATCGGGAGGGTCCAGAAGCTCTTCCCGGCACCCTGCCGGAGAGGGGAATCGCCACCGGAGGTCTCCTTCATCGCCATGATTGCCTCCGGAGCGATGAGTGAGTAGTCTACCTTGGACTATGGGTCCATAGCAGTAGCTAGATGGTTGTCTTCTCCACCATGTGCTTCATGTTTAGATCTCATGAGCTGCCCTACATGATTGAGATCACCGTTATGTAATTCTATGATGTTGGTTTGTTGGGATCCGATGAATATTGGTGTTTATGATTAAGTTGCTGTACTGAATTATATCTTATGTTAACTCTATGATGTTTATGATCTTGCATGCTCTCCGTTGTTAGTAGCTATCTTGGCCGAGTAGTTGCTAGTGACTCCAAGAGGGGGTATTTATGCTCGATAGTGGGTTCATGCCTCTATTTCACCTGGGGGAGTGACAGAAACCTCTAAGGTGGTAGATGTGCTGTTGCTACTAGGGAGAAAACAACATTCATATGCTCGAGGGCATATGCTTTGTTTACATTACACACTTTGCTTAATGCAATTATCTGTTGTTCGCAACTTAATACTTCTAGGGTGTTCGGATGATATCCCCGGGGGTGGATTATTAGTCATAGATGCAGTTGGATGGCGGTCTATGTATTTTGTTGTAATGCCCAGAGTGAATCTCATAGTGATCTTCTTGACATATCACGTTATCTTTATTCTATCAATTGCCCAACTGTAATTTGTTTACCCAGCATGTTATTTATCTATGGAGAGACACCACTAGTGAACTGTGGACCCCGGTCCTATTTTAATCATATTGCAATCACCTGTTTACTATTCCCGCACTGACTTTACTAGCATATTACTACTGTTTTCCACTCGATACACTCATAACCTTTGTTTCAAGCAAACCGGTGAGATTGACAACCTCATCGCAAGTTGGGAACAAAGTATTTGTTTGTGTGTGTGCAGGTTCCACAAACACCTTCAGTCGTCATTGTCTCTCCTCTCCTGATCGATAAACCTTGGTTTCTTAACTGAGGGAAAATTTGCCGCTACACTCATCATACCTTCCTCTTGGGGTTCCCAACGGGCTGGTCAATCACCACGCACAAGGACATCTGCTTCCACGTCAACTAAACGCCATCAACCGGTAGCAGCAACTTTTCTGGCGCCGTTGTCGGGGAGGAAGAGAAGACTTCTGCGAGGGGAGTTCTTCGCACACTCATTCTTTACTTTGTTATTTGTTTTGCTTTACTTTATTTTATTTCACCCGCATTGCTTTTATATCAAAAACCCAAAAAAAATAGAATCCTTGGTAGCTGTTTTTATTTGTTTACTTTAGTTCACTATGTCTAGTTCCGTTGCTACTACTATGTCTCCCGAGGACATGATTTTCACTTTTAAGCAAAAGGATGAGGAAAGTTTTAAGGAAGCTTGGTCTAGGATTTATGATTGGTATGAAAAAACTGAATCTAAAATGACTTTGAGTTTGCTTCTTAGTAGTTTTTACTTTGGGCTTTCTCTTCGTTATAGATATGCTTTGGATGCTACTACTGAAGGAGATTTCCTTCATTGTGATGGAGATCAAGCCTTCAATACTATAAAAAAGTTGATTACAATTTACAGCATGCCAACCTATTTTGATTCCTCTCTTGTGTGCATCTTTAATAGACTTAATACTCTTGAGGCTCGCACTGCTAGTTTGAATTCTTGCTACAATACTCTTCGCCAGCATTTTGATTATGTGCCAATAAATTCTGAACCTTCGAGTTGGAATCCTACAATAAAAATCACCATTAATGGTGAAACTTTTCATGCTCGTTGTGACATTATGTCTGAATTTTGTCTTATGCCAAAGGATGTTTATGAATCTTTGAGCCTTTGGAAGCTTTCTGAGGGGGGAGAAGAAATTTCTCTTACTAACAATGCCACTATATTTCCCCTTGGAATCGCTGAAGGAGTCTTTACAAAAGTCCTAGGAAGAATGATATCTACTGATTATCTTGTTATTGAATGTGTAGGGAAAGGACAAATTACACTTGGGAGATCCCTCTTGAAGCTCTTGGGCGCCGTCATCGACGTGGGAAAAGGCAATATAATATTTACTACTCCACCTTGCAATAACCATGTCTTTCCTAAAGTCAAGAGCAAAGGTAAGAAAGCAAGACGTAAGGCACGCGCTGATCCTAGCACTTCATCTATTGATATTACTTGATTCGCACTTTTCTGCGCCTAGCTCAAAGGCGTTAAAGAAAAGCACTCTTGGGAGATAACCCAATGTTTACTTTTCAGTACTTTTTATTTTATTTGAGTCTTGGAAGTCATTACTACTGTAATGACCGCTCCTTATCTTGTTTATTTCGTTTTTGTGCCAAGAGAAGCCTCTAATTTGAGTGAGGTAAAGATTTGGGGTTATTGCTGTCCTGAAACTGTTTTCGGTGCTGCACCGTAAAAATTCGTGAAAATTCTCTGTTTATCTTTTGGACCTGCGATTTCTTGTGCATATGCCCCAGGTTATATCCAAACTTTTCTTAGTTGAACACTTTTTGATTTGAGCAACGGAAAATCCCTCAAAAATTCGTCCTTTGTCAGCTGTTCAGTTTTGACAGATTTCTGCCAATATTCGTTTTTGCCACTTTATCGCTTTCTTTTGAGTTCTTTTTGATCATGGAACTCTTGTGGAAGTTGCTACAGTAGTATATACTTTATATGTGGTGGTTTTGGGCTGAAACCTGAAGCTAAAAGAGGGTGAATATATTTTATGCTTACACTAATGTTGCTAATAGAATTGTGTTTAGTTTTGTATGAAGGAAGTTTTCAAGTGTAGGGATTGGAGAATGATGAGATGAGTTGAAGAATGGACAAAAGCTCAAGCTTGGGGATGCCCAACACCCCAAGAAATATCCAAGAAGTACAAGTGTCAAAGCTTGGGGATGCCCCCGAGGCACCCCTTCTTTATCGGCAAAAATCAGGTCACCTTTCAAAACACTATATTTTTATTGCTTCATGCACTATGTATTTTTCTTGGAGCGTCAGTTGTTTTAGTTTTCTTAGTTTGCTTAGTTTGTTTGTTTTCTGCAATAAATGGTTGGACCCCAACAAATTTCCTTTGGAGGAGATGTACTCGTTTTCATTTGCAAAGAATGCTCTAGTTTTCACTCTTATTTAAAATCGAGCATTCTACTTTTTCTGCTACTGCTTTTGGTTTTCGTTTTCACCTTGATATGCGTTCAGATCTTGTCATATCTTTTCATCAAGGTGCATTTTTGCCTCTGGTCTTTATTGGTTTTCATCAAAAGAGGTATCTTTAAAAATTTCAAATGGTGTTGGAAAAGAGAAAAAAGCTTTGTGCAAAATAGTGGTACAAGAAGGAGCTCGTGTAGACTGCGGCTTAGGCTTTTTCATGTCATGCTTGATGTCTTTTTGATAGTATGTTTAGTGGTTTTGCTGTAGCATGACTTGTCTCAAATAACTGAGATTGCTTAATGAGCCTTTGAAAAAATCATGCGTTGTTTTTATTGTATGGAAGCATTATTTTGGTTTTCTCCTTGATGCTTTATTTGGGTTGACTTGGCGCATGCTCACACATGTTAGACTCTTCCAAAGTCGCCATTAGCCTTCATGATCATTTAGTTTTTGACTTTTGATGCCATCGTATGCTTCTTTTAATGTCGCTTTGTCGCTTTGCATGATTATGGTCATTATTGCTCTCTTAGTCGGTCGCTCCCAGTCTTTTGCTAGCCCTCGCCTTGTACTGAGTATGAGCTCTACTCGTGCATCCAACTCCTTAAAGCCAAAGTTTTCCAAAGTGTCCACTATACATACCTACTAGCAATTTGCTATTCCAAGTAAATTTGACTTGCTTTTATATTCTCTTCAAATTAAACTCTTACCAGTGTTATGCGAAATTCGGTCAGTAAAGCTCTCACGAACCGGAAGGCACACTTTACTTTTTCCTGTTCTTAAAAATTTGACATTGTGGTCTTTTATGATGAGTTGTTATGCTTGCAAGTTGTAAGTTGGAGACTAGCCCAGCCATGCCGTCATGGGGCAAGCTTTCAACATTGCACTTCTTATTTGAGTTGATATTGTGATCTTTTGTTTATGGATGCCCGCTGTGTTAAATGAATTGGGAATCTTGTGAGGATCATGGAGTTTTTATATGTGTCAGGGAAATGCCGGGCCGCCAATCTAAGCCATGCATAATTCATGGTGGAAATTTGCAGCATACCCATGGTGAACATTCGACGACGCATCTCACAATAAAAAGCTAAACAATATAGCAAATAAAAGAGATGCCGAGGTGTTCATTGTCTGCTTGTCCTGTCATTTTGGTGTGGGCTTGTTCCATGTCATCGGGCATGGAGGTACCCCATTGGCGGTTCTCAATGATATGCATATACTTACAATGACAAGAGCCTTGCTTGGGACTCTAAGTAAACTAGCATAGTTTGGGTACTCGTATTCACGGGACACGAGGTTTTCAACTTATGATTTGTCAAGCATATGCATCATAATTGTTCTCGCATTAACTTTAACCATTCAAGATGCTTATGATGGGGGCAATGAGAGCTCAAAGCCGGTAAGTACCATAATTTTTGAAGGTTATAAAACTTGCAATCACTGCTTCCCTCTGCGAAGGGCCTATCTTTTACTTTTATGTTGAGTCACCACCTTCTTTCTTTATGCACCCTTAAGAGAGCATAGTTGTCATTCTTAGTGTGATATGCATTGTCCCAAGGTTCATTGATTGACTCATATTGTTGGTTTCACTTGTTCTTAAATTATTTGTACCTAGTCGCCCTCTTAAACTTTGAGGTGTCCTATGCATTTATGTTTTGCTCTCTTTGAAGGACAAGCTGAAAACCACTTGTATGTTTTTTCCTTATGATTTGAACACACGTTTGACTTTCATTATTTCATTATCATGATCTTTTGTTTGTGTTCATTTGCATGTTTACAACATGTTTGCTAAGTTCTTATTGTCATGATTATATCTTCATGCCCATGTTTAAGTTCTATTGATCCCAGCTCACCAATGCTTACATATATGATCAAGATTGTGTAGGTGCATGTCACCTCAAAAATTATTCTTTTGTTATCACTTACCTACTCGAGGACGAGCAGGAGTTAAGCTTGGGGATGCTTGATACGTCTCAAACGTATCTATAATTTTTTATGCTCCATGCTTAATTTTACACCATTTGCCTATTGTTTCGTTACACTTAGTGGCATTTTTATACATTTTCTGGAACTAACCTATTAACGAAGTGCCACAGTGCCAGTTTCCTGTTTTCTGCTGTTTTTGTGTTTCAGAAGTGATACACAGCAAATATTCTCGGAATTGGACGAAACAAGTTCCTAAAGTCATATTTCATCGGGGAGCTCCCAACATCCGAAGACCTGACGGAGGGGGGCCACGTGGCCCCCACACACAGGGGCGGCGCGGCCTGGCCCCTCGCCGCGCCACCCCCTTGTGAGGGCGCGTGGCTCCACCTCTGACAGCCCCCTTTCGCCTATATATACCCCCTGACGAGAAAAACCTAAGGGCCCGATCAGTTTTCCAGAATACATCGCGATCCGCCGCCGCCGTCGACCCGAAGATCGGGAGGGTCCAGAAGCTCTTCCCGGCACCCTGCCGGAGAGGGGAATCGCCACCGGAGGTCTCCTTCATCGCCATGATTGCCTCCGGAGCGATGAGTGAGTAGTCTACCTTGGACTATGGGTCCATAGCAGTAGCTAGATGGTTGTCTTCTCCACCATGTGCTTCATGTTTAGATCTCATGAGCTGCCCTACATGATTGAGATCACCGTTATGTAATTCTACGATGTTGGTTTGTTGGGATCCGATGAATATTGGTGTTTATGATTAAGTTGCTGTACTGAATTATATCTTATGTTATCTCTATGATGTTTATGATCTTGCATGCTCTCCGTTGTTAGTAGCTATCTTGGCCGAGTAGTTGCTAGTGACTCCAAGAGGGGGTATTTATGCTCGATAGTGGGTTCATGCCTCTATTTCACCTGGGGGAGTGACAGAAACCTCTAAGGTGGTAGATGTGCTGTTGCTACTAGGGAGAAAACAACATTCATATGCTCGAGGGCATATGCTTTGTTTACATTACACACTTTGCTTAATGCAATTATCTGTTGTTCGCAACTTAATACTTCTAGGGTGTTCGGATGATATCCCCGGGGGTGGATTATTAGTCATAGATGCAGTTGGATGGCGGTCTATGTATTTTGTTGTAATGCCCAGAGTGAATCTCATAGTGATCTTCTTGACATATCACGTTATCTTTATTCTATCAATTGCCCAACTGTAATTTGTTTACCCAGCATGTTATTTATCTATGGAGAGACACCACTAGTGAACTGTGGACCCCGGTCCTATTTTAATCATATTGCAATCAACTGTTTACTATTCCCGCACTGTTTACTTTACTAGCATATTACTACTGTTTTCCACTCGATACACTCATAACCTTTGTTTCAAGCAAACCGGTGAGATTGACAACCTCATCGCAAGTTGGGAACAAAGTATTTGTTTGTGTGTGTGCAGGTTCCACAAACACCTTCAGTCGTCATTGTCTCTCCTCTCCTGATCGATAAACCTTGGTTTCTTAACTGAGGGAAAATTTGCCGCTACACTCATCATACCTTCCTCTTGGGGTTCCCAACGGGCTGGTCAATCACCACGCACAAGGACATCTGCTTCCACGTCAACTAAACGCCATCAACCGGTAGCAAGGAGTTAGGCGTGCATGCTGCTGGTGTGCGTCAAGCACATCTGGAGTCCCTTGAAGCTCAAGATGCGGTCGATTCCAAGCGGTGGTGAGGAGCACCGCCGCTACCCTTGGCCAAGGGGGCCTCATCGCACCTCGAGAGTGCCTGCTCCGAGGAGTAATCTCTTCCTCCAGGCTGTTATGCCGACATGGAGGTTTACTAATCTCGACACGGCGATCCATCCTGGCGGCGGACCAAGTGGCGTAGTCCCCGGCGTCGTCGTCAGCGGCCGGTGGTCGGGATCTTGGTGTTCAAGCGGCGGAGAAGAAGGACCGGATTGCTTTTCAGCCCCGCCCTCCGGGGGCCTTCTTGTAAAATCTGGGGACCTGACTGTTATTCGTTGTATGTTCAGGTTCCTATTTGTAATTATGCCTGCCGCTTAATGGAGCTTCAGGGGCCTTCGGGCCTTTTACCGTTCAAAAAAAAAATCAGGATAGACATGGCGTCTTCACGGGGGTCAGTGCCTACCAAGTACCAAACCTGTTTCGCAGCTTTTGACCGATCCCTTTCAACTTTCAAGTTTGTTTTTGGTTAGGCGATTTTTTTTTGAATGTTAGCAGGAGAACTGCTAAATTCATTGATTAGAAAGAAGGTTTGGTCCAGTTTATAAGGAAAACCGGACCCAAAAACCATACAAACACCCACGCAACGCCTTGCGGCTTACACCAAACACCCACACAAGCACTTGACAAGGACTCGCCTTGTTCAATCTCTTGCCAAGTGGCGAGGAGAGAGAACATAGAGTCACAAGACCGCGTCACCGCTGGAAGAAGACAACACCGAAGCACAACCTCGAGTCAAAGATGACACGCGTCGACGCACCGCCCACCCATGGCGCCTAGAAAGGAGTAGTCGGCGGGTGAAGCGGCAGGACCCGGACGAACTTGAGAGAGGCGACACTCGGAAATGCCAGACCAGTGTACATTGCGCCCTCGAGGCCCATGCTTAAGGTAGCAGCCAACATCAACTCCCGTTGTCAACATCGGACTCCACGAGCAACAAAGGCAACACCTCCAAGGAGGAGAACGACGTCGTGACGCCGCTGTTGCCCGATCCAGCAGACTGGATCTAGGGTTTCCCCCGTAGCTCGGAAGGGGGCAAAACGAGAAGGGCCTCGACCACGCCTCCAAGGAGGTAACGGCGCCCGCAGGCGTCGCCATCGTCTTGCATTTGCAGGGATTTCTCCCAGCCCTCACGTTGATCCCGAACCAAATAAACAACACAGGAGCACCAGCTGAAACATGCCACCAACAAGAGGACCATCCTTGACGATGGCGAGGAAGGAGGGCGAAGAAACCTCCAGCGCCACCCCGCACAGCCCACCACGCTGCGGGCCAACCTCCCTCATCCCCGCACGGCTATGGGCACGCACACAGACAGCGCCGCCAGCCGCCTCCCAGCCCTCCTCCACGCCGCTGCTGCGCCACAACGCCAGCACCTCACCAACGCGCCGGCCAACGAGCCGCGCCCTCCTCCTCATCCACCACCGCGGCTCCAGCAGCACAGACCCGACGCCCTGCACGGCTCCAGCAAGGCCGGCACGCCCTTCTCCACCTCCTCGACGCCCCCAGCGCCTCCGGCCCACCAGAGCCCATCGGCCCGCGCGCGAGCCCGGATGCGCTGGCAGCGCCACAGCAAGCCGCCGGCGCCGGTCCCTCAGCACCGCGCAGCCCTCCGCGCCGTCGCACAGCACCGGCGACCTCCGTCGCCAGCCCCGACCACCGCGCCGCCGCGCCCCACGCCAGCGCGCCGCCACCGCTCGATGCCGCCAGCCCGCGCCATCCACCACCGAGCGGGGTGAGAGAGAGCCCCGCCGCCGCCGACGCCGACCGGGCTTCGCCCGTCAGCGCCCCATGGCGGCGACGAGGAGAGGGGAGGGGGGAGCTGGGCCCTTGCCCGGCGGCTAGGGTTTCCCCCCGGTCGCTCGCGGGAGCGACGCGGGAGGGACGAGTCGTGAGAGTGAGAACCGCTCTTTGTGAATTAGGCGATTTTGGCTCGCCAGGGGTAATGAGTAGTGCGCAGCACTGCATTGTCAGGGTGAGGGGACACGCTCTGTTGTGTCTCCCGTACATGGTGGGGGCTATCTTTCTCTCACCTGGTTGCGACTTGCGAGTTGGCAGATCTTCGCTTTTTTCCTTCCTTCCATTCTTTGTCCTATCCTCCAGCGCCCTCTGTTGTACACCATGAGCGATAGTGAGCATTGACCGGTTAAACCCCCAAATCCAAAAACAAATAAAACTGGTTAGAATCTAGTAAACTCTCAAATCCATTCCTTTTAAATCTCTAATTAACAAATTGTAATTTTGACAAAGAATTTGGATTTAAATATAAATATAAGAATAAGGAAAAAAATCCTGAAATGTTAAGATAAATGAACAAGAAGAAGCTTAGCTCATGGCACGAGTGATGGTACCCTTCCACAGTCTCATCGACGAGGTACTCGACCGCCCGCATGCCTCCTAATGTTCTTGGCACAAGCGTACCGAGCTCCAGCTCGCCATCTTCCACTTGATGGAGCACGTCGCCGCCGACGCCATCCGGTGCCCGTAGGACGAGTGGCACCGCATCGACCTCACCACCAAGTCATCGCTCTATGCAGCACTCCATGGAGCTGCACACCATGGTCTCGCCCCCAACCGCCTCCGCCCGCGACATCTAAGCCTCCCTCAAGTCAATGTTCCACAGCAACCACCTTGCGTGCTCCATGAATCTCACAGAGGAGATTCACCGGCAGGACCAGCAAATTCAGAGCGGTAGGGGTCTCCAAAAGTGAATAGGAGCACATCGGCATCATCCAAGCCAAACACGTCTCATAATGTGCCAGCCTAACCTGGATAGTAGGTTTGTCTCACAGAGATAGGTGAAATGAAAGGCACTGCGACTAACCCGTGAGCACTTACTAGGCCTGCCTCAAGTCGATCTCTGGTGTGCTTTGGAATGAAGTTGTTAGCATAAAACCACGACATTGACGCTCTAATTTTGAAAATCATGACTTTATGTTTGAATCGCACAAAACAACGATATTTTGATCTGGTTTTTACAATTCACACTAAACTCAAATTGATCGCAAATTGACACAAAAACTGATAGGGTACTCACTTGTAAGGTTGAGGTGGCAAAGAAACAAGTAAAGTCGTAGACGTGGATGGAGGGCCCACTTGTCAGGTCAATGAAAAATCTAGATATCTAAAATAATAATAATAAGTGAAAACCGCACCATCGTGACTGTGTCGCCGCCGCCCTCTGGCGAACTGGTGGTCAGCCCCTAGTGAACTGGTTGCCGACCCATGTCCCCAGAGCTCAGCCTCATCATCTTGTGCATCTCCGCGCAAGGAATCAACCGGGGCTGCTTCGAATCGACATTTTCGCCTCGTCTTCATCCACTCCGGCCGCTGTCGCCCGGCTAGATTCCGGCTAAGCGCGGCGGTGTGTTCAAGGAGGGCCATGTTGTAGCAGCGGGGAGGAGGGCCATGGCGGCGGGCGCGGCCAGGCGCGGCGAGGCACGGCTAGGTGCGGCGGTGCCAGGGGCCGGAGCGATGCGGACGAGCTGTTCAAGGGTGGCGTGGAGGCCATTGGCGACGGCAAGAGCCGCTCCTCCAAATTGGCGGCGCACCGGCGGACGGCTTGTAGCTCCTGTGGCCTGGTCAAGCTGGTGAGGATCAACGTGATCCGAAGGGGTTTTAGGCTCAATCTTTCACGGCGATCGAGATAGATGGTAGATAAACTCCGTCGTTGAGCAGATTAGATCTACTCCACGAACTGCAAAGCAGATCCTTGCGAATCAGCAAGCAAAACCAACGATATTGGTGTCCCTCGACATGGGACCTTTTTCCTGTGTATTCTTAACTCGAAATCAACTCCCCCTTACATTGGTGTGCACCCCCTTTGGCTTTATAGTTGCAGCCGACCTCCCTATTACTTGACTTACAAGCAAAATGAAAATATGGAAATAAAATAAACTCAACAACTCGGACAACTGTTTCCTAAACCAAAAACTAAAACAAACAGAACTAAAATAAAAAGGACTCTTTTGTTGGTGCGCCACCATCTTCAACACGCTGCTAGGTGGTCCCCAACCGGACTCCTTCAAGGACAACATGCTCCACCAATATTGCACTCCAATTGCGTCCCTAATCTTTTCCTTGCGTGGTAGAAATAGAAACAAAAACTTTGTCTTGGTAGTATCAGCAACAACATAACCAGAGATAGCATAGTAAGCACTATCATACATGGGAGGCGCCACATCTTCCTCCCCTTCTCCAAGCAAAACCATCCTCGGTTTTGAGTCAATCAGCAAAACATCAATAGGGACATATTGAGCTGATACTTTAGGACTGTCAACAACAGAAATGGCAGCAGCAGATTCGGCTCTTGTTTCATTATGTTCAAGGTGCTCAGAAAGGGGTATAGCAGCTTCGGCTTCCTTCTACTTCACCTCTTTGTGCTCCTTGAATTTTGCTTCAACCTCCTTGAGTTGCTGGAGTTTTTCATCTCTCCAAGCCTTATACGTCAAGGTATCCATGGAGAGCAGATGATATGTCTTCTTGCCATAGGATAAAACATACTTGGTATAACAGTAATTATTCATGTGAAATGATGCACCTTGGTCCTTGCACCATGGCCTTCCCAAAAGGAGATGACATGAAACCGTGTGTAGAGGAAGCACATCACACCAAACAGCAAAAGCTAAGTTGCCCAACAAAAATTGAACCATTGTGTGATGGGTGATGGCAAGCTTGTTGTCACCTATACGTAGAAAATATGGTTCGTGAAGTGGCATCATCGGCATCTCTAACTTCTCCACCATCTCATTGCTAACAGCGTTGATTAGAGCCATTTGGTCGATCATCAAAGGACACACTCGTTCTTGCACAATCACACGAGTATGGAACAGTTGCTCAGCATGCCCTTTCTCTTCTTTCTGAAACCAATGGGAGAACACGTTCTTTTCCTCCATAATTGAATCAGATATCAGCAGAACATACAGCCAGTAAATGATGATATTGTAGTAACAATTACGACGGACAAATAACAGGGAACTGCGGACTGACGCCCAAGAGGAGACAACAAAGGAAGTGTACTCACGTGAAAGTAGACAACACGATCCTGAATTCTCGTTTGCCTTATTTAATTTTATCTTGGACACTGATACGTCTCCAACGTATCCATAATTTTTGATGCTCTATGCTTATTTTTACACCATTTGCTTAGTGTTTCGTTACACTTCGCGTCACTTTTATGCATTTTCCGGAACTAACCTACTAACAAGTCGCCACAGTGCCAGTTACCGGTTTTCTGCTGTTTTTGTGTTTCAGAAAAGTTACACGGGAAATATTCTCGGAATTAGACGAAACCAAAGCCAGTCGCCCAGAATTTTATCGAAGCTTCCAGAGAACCGAAGAGGAGATGGAGTGGGGCCACGAGGTGGCCACACACCAGGGCGGCGCGGCCCAGGGCCTGGCCACGCCCCCTATGTGTGAGACCACCTCGATCCACTTCTGACGATGCCCCTTCTCCTATAAAGATCCCCCGACGAGAAAAACCTAAGTACCCGATCAGTTTTCCAGAACACATCATGATCCGCCGCCGCCGTCGACCCGAAGATCGGGAGGGTACAGAAGCTCTTCCCGGCATCCTGCCGGAGAGGGGAATCGCCATCAGAGGTCTTCTTAATCGCCATGCTTGCCTCCGGAGCGATGAGTGAGTAGTCTACCTTGGACTATGGGTCCATAGCAGTAGCTAGATGGTTGTCTTCTCCACCACGTGCTTCATGTTTAGATCTCATGAGCTGCCCTACATGATTAAGATCACCGTTATGTAATTCTACATGTTTGGTTTGTTGGGATCCGATGAATATTGGTGTTATGCTTGAGTTGAAGTACTAAAATTTATCTTTTGTTATCTCTATGTTGTTTATGATCTTGCATGCTCTCCGTTGTTAGTAGCTATCTTGGTCGAGTAGTTGCTAGTGACTCCAAGAGGGGGTATTTATGCTCAATAGTGGGTTCATGTCTCTATTTAATCTGGGGGAGTGACAGAAACCTCTAAGGTTGTAGATGTGTTGTTGCTACTAGGGGGAAAACAAAATTCATATGCTCAAGGGCATATGCTTTGTTTACATTACACACTTTGCTTAATGTAATTATCTGTTGTTCGCAACTTAATACTCATGGGGTGTTCGGATGATATCCCCATGAGTGGATTATTAGTCATAGATGCAGTTGGATGGCGGTCTATGTATTTAGTTGTAATGCCCAGAGTAAATCTCATAGTGATCCTCTCATCATATGCACGTTATCTTTATTCTATCAATTGCCCAACTGTAATTTGTTTACCCAGCTTGTATTATTTTATCTATGAAGAGACACCGCTAGTGAACAGTGGATCCCGGTCCTATTTCCTTTATATTGCTATCACCTGTTTAGTTTACTCGCACTATTTACTTTACTCGCATACTATTATCACTTTCCACTCGATACGCCCATACCCTTTGTTTCAAGCAAACCGGTGAGATTGACAATCTCATCGTAAGTTGGGAACAAAGTATTTGGTTGTGTTGTGTGCAGGTTCCGCGTTGCTATTGGTTGAAGATGAGTCAACAAGTGTCGTAAACGGCGCCCTTGTTGGAGTGTTATTAGGCCAGTCAGCATCACCTTCAGTCGTTTGTTTGCTCCTCTCCTAAACGATAAACCTTGGTTTCTTAACTGAGGGAAAAACCTTGCTGCTATATTCATCATACCTTCCTCTTGGGGTTCCCAACGGGCTAGTCATTCAACTAGGCATCAGTTCTTTTTCTGGCGCCATCAACCAGCAATCAAGCTCTTTTTTTGGCGCCGTTGCCGGGGAGGAAGTAGAAAACTTCTGCGAGGGGAGTTTTTCACACGCACATCCTTTACTTTGTTTTAAGTTTTTCTTTTACTCTATTTTATTACTTGCATCGTTTTATCAAAAACCCAAAAAAAATAGAATCCTTGGTAGTTGTTATTTCTTTCCTTCTGGTCATTATGTTGTTCCCTAAGTACGTTTTGGAGGACCTCTCAGTAGGTAGTGGTTCAATTATTGGAAAAAGTAACATTGAGGAGTTCTTTAATCATATTAGTATGCATAAGGAAGTTGAGGAAAGTCTTTGGTTGAGCTTGCTCCTAGTTATGAAGTTGCTTCTGCTTATTTAGTTCACATGTTAGAAGCTAGGTTTGCTAGCCTTAATCCTTTTATGCAATACATGTTCCTTAAGCTTCATGAAATTGAGGATCCTGAAAAGAAAGCTTTTATCTTGGAGACTTTGCGCATAGAATTTAGAGATGTTGCAATTAAGGCTAGGAAAGTTTTTAAGAAGTTTAATAAGCTTGGCTCACCTGTAGCAGTTGTTGGCACACCCAATGAAGATTTTAGAGTGCCAATACCTTATAAACTTGTAGGAATTCACGATGCTTAGGAAAAGAATTTTAGTTGGATTTGTCCTGAAAACCTTTTTGATGAAAGTAGTGTACCAAAAAGTGATCATAAAGGATCTTCAAAAACTCATTTGGACACAATTTCCTTCATTGTTTAAAAGACTCCTATAGTGGATCCTGATGCCTCTTTCATTATTACTTGATTCGCAATTTTCTGCGCCTAGCTCAAAGGCGTTAAAGAAAAGCATTCTTGGGAGATAACCCAATGTTTTTACTTTCAGTTCTTTTCCTTTTATTTGAGTCTTGGAAGTTATTACTACTGTAATGACCTCTTCTTATCCTTTTTATTTCGTTTTTGTGCCAAGATAAGCCTCTAATTTGAGTGAGGTAAGATTTGGGGATGTTGCTGTCCTAAAACAGTTTTTGGTGCTGCACCGTAAAAATTCGTGAAAATTCTATGTATATCTTTTGGACCTGAAATTTCTTGTGCATATGCCCCAGGTTATATCCAAACTTTCATTAGTTGAACACTTGTTTATTTGAGCAACAGAAAATCCATCAAAAATTCGACCTTTGTTAGCTGTTCTGTTTTGACAGATTTCTACCAATACTTGTGTTGCCGCTTTATCGCTTTCCTTTTGAGTTCTTTTGATCACGGAAATTTTGGGGAAGTTGCTACAGTAGTATATGCTTAATATGTGGTGGATTTGGGTTGAAACCTGAAGCAAAAAGGGTTGATTATATGTTATGCTTACACTAATGTTGCTAATAAATTTGTGTTTAGTTTTGTATGAAGTTTTCAAGTGTAGGGATCGGAGAGTGATGAGATGAGTTGAAGAACGGACAAAAGCACAAGCTTGGGGATGCCCATGCATCACCCCAAAGAATATCCAAGAAGTACAAGCGTCAAAGCTTGGGGATGCCCCCGAGGCACCCCTTCTTCATCGGCAAAAATCAGGTCACCTTTTAAGACACTATATTTTTATTGCTTCATGCACTATGCATTTTTTTGGAGCATCAGTTGTTTTTAGTTTTCAGTATTAGTTAGTTTAGTTTGCTACAATAAATGGTTGGACCCCAACAAATTTCCTTTGGAGAAGTTGCCTTGCTCTTCATTTGCCAAGAACACTCCGTTTTTCATTCTTTCAATTTCAATGAGTGTTCTTCTTTTTCTTCTACTGTGTTTAGTTTTTGTTTTCGCCTTGATTTGCATTCAGATCTTGTTATATCTTTTCATCAAGGTGTATTTTTTGCCTCTGATCTTTATTGGTTTTCATCAAAAGAGGTGTTTATAAATTTTTTGAATGGTGTTGGAAAAGAGAAAAAGCATTATGCAAAAAGTGGTATAAGAAGGAGCTTGTGTAGACTGCGGGCTAGACTTTTTCATGTCGTGCTTGATGTCTTTTTGATAGTGTGCTTAGTGGTTTTTCTGTAGCATTACTTGTCTCAAATAATTGAGATTGCTTAATGAGCCTTTGAAAAAAATTATCCGTTGTTTTTATCATTTGGAAGCATTATTTTGGTTTTCTCCTTGATGCTATATTTGGGTTGACTTGGCGTATGCTCACACATGTTAGACTCATACAAAGTCGCCATAAGCCTTTATGATCATTTAGTTTTTGACTTTTGATGACATCTTATGCTTCTTTTAATGTCGCTTTGTCGCTTTGCATGATTATGGCCGTTATTGCTCTCTTAGTTGGTCGCTCCCAGTCTTTTGCTAGCCCTCGCCTTGTACTGAGTATGAGCTCTCCTCGTGCATCCAACTCCTAAAAACCAAGTTTGCCGAAGTGTCCACCATACATACCTATTAGCAATTTGCTATTCCAAAGTAAATATGGCTTGCTTTTATCTATACTCTTCAAATTAAACTCTTACCAGTGTTATGCAAAAATTGGTCAGTAAAGCTCTCACGAACCGGAAGGCCCACTTTACTTTTTTTGCTCTTAAAAATTTGACATTGTGGTCTCTTATGTTGAGTTGTTATGCTTGCAAGTTGTAAGTTGGAGACTAGCCCAACCATGCCGTCATGGGGCAAGCTTTCAACATTGCACTTCTTATTTGAGTTGATATCGTGATCTTTTGTTTATGGATGCCCGCGGTGTGAAATGAATTGAGAATCTTGCGGGGATCATGGAGTTTGTATATGTGTTAGGGAAATGCCTGGGCCGCCAATCTAAACCATGCATAATTCATGGTGGAAATTTGCAGCATACCCATAGTGGACATTCGACGACGCATCTCAAAATAAAAAGCTAAAAAAATGGTAAATAAAAGAGATGTCGAAGTGTTCATTGTCTGCTTGTCCTGTCATTTTGATGTGGGCTTGTTCTATGTCATCGGGCACGAAGGTACCCCGTTGGCGGTTCTCGATGATACATATATACTTACAATGATAAGAGCCTTGCTTGGGACTCTAAGTAAAGTAGCATGAGATTTGGGTACTCATATTCACGGGACACGAGATTTTCAACTTATGATTTATCAAGCATATGCATCATAATTGTTCTCGCATTAACTTTAACCATTCAAGATGCTTATGATGGGGGCAATGAGAGCTCAAAGCTGGTAAGTACCATAATTTTTTAAGGTCTACAAAACTTGCAAACACTGCTTCCCTCTGTGAAGGGCCTTTCTTTTACTTTTATGTTGAGTCACCACCTTCTATCTTTATGACCATTAAGAGAGCATAGTTGTCATTCTTAGTATAATGTGCATTGTCCCAAAGTTTTCATTGATTGATTCATATTGTTGGTTTCACTTATTCTCAAATTATTTGTATTTAGTTGCCCTCTTAAACTTGAAGGTGTCCTATGCATTTATATTTTGCTCTCTACGAAGGACAAGCTAAAAATCATTTGTATATTTTTCCTTATGATTTGAACACATGTTTGACTTTTATTGTTTCATTTTTATGATCTTTTGTTTGTGTTCATTTTCATGTTTATAACATGGTTGCTAAGTTTCTTCTATCAAGATTATGTCTTTCATGCCCATGTTTTAAGTTCTTTTGATCCCAGCGCACAACGCTTACATACATGATCAAGATTATGTAGGTGCATGTCACCTCAAAAATTATTCCTTTTGTTATCACTTACCTACTCGAGGACGAGCAGGAGTTAAGCTTGGGGATGCTGATACGTCTCCAACGTATCCATAATTTTTGATGCTCCATGCTTGTTTTTACACCATTTGCTTAGTATTTAGTTACACTTCATGGTACTTTTATGCATTTTCCGGAACTAACCTACTAACAAGTCGCCACAGTGCCAGTTCCCTGTTTTTGCTGTTTTTGTGTTTCAGAAAAGTTACACAGGAAATATTCTCAGAATTGGACGAAACCAAAGCCAGTCGCCCAGAATTTTACCGAAGCTTCCAGAGAACCGAAGAGGAGACAGAGTGGGGCCACGAGGTGGCCACACACCAAGGCGGCGCGGCCTAGGGCCTGGCCGCGCCCCCTATGTGTGAGACCACCTCGGTCCACTTCTGATGATGCCCCTTCGCCTATAAAGATCCCCCGACGAGAAAAACCTAAGTACCCGATCAGTTTTCCAGAACGCATCGCGATCCGCTGCCGCCGTCGACCCGAAGATCGGGAGGGTCTAGAAGCTCTTCCCGGCACCCTGCCAGAGAGGGGAATCGCCACCGGAGGTCTTCTTCATCGCCATGCTTGTCTCCGGAGCGATGAGTGAGTAGTCTACCTTGGACTATGGGTCCATAGCAGTAGCTAGATGGTTGTCTTCTCCACCATGTGCTTCATGTTTAGATCTCATGAGCTGCCCTACATGATTGAGATCACCGTTATATAACTCTACATGTTTGGTTTGTTGGGATCCAATGAATATTGGTGTTATGCTTGAGTTGAAGTACTAAAATTTATCTTTTGTTATCTCTATGTTGTTTATGATCTTGCATGCTCTCCGTTGTTAGTAGCTATCTTGGCCGAGTAGTTGCTAGTGACTCCAAGAGGGGGTATTTATGCTCGATAGTGGGTTCATGCCTCTATTTAATCTGGGGGAGTGATAGAAACCTCTAAGGTTGTAGATGTGCTGTTGCTACTAGGGGAAAACAACATTCATATGCTCAAGGGCATATGCTTTGTTCACATTACACACTTTGCTTA
The DNA here is from genome assembly GCA_007115705.1 of Dactylis glomerata. Lineage (NCBI taxonomy): Eukaryota > Viridiplantae > Streptophyta > Magnoliopsida > Poales > Poaceae > Dactylis > Dactylis glomerata. Next base: position 858,039 of record QXEO01000631.1, read on the forward strand.
ATGCAATTATCTGTTGTTCGCAACTTAGTACTCATGGGGTGTTCGGATAATATCCCCGTGAGTGGATTATTAGTCATAGATGCAGTTGGATGGTGGTCTATATATTTTATTGTAATGCCTAGAGTAAATCTCATAGTGATCCTCTCATCATATGCACGTTATCTTTATTCTATCAATTGCCCAACTGTAATTTGTTTACCCAGCTTGTATTATTTTATCTATGGAGAGACACTGCTAGTGAACTGTGGATCCTGGTCCTATTTCCTTTATATTGCTATCACCTGTTTAATTTACTCGCATTGTTTACTTTACTCGCATACTATTATCACTTTCCACTCGATACGCTCATACCCTTTATTTCAAACAAACCGGTGAGATTGACAACCTCATCGTAAGTTGGGAACAAAGTATTTGGTTGTGTTGTGTGCAGGTTCCGCGTTGCTATTGGTTGAAGACGAGTCAACAAGTGTCGTAAACGGCGCCCTTGTTGGAGTGTTATTAGGCCAGTCAGCATCACCTTCAGTCGTTTGTTTGCTCCTCTCCTGAACGATAAACCTTGGTTTCTTAACTGAGGGAAAAACCTTGCTGCTATATTCATCATACCTTCCTCTTGGGGTTCCCAACGGGCTGGTTATTCAACTAGGCATTAGTTCTTTTTCTGGCGCCATCAACCAGCAATCAGACACCATGAACAGGAAGAGACCAAACCAATCTAATCTCCTCTATTTATTTTTCTTATGCACGTGAAGACCAACCAATCAGGAGTGGCATAACAAATCGTATATAGCAAGGTAAAACCTGATCGGATCTCCACACTGATGCAAACTTCGTTGTTCTTCAGACTGCACCGCTAGGAGAGCAGCACAATGATAGAGTTTCAGATCGCAGAGCCCCGCGCCTCCAATTCAAGCTCACACAACCTGTGTGTTGCCAAACCCGCCGGTAGCGATAGTCTCTTCAGTAGATCGTATTCCACAGATGAATCTTGGAAAGAAATTCGCCGTGAGAAACCCGACAAATCTGATACCAAGATGATGAGGATCAACGTGATCTGAAGGGGTTTTAGGCCCAATCTTTCATGGCGATCGAGATAGATGGTACATAAACTCAGTCGTGAAGCAGATTAGATCTACTCCACAAACTGCAAAACAGATCCTTGCGAACCAGCAAGCAAAACCAACGATATTGGTGTCCCCCGACATGGGACCTTTTTCCTGTGTATTCTTAACTCGAAATTCAACTCCCCCTTACATTGGTGCGCGCCCCTTTGGTTTTATAATTGCAGCCAACCTCCCTATTACTTGACTTACAAGCAAAATGAAAATATGGAAATAGAATAAACTCAACAACTCGGACAACTGTTTCCTAAACCAAAAACTAAAACAAACAGAACTAAAATAAAAAGGACTCTTTTGTTGGTGCGCCACCATCTTCAACATGCTGCTAGGTGGTCCCCAACCGAACTCCTTCAAGGACAACATGCTCCACCAATATTGCACTCCAATTGCATCCCTAATCTTTTCCTTGCGTTGTAGAAATAGGAACAAAAACTTTGTCTTGGTAGTATCAGCAACAACATAACCAGATATAGCATAGTAAGCACTATCATACATGGGAGGCGCCACATCACAAGCCTAGCCGGCGGCGGAGGTGACAGTCCTCTGGGTGGTGCAGGGTGGGAGGTGAAGAAACTGGGATTTTTTTAGATATTGAAATTTGTTTAATTGAGCTGACATGTAGGACCAGGTCCACATCAGCAAACTATGCCACGCTAGCCCTGACTAATTGGTCCCACCTCTCAGATTCTGTGTCATTTCATGATCAATTCAAGTTTAGTATGATTTGCAAAAAATGGACCAAGCTATCATGGTTTTATGCTATTCAAATGTAAAGTCACGGTTTTTAAAAATTAGTGCGCAAATATCATGGTTTTATGATAATAACTCCTCCAGAATGTGGGTCACCCCCTATCAGACCACAACCTCCTCCTGACCTCCTCCATATTGTGAGCAGCAATCAACACCGTCCCGTATGTACGTTATTTGTGATGCTTTCAAATTTTAACATCCAAGGCACCTTTTTATAAGTAATGCAGGGATTGACTAATTAGAGACATACTATAGGAAGGCATATAAAGAGCCCTTAGCCATTTCCCGTCTCCTTATAGTAGTACTACTTTTCCTGATCCCCATCTTACTCTCTCCTTTACCCTAGCTCAACCTTTCATTTGTTAAATATAAGACAAACTAACCACACATATCGGCGCGGCGATAACAGAAATGGGTTTTAAAAAATTTCTAGAAAATTGTTTAGTTTTTCTTCTGCATGGAGTAGCGTTAATGTATGATACGTCTCAAACGTATCTATAATTTTTGATGCTCCATGCTTGTTTATACACCATTTGCTTTGTGTTTTATTACATTTCATGGCGTTTTTATGCATTTTCCGGAACTAACCTACTAACGAGATGCCATAGTGCCAGTTCCCTGTTTTCTGCTATTTTTGTGTTTCAGAAAGTTACACAGAAAATATTCTCGAAATTGGATGAAACAAAAGCCGAACCTCCTATTTTTACCAAAGCTTTGCGAAGACCAAAGATGAGACGGAGGGGGGCCAGGTGCCAGGCTCACCATGGGGTGGCGCGGCCCAGCCCCTGGCCGCGCCACCACATGGTGAGGCCACCACGCCCACCTTCTGACGCTGCCCGTTCGCATATAAATTCCCCTCGATGGGAAAAACCTAAGGGATGGATTGCTTTTCCTCGAAATATACTGCAAGCCGGCGCCATCATCGAAGCGAGATCGGGAGGATCCAGGAGCTCTTCCCGGCACCCTGCCGGAGAGGGGAATCCCTGCCGGAAGCCTTCTCCACCACCATGGTCGCCTCTGAAGTGATGTGTGAGTAGTCTACCTTGGACTATGGGTCCATAGCATTAGCTAGATGGTTGTCTCCTCCAACATGTGTGAAAGGATCGTATGAGCGACTAGAGGGGGGGTGAATAGGAGCTACCCAAATTTTTAATTCTTTTCAAGTTAAGGCTAGACAAGAAGGTAAATTCTCTAGATGTGATACTAAGTGAATTTACCTAGAGTGACAAGCAAGCAGGCAATAACAATATAAGTAAAGGTACGAGTAAAGGATAGAGGTCACCGCAATGGAGACACGAAGACACGAGGATGTATTCCCATAGTTCCTTCCTTGTTACGGGAAGTACGTCTACGTTGGAGAGGTGTGGTGCCACAAAGGCCACCAACGCCACAAAGGCTCACCCTATTCTCCGGTGAACAAGCCACAAAGGCGAGTCCACGCTCCACTAAGCGATGCCCTTGAAGGCGGCACGACACCTTTACACAAAGTATTGGGGCAAGCTCCACAACTCAATTGGAGGCTCCCAATAGGCCCACCAAGCTCTTACACACAAAGCTAAGCTTGGAGGACGGCTTCTTCCGGCTAGGAATCCGATGAACACTCAAATTACAAGCCCCTCAACAACGAGAGGGGGGAAATCAAATCGGCTTGGTGGAAGTGTAGATCTAGGTCTTCTCCCTCAAATCCCAAAAGGGCTTTGAGTTCTATTGGCTAGGGAGAGAGATCTTGAGCTTTGAAGCTTTGAAACAATGGAGGTGAGAGAGTGTGAGCCGCAGCCATGTCTTGAGGTGGAAGAAGATTATTTATAGTCCAAGGCATGGACTAGCCGTTGCTCACTTTTTGGGCCGGAGTCTCCGGGGTCCAGAGCCCGGAGTCTCTGGGGTAAGTCGACAAAGCCAGAGTCTCCGGGCCTGAGACAAGCTTCTGAGAAAGCTTCCGCCCAGAGTCTCCGCCCCCATCACTGGGAAGAGCGACACTCGACGAAAAACGACCCCGGAGGCTTAGGCCGGAGTCTCCGGACCCTTGACCAAAGACTCCGGCATGTGGACACCGGAGTCTCCGGGATAGGAGACCCGGAGTCTCCGGCGCAGAAACACCAGCAACAAGTGATCTTCTGATTTTCACCTATATTGAAGATTAAACTGAGACACAAGGTTAGATACCTGAGTATTGACAACAAACACCCAAAAATACATTTTGCTAGAAGATGCTCTTTCAATCTCCCCCTTTTTGGTGTTTGATGACAATACAAAGGTTTAAGTAAAAAACAATAATATGGGGAGAGCTCCCCCTAGATGTGTGCAACCTTCAACAAAAACTTGATTCAAATGCACACATACTAGACACAAAGCTCCCCCTACAATGATGAACTATGATCATGTGAGCATGCTACATAGATAACAACATGACATAATAAAGCATGACTATTACAATAAAAAGCACACCACAAGTCTCACACCATATTAAGATAGGTACCACAACGAAGTTCAAACTTTCAAAGAACTAAGTACTTTAGAAGAGAGCACAAGCATAGGCAAACGAAAGCTCCAAAAGAAATGCTTGTGCCCGACCCTTGCAAATCCCCGATAACATGCTAATAGAACTCTTCTCCCCCTTTGGCATCGAGACACCAAAAAGGGGAAACGAGCGATGCTACACGTCCCAACAAGTCACTCGTCGTCGTCCTCGACATTGTCATCATAGGAAGGATCTTCATCATCACGCATAGGACCCTTGCCACGACTGGAGGAAGACGGATAGTTGGGCTTGGACACTTCATCGAAATCTCCCCATTGGAGTGAGCTGCCCATCTCTTTGTTCCAAGCACCATAGCTGAGAGTATCCTCAGAGTCTGAAGGGGGATGCTCTGGAGGAGGAAGCTTGCGGATAGCACGAAGGTGTTCAACCATCAAACCTTGGTTGTGAGTGATATGCTTGTTCTGAATGTAGATGTTGTGCTGCTCTTTGCGAATATCCACTCCCATGCAAAGCATGGTCCTCTTGAACCAGGACAGCTTCTTGATCTCCTTGTTGACTTCTTCTTTGTTGCGAGAGGGAAAAGGCCGGTTGCTAGCATTCTTGCTCCTCCTCTTTGGAGGAGAAGGAGGAGCAGTCCGAGTCACTTCAATCTCTTCCTCACCCTCTTCACCTTCCTCATCCACATCATCCTCAGCACCTTCCATGTCTTCATCTTCTTCATCTTCACTAGCGGAGGCAAAGGGTTCATTGGTCACTCCCGGTGCCGGTTTCTTTTGAGGCTTCACAGTTTTATGCTCAACCAACTTGGAGACGTCAACACAAAGAGTGTAGTTGGGAGACTTCCTCTTGATAAGCTTCATAACATACGGAGCATAGACCGGGGCTTTCATGGAAAGAATACACTCATACATTTCCCGGTGGATGAAGTCCATGACGTCAATGGGTTGGACTTGAGCTTCTTCTCCTTTGCAAAAGACCTCATGAGAGTAGGCAAGTAGGTTGACCAAGCCACCACGAAGAGCATCCAAATTACCCGCACTTGGAGCAATGTTTTCACGGAACAAACGGAGGAGAATATTGTACCTAGTCCTCAAACCATAGGCCTCCCCAACAACAATCTTCTTGCCTTCTTCAGCAGCAGCTTTTGTGAGCTTACCATAGAGGGGAGCAAGTGCCTTCTTATTGTAGGCAACTCCGGAGAGGTGCATCCTTGCACCACTTGGCACATGGTTCCCACTGAATGGGTAACCAAGCTCTTCTGCAAACTCAATGAAGTTGGATTTGATAACTTGATCACCTGTCATCCAGGTCATGGGAAGCTCTTCTCCATCTCCAAACACAAGTGTTGCAAAGAATTGGTGTACAAGGAGAATGTTGTAATCTTGCTTAAGTTGCATGAGCGGGTGAAGACCAAGCTTCTCAGTGATCCAAAGAGCTTCATTGAAGTAATCACTCTTGTGAAGATGCTCAAAATCAATTACCTTTTGAGGGCAAACCTTGTGGGTTAGGTTGGCATAGAGCTCGGTGCAAATGAGTTCTTGCTCCCTTCGATGAAAACAGTGGTCATTCATGTTCCTTGGCAACTCATACATTTCCCTCTTCCTCATATCAGCAAACTCGGGAAGTGACATGCCCCTGAGAGTTGGCAAGTTGTCAAACTTAGCCTTTTTGGCCCTTTCTTCCTTAGCCAGCTGAGCTAGACGAGCTTTCTCTCTCAGAGCATCTCTAGCCACTTCTGCAGCACTCTGCCTTTCCACATAGCAATCCTTTGCTGGGTCATAGTCAAAAGTGTGCTTCCTCGGGATACGCTTGCGACGACCACCTGTGTTGCTACCTGTGAAGGAAATGGCACGAAGTAGCAAGGGAAAAGTCAAAAACATGCTCAGATGACTGGAGAATAGCATCTTGTGGAGTTAAATTTGTGAAACATCGATCTACACCGGAGTCTCCGGTGTCTGACCCCGGAGTCTCCGGCCTCTAGAGGGCGGAGACTTAAAAGTCTCCGGGGTTTGGACCCCGGAGACTCCGGGTAACACGAGGTCAGACAAGGGAGGCTAGGGTTTGCTCGGGAAATTGCACAAAAATGATTCAACAAGATGCTAGATACACACATTGCCGAAAGTGAGTGATTCCAATGGACAAACATCAAGCATTTCATCCAATCCTTTGAATCTAGAGGAATCTAGATGGGAGGAGGAGGAAAATACCGGATGGCTCCATGGAGAAGCAAACATGCCGGAGGAAGAAGCTTCCAGAGGCTTGGAGAGGAGGGAGGCCGGCGGCAACGGCGGATCCGGGGCCGGGGAGGCGCCCGGCGGCGACCTGGTGGAGGCAGCGGCGTCCTGGGGAGAGGAGGAGTGGGGGGTGAATGAGGGTAACCGGCTGGTTGCCCTCACCCCGACCCCTTTTACCCAGGGTGAAACCGCTAGGGCCGGAGTCTCCGAGGCTGGAATCCCGGAGTCTCCGGCCGCCAGACACCGGAGTCTCCGGGGTGCAAAACCCGGAGTCTCCGGCCTGCCTCGACCAGATCACACAGCTATGAATTTGAGCATGTTTCTTCGAAAGAAGAGGTGTTTTCAGTTGAAAGGGATAGGCTTGGGTCAGAAAGAGGTAGCTGAGTGGTACTTAGTGTTCAAGTTTGCAAAAATGCAAATAAAACTCAAATAAGGCCAAAAATGAACACATTCCCATTAAAAAGCAAAAACATGCAAATGAGGTGCAAATGGGAACAAACCTCCACATAGGGGGTCGGTGGCCGAGGCCACCATGTTTGAGTATAAAGGTATGGCACCGCGAAGATATATCTTGGGCCCAAAACCAAAACTCATCAATTAAGCTCAAAATTGTCACAAATGACAAGATAGAACAATTTGCTTACTATCGGCATAATGGGGGGAGGGATAGTCCAATCAATTAGGACCGCACTCCCCCTATTTCCATGCCCACATCTAGAGCAACACACAAGTTAGAGTATGGGAGTAAATGCACCTAGCTCAAGCCACATTGCTTGAATCAATGATATTTAGTTCATGCCTCAATTCCCGGAATCTTGCTTCATCAAGAGGCTTTGTGAATATATCGGCAAGTTGCTCATGAGTGCCAACATAAGATAGATCAATTTCTCCACGGTTGACATGATCCCGAATGAAATGATGACGAATCTCAATATGCTTCGTCTTGTTGTGTTGCACCGGGTTATGAGCGATCTTGATTGCACTTTCATTATCACATAAAAGAGGCACTTTGTCAAAAATGACACCGTAATCCTTCAAAGTTTGCCTCATCCATAAGAGTTGTGCACAACAACTAGCCGCGGCTACATATTCGGCTTCGGTGGTAGAGAGAGACACACAATTTTGCTTCTTAGATGACCAACACACCAAGGACCTACCAAGAAATTGGCAAGCCCCGGAGGTTGATTTCCGTTCCACTTTGTCTCCTGCCCAATCCGAATCCGAGTAACCTACAAGATCAAAGCTTGCTCCCTTTGGATACCAAAGACCAAAGTTAGGGGTATTCACTAAATATCGAAAGATTCGTTTGACCGCCACTAAGTGGCTTTCTTTTGGTGCGGCTTGAAAACGTGCACAAACTCCCACACTTAACATAATGTCCGGTCTAGATGCACATAGGTAAAGCAAGGAACCAATCATAGATCTATAGAGTTTTTGATCCACTTCTTTACCATTAGGATCGAGATCAAGATTAACCTTTGTTGGCATGGGAGTCTTTGCACCTTTGACTCCTATCATCTCGAACCTCTTGAGCATGTCTTGAGTATATTTTGCTTGGTTCACAAAAGTCCCTCCCTTCAATTGTTTGACTTCAAATCCAAGGAAGAACTCTAGCTCCCCCATCATAGACATCTCAAACTTGTCGGTCATGAGCTTGGCAAACTCATTATTGAAAGCTTTGTTAGTAGAACCAAATATAATATCATCAACATATAATTGGCAAATGAAAAGCTCCCCATTGACCTTCTTAGTAAAAAGAGTGGGATCAATCACCCCAATTTCAAAACCACGATCAACCAATAATTCTTTAAGGTGCTCGTACCACGCACGTGGGGCTTGTTTGAGGCCATAGAGCGCCTTATCAAGTTTGTAAACGTGGTTAGGAAACTTGGGGTTTTCGAATCCCGGGGGTTGCTTTACAAAGACCAATTCATTTAAGGGACCATTAAGAAATGCACTTTTAACATCCATTTGTTGAAGTTTAAAGTTATGATGAGATGCATATGCAAGTAAGATGCGAATGGATTCAAGACGGGCAACGGGAGCGAAAGTTTCACCAAAGTCAATACCCTCAACTTGGGAGAAACCTTGAGCCACCAATCTTGCCTTGTTACGAATGACAATGCCATTTGCATCTTGCTTGTTCTTGAAGATCCACTTGGTCCCAATGACATTACGGCAATCTTTAGGCCTTTCTACTAGAGTCCAAACATTGTTGCGCTCGAAGTTGTTGAGTTCCTCATGCATGGCATTAAGCCAATCCATATCCTCAAGCGCCTCATACACTTTCTTGGGTTCTACACAAGAGACAAAAGCATGATGAGAGCTAAAGTTAGAAAGTTGCCTCCTTGTGGAGACACCTTTACGAACACTCCCAACCACATTTTCCAAGGATATGCTTCTTCGTCGAAGAATGGACTCAAGCTTCTTCTCACGGCGAGTGTGAGCCTCAAGAGGAGATTCTTGAGAGACATCTTGATCATCTTCATGATCACTGTTCTGGTCCTCGCCTTGACCATCAAGTGGATTGCCTTGATCATCAAGTGGCCCATAGCCACGGAATTCTGAAGGATCTTCATCAAAGGCTTGATCACCCCCGGAGACTCCGGTATCCATACCCGGAGACTCCGGTATAGGCCGGAGAGTCCGGACCATAGGGGCCGGAGACTCCGGGCAAGATTGCTCGGTGGGATGATCTTGAGGTTGAGGATGTGCAGCTTGTCTTTGGTCAATGTCCTGTGTGTGTTCAGCAGGTGAAGGCTCCACATGTGTAGAGCATTGTCCTTCTCCTTCGGCCAAAAGGTGTCCCTCAATGGGCCGGAAGAATCCGACACCCATTCTTCTTATGGCTTGGGGAGGAATTTCGTCACCTACATCACGAACACAACTTTGTCCTACAAAGGAACCATTATCCTCATCGAACCTCACATTACAAGTCTCTATAACATGCCCGGTGGACTTGCTATAGATCCTATAGGAATGTGAGTCCGTGGAGTAACCTACAAAGATACCCTCAAATGCTTTAGAATCAAATTTTGACAAATGAACACCTTTCTTGAGATAGAAACACTTACAACCAAATACCCGGAAGTACTTGATGTTGGGCTTTTGCCCGGTAAGAATTTCATATGGAGTCTTGTTCAAGTTCTTGCGGAGATAAAGCCAGTTGGTGGCATGGCATGCGGTATTGATAGCTTCGGCCCAAAAGTTGTATGGAGACTTAAACTCCGCCAACATAGTTCTTGCCGCATCCATAAGAGTCCGGTTCTTCCTCTCGGCAACTCCATTTTGTTGCGGGGTATATGCAGCGGAATATTGGTGTTTGATACCCGCATCACTAAGAAACTCATTTAGGGAGTAGTTCTTGAACTCGGTGCCATTGTCACTTCTTATAGTCAATATGGTGGTATTGAATTGACGCTCAACTTCGGTGGCAAAGTCTTTGACGGTTTGTTGGGTCTCACTCTTGAATTCAAAGAAATAAACCCAAGTGTATCTTGAATAGTCATCGACAATTACCAAGCAATATTTCTTACCACCAAGACTTGCATAAGTGGGAGGTCCAAAGAGATCCATGTGAAGGAGCTCCAAGCACCTCTTGGAAGAGATAATAGTCTTGCTCGGATGACTTGTTTCATGCATCTTTCCTTCAATACATGCCCTACAAACACGATCTTTGGCAAAAGAAACATCCTTTAGTCCGAGTATGTGGCCGTTGGTGTAGAGATTTTGCAAAGCTCTCATATTAACGTGGGCTAACCGGCGATGCCAAAGCCATCCCACGTCGGCCTTAGCAATTAGGCATATCGCGGCCGTAGTGGGTTTCTCTGAGAAGTCCACCACATACAAGCCATTTTCGACATACCCAACAAAGGCAACCTTGAGAGACTTACTCCACATGACGACCACAATATCAACATCAAAATATGTGGCATAGCCCATAGTAGCAAGTTGATGAACGGAAAGTAGATTATAACCAATGGTTTCGACAAGCATGACATTCACTAGGGACACGTCCGGAGTGATCACCACCTTACCGAAACCAAGTACCTTAGAGGATGAATTATCACCATATGAGACCGTGACATTTGAAGAATTTGGCTTTAGATCTTCCACAATGTTTTTGCTTCCGGTCATGTGGCTTGTGGCACCACTATCAATAATCCATTTTACTCCCCCGGAAGCAATGTCCTACAAGAGATTAATTCTTGGTTTTAGGTCCCCATTTTTGAATGGGTCCTCTTTTGTTAGTCACAAGAATCTTAGGTACCCAAATAGCATATTCAATATAACCATTATAGGGACCAACATATTTAGCATAGACATCACCATAATAGTCCCTAAGAAGAACATAATGAGGGTTATATTTTCCTGCAAAATTATTGTGAGAAGGGCCGGAGACTCCGGCCTTTGGGGGCGGAGACTCCGGGGTAGACGAACTAACCGGAGACTCCGGAGCCCTTGACCCGGAGACTCCGGTCTCCTCGATTTTCTTCTTTCCATTCAGCTCCTCCCACTCCTCCTCGGTGTAGCAAATATCAAATGGGACATGAGGAGTAGGAGCAGCAGCAGGCTTTGACTTCTTCTTGTTCTTCTTGTTCTTCTTCTTCTTTGAGGACTCGACCACCAAACAAAGATCCCCTTTCTTTGAGGACTCGGCAACAAAACCAAGGCCCTCCTTTCCCTTAAACAATCTTTGATTGTTCAAGAGATCATTGAGATTCTTCTCTCCTTGAATGCATGTGGCAAGGCCCTTAGCAAGATCGGCCTTCAACCTATTGTTCTCCTCAATGATATCACTATGATCACAAATAGAGTTAGAAGAACAAGGAACTTCAATAACTTGCATTGGTGGGACTTTAGATTGTTCAATAGTTAGTTGAATTTGAAGTTGTTCACGAATCTTGGAGAGATGCGAGAAGTTGTCTTCCAAAGCCTTGTGGGCTTCTTCAAGCTTCTCAAACTTCTCACAAAGATCATTATGACCAACGTCAAATTCAACTTTCTCCTTTTTAAGCAACTTGACCATAGCAAGAGCATGGTCACGTTCTTTAGTGAGTTTTGACAAGATTAGATTATGAGACTCTTCTAGTCCCAACAATTTCTCCTCTAAAGAGACTCTCAAGTTTTGCTCTTCTTCGAGCTCAATTGATAGAGAGCCAATATCATCGGCGGCTAATCTTTCCAACTCCTCCTTCTCCTTGATAGTGTCATGAGCATCACCTAGTTCACACATTAGTGTCTCAAAGTATATCTTGGTTGGCCCCTTCATGTTAGCAAGAAAATCATCACAAGAAACTAGTTCTTTCTTAATCTTAAGACTACTCACATCATCCATAGAGGTAGCATTGGAATGCGATGATGAAGGAGTAGGTGATGAGGTTACCTCCGAGGCCTTAGCCATAAGACACTTGTGGGTGGTGATGATGGTGTTCTCATTTTGTGAGTCGAAGAGGGATGTAGATGGAGTGGAGACAATGGCAATGGCGGCCACTTCTCCATTCACTTCATCCTCAGAGTCATCCTCGTCGGACCCGGAGTCATACTCCTCATGAACCACCAACACCCTTTCTCCTTTCTTCTTGATGTCCTTGATCACATTCTTCTTGGATGGGTAGAACTTTGATGACCGGCGCTTGGGGATGAGCCGGCCCTCATTGTCCTCCTTGTTCTCATAAGGACATTCAGCGATGAAGTGCTTGATTCCTCCACAATTGTAGCAATGCCTCACTTTAGAGTCACCACCCTTCCTTTGAAAGGATTTGAACTTGGACCCCTTGGTCTTGTGCTTGTTGGCATCCCAAAAGGCATTTGCATTGAGAGCCAAGTGTTCATGGAGTGCCAACTTGAGATCTTCTGGAGACCAACACTCCTCTTCATATATTTCTTCTTCTCCTTCACCTTGCTTGGACACCACCTTGGCCTTGAGAGCAAGATTGTGAACTCCTTGTCCGGCAAGAACACGAGCTCTAGTTTCTTCCGCATTCTTCTTCAAGATAGACAAGGCGGTGAACTCGCAAAGAACTTCATTTGAGGTCATCCTCCCAAAATCCGGTCTTGAACGGATTATCTCGGACCGCATGGGTTCTCTTGGGTTGATGGAGGTAATGAACATACGCTTGATATAGTCATCACCATTGTCTTTGCACCCAAACCCGGTCAAGGCCGTTGCAAGAGCCAAGATCCTTTGGTACATCTCATCGGGAGTCTCATTGTCACGCATAATGAAATCCCTTTCTTCACTCTTGAGCTCATCAAACTTGGAGGACCGAATACTCTCATTCCCAATGAAGAGCATAGTGAGATAGTCCCATACTTCCTTGGCGGTGCTCAAGTTGTTGATATGTACCGCATGAGTATCCGGTACGGATTGTTGGAGGAGATGCTTGGCGGTGGCATTGAGTTGCTCATCAACTTCTTCCCTTCCGGTCAAGTTGAGAGGATCATGAGGTGCGAAGCCATTTTGTATGACCCTCCACAAATGAGTAGAAGAGCTAGAAATATGAGATTTCATTAGTCCTTGCCATTTAATGAAATTGCAAGAATCAAGCTTAGGAGGAGATCCCATGTTGTTAATGTGTGGCATAGGATAATGGACCGGCAGAGGGGAATAAGTGTTAGGGGGTGGAATGCAAGCACCCGTTGCCGGACCATCATTTTCCTTAGGAGGGTCACCTTTATTTTCGACGGAGGTGGAGCCATTGTTAGGTGGCTTCACCTTAGCCAAGGAGAGTTCCACAATTGGTGTGGTGTTTGGGTCGGTGGGCCCGGATGGTTTTCTCCCAAAATACTCCTCAAACATAGCTTTCATCTCCAATCTCATGGAGGTTTGCATTGTGTCCAAGGACGCCAAATGCTCCTCACGTGAGATTGAAGAGGAAGAGATAGATGGAGGAGTATCTTCGGGAGGAACTTCTTTACTCTTATCCCCTTCCATGGTCGCTCAAACTCTTAGGCGGTAAAGCCCGAATAAGAGACCACGCTCTGATACCAAATGAAAGGATCGTATGAGCGACTAGAGGGGGGGGGGTGAATAGGAGCTACCCAAATTTTTAATTCTTTTCAAGTTAAGGCTAGACAAGAAGGTAAATTCTCTAGATGTGATACTAAGTGAATTTACCTAGAGTGACAAGCAAGCAGGCAATAACAATATAAGTAAAGGTACGAGTAAAGGATAGAGGTCACCGCAATGGAGACACGAAGACACGAGGATGTATTCCCGTAGTTCCTTCCTTGTTACGGGAAGTACGTCTACGTTGGAGAGGTGTGGTGCCACAAAGGCCACCAACGCCACAAAGGCTCACCCTATTCTCCGGTGAACAAGCCACAAAGGCGAGTCCACGCTCCACTAAGCGATGCCCTTGAAGGCGGCACGACACCTTTACACAAAGTATTGGGGCAAGCTCCACAACTCAATTGGAGGCTCCCAATAGGCCCACCAAGCTCTTACACACAAAGCTAAGCTTGGAGGACGGCTTCTTCCGGCTAGGAATCCGATGAACACTCAAATTACAAGCCCCTCAACAACGAGAGGGGGGAAATCAAATCGGCTTGGTGGAAGTGTAGATCTAGGTCTTCTCCCTCAAATCCCAAAAGGGCTTTGAGTTCTATTGGCTAGGGAGAGAGATCTTGAGCTTTGAAGCTTTGAAACAATGGAGGTGAGAGAGTGTGAGCCGCAGCCATGTCTTGAGGTGGAAGAAGATTATTTATAGTCCAAGGCATGGACTAGCCGTTGCTGACTTTTTGGGCCGGAGTCTCCGGGGTCCAGAGCCCGGAGTCTCCGGGGTAAGTCGACAAAGCCGGAGTCTCCGGGCCTGAGACAAGCTTCTGAGAAAGCTTCCGCCCAGAGTCTCCGCCCCCATCACTGGGAAGAGCGACACTCGACGAAAAACGACCCCGGAGGCTTAGGCCGGAGTCTCCGGACCCTTGACCAAAGACTCCGGCATGTGGACACCGGAGTCTCCGGGATAGGAGACCCGGAGTCTCCGGCGCAGAAACACCAGCAACAAGTGATCTTCTGATTTTCACCTATATTGAAGATTAAACTGAGACACAAGGTTAGATACCTGAGTATTGACAACAAACACCCAAAAATACATTTTGCTAGAAGATGCTCTTTCAATGTGCTTCATGTTTAGATCTTGCGAGCTGCCCTACATGATCAAGATCATCTTTATGTAATTCTATATGTTGTATTTGTTGGGATCCGATGAGTATTGGTACTATGTCAAGTTGATGTGCTGAATATATATCTTTATGTTATCTCTATGTTGTTTATGATCTTGCATGCTCTCCGTTGCTAGTAGATATCTTGGCCGAGTAGATGCTAGTGACTCTAAGAGGGAGTATTTATGCTCGATAGTTGGGTTCATGCCTCTAGTAATCTGGGGGAGTGACAGAAACCTCTAAGGTTATAGATGTGTTGTTGCCACTAGGGAGAAAACAACATTCTTGTGTCCAAGGACATTTGCTTTGTTTACTATACGCACTTTGCTTAATGCACTTATCCGTTGTTCGCAACTTAATACCTAACAAGGGTATAGTTAATAGAGCCCGTTAGTTGAGTACCCCTGAGGCTCGTTAAGCTAGGCCCAATTGTAATGATAGTCGAATACAAGTTATTACCGTATGTCGATATTGTAATCTGTATCGTACCTACCCGATCCTCGAGACCTGGCCACCTATATATAGGGGTCAGGAGGGGACGGTGTAGGGCAGATTGAAAGCAAGCTAGGTTGAACACCCAAGTTTACTTTTGATACACACCTATTTCGACTAACTTTACCTTCGAGTTCATCCGACGCCCTATCTCCCCGATCCTAAGTCCTTCATCTATTACATTTGTCGAGTTAACCCCTCATCAATTGGCGCCGACCGTGGGGACCAAGGGCATTGGAATCATGAATTCGATGGCTTTTTCGCTTTTAGCCAACGGCAGTTCAGAAGTCGATGGAAGTCAAGAGGTGGAACTAACAATTGGAAGTTTGAGCATCCTCATCGAGCCATCAGGTTCATCCCGCCTCTCGGATTCGATGAAGCCAGATCTGTCGGCAAGCAAGCCCAAAACAGAGGAAGCATTGGAGTCATCAGAAGGCTCTTCCAGTGAGGTAAACCCGTCGGTCAGCTTAGAAAAAGTGTCAATCGCAGAAAGCGACGAGATTCAGGAAAATTTCGACTCAGAAGAAAAAGCATGTCAGACGCACAACAACACAAAAGACTTCGCCGTAGGAAGCAGCGGCATCTCAAAAGTACATCAGTTATGCGTCATTATCATTGAAGCAGAAGAAGGAAACAACAGCGAAGGAAGTAAAAAGGTCGAGAGGCAAGTCGACAAAGTGAAAGATCAAAACAGAAAGGGAAAAGAGAAAGTCCATATCTCGGCTGGTGAATGGAGAATGATTAAGTCAGCCATTAATCATGGTACAGAAGTACCCGAGGGATCGAGGAGAGAAGTTCTAATGGGATATCAGTATGCATTATATCAACACAAGAAGAAACTAAGGGAGGAAAGAGACATGGTGTTTCAAGACAACAACAGTATATCAAGGGAGGAATACTGGGAAGACCATAGTGAAGATTCAGAATATAGCAGAGAGAGGCGCGGAGATCCAAAACACAACAGGGGGGCGACAACATGCGGCAGAGAAGAAGGGTACTCAAGGAGCCCCACCCCACAGCTAGAAGAGGAGGAAGATGACTTGATACAAAGAACGCCAGAGGCAGCATTGGCAGCAGCACAAGCATATTTACTAGCCACAAGACCAGAGCATGGAGACCCGCGAGAAGATATGCACCGAGCCGCGATACGAAGCCTCGGAATAGTAGAAGGTAAGATCAGGGAACAAGGCCCAGAGACGAAGTCGACAAATCACAAGGAGAAGTTCAGATACAATCGCGCAGACAACGACTATAGCGAGTTATCAGAAGAGAAAAAGCAGCAAAAAAAGAAGGAGGATGCAAGAAGTATAATAGCACAAGCTCGAGTAAACAAATCGCGACATGCTTGGAGGGAAGAAAATTACGAAGACGATGATAAAGATATGGGTGCGTTATGCTTTACCCGCAGGGTTCGCAAAACGCGGGTACCCAAAGGATTCAAACTACCACATGACCAGAATAAGTACGACGGGTCACAAGAACCTACCTTATGGCTATCAGATTATCTACAGGCAGTACAGATACTAGGAGGAACAAAGGTGACTGCAATGCAAAGTTTGCAGCTACATCTCACCAGCGCCGCACGGTCCTGGTTGAACACCCTACCCGATGAATCCATTGGAAGCTGGGGGGAACTCGAAAGTCAATTCACAAGAAATTTTTGCTCCACCTAGAAGCGCCCAGCATCACTGGAAGAAGTTAAAGCATGTGTGCAGAAGAAAGGCGAAACGCTACGCTCTTGTATACAACGCTGGAGTATAATCAAAAACTCAGCAGAAGACGTCTCCGATGAACGAGCAATAGACGCCTTTTCGGAAGGACTTCGTCGCTCAGATCTTGTGGAAGAAATAGGAAGAACAATACCTACAACAGTAGCGGAGCTAATGGAACAAGCTAACAAATTCGCTGATGGAGAGGACGCATATAACAACAAAAGAGGACGATCGCCAGAAGTCGACAGAACAAGTCGACAAAGGAGGCGACGCCGTAGCTGGGATAATCAAGGAAGGCGAAGTCAGGTAGCCTCGGGTTACAGGCTAGAAGAAGAGGAAGGGTATGAAAGTAGGAAGTTCCAGGCAAAAGGAGTAGAAAATTCAAGATACTCCGGCCCCTCAGCCGAGGATATGCTATACGGACCTTTTCGAATCCACTATGCGTATCTCAATGGAAAAAGGGTTTCAAACCACCAGATGAAGGATTGCAAAACATTCTTAAGGTTGCAAAGCGCCATGGGCTCAAGCCAAGAAGGAAGGCAAGGAGAAAGACATAGAAGTCAAGGATATCAAATGCAAAGGCTAGTAAAGCACTTAGAGTCGAAAGTATACATATCAGCCATGATTCTGCCGGTGCCCAAGTCAAAGAAAGAGCGAAAAAGCATATCCAGGCAAGTAAACCTAGCAATATCGTCACCACCAGCTACCACAGAATACCTATGATGGTCAGAGCAACCAGTCAAGTTCACTAGAGTAGACCACCCAAGGAAAGTTCCCAGGCCGGGCCACTCGCCTATGGTTCTAAAAGCTCAAATAGGAGGGTACGACATCGGAAGAGTGTTCATGGATGCAGGGAGCGGCATAAATTTAATATATGCTAGAACACTAAAGGCAATTTGCATCTCGCTGATGAGTTTGAAGCCAACAGATTGCTCTTTCCACGGAATAGTACCAGGAGCAGCAAATTACCCTTTGGGAAGAATAGAACTCGATGTCTGCTTTGGCAGCAGCGAAAATTATAGAAGAGAGAAACTGGAGTTCGAAGTTATGGATTGGCTGTCACAATATCATGCAATCCTGGGGCGCCCAGCATTTGCAAAATTCATGGCAGTACCACACTATGCGTATCTCACGTTAAAAATTCCAGGGCCCAAAGGAACAATTATAGTACAAGGGAGCTTTGAAGTAGCCAACACATGCGACAGAGAATTCAACAAGATGGCGCAAACCTTCGGCATGACAGCAGAATATGAGAGGTTAAAAGGAGAAACAGATCATAATGTGCTACCCGACGTTGGACGATCCCTGTCAGATAAGGCTTTCGACACAACACAGGACTCAAAGAAAATTCAGGTCCACCCTACTGATCCAAACAAGACAACATCAATTGCGGTGAACTTGGATCCCGCATAGGAAGGCGCGCTCATCGAGTTCCTCTGTGAGCGCTGGGAAATCTTTGCCTGGTGTCCATCGGACATGCCAGGGGTTCCCAGGGAACTCGTCGAGCATGCACTAAATGTAGATCCCAGGGCAAAACCAGTCAAGCAACCACTACGATGATTCGATGAACCTAAGAGGAAGGCAATAGCGTCAGAGTTACACAGATTAGAAAATGCTGGATTCATCAGAGAAATCAAAACTTCGAGTTGGGTGTCGAACCCAGTAATAGTACCCAAGAAGAACACATACGTACAAAGAGTATGTGTCGACTACAAATCTCTCAATAAGCATTGTCCAAAGGATCCCTTCCCTTTACCCCGCATCGATCAAATAATCGATTCAACAGCGGGATGCGCAAGGCTTTCCTTTTTGGACGCATATTCTGGCTATAATCAGATCAAACTGAAGAAAGAAGACGAAAAAAAAACAGCCTTCATCACACCGTATGGGGTGTTTTGCTACCAAGTGATGCCGTTCGGCCTAAAAAATGCAGGAGCAACTTATCAAAGGATGATGCAAAGTTGCCTCGGGAGCCAAATAGGGCGCAACATACAAGTCTACATTGATGATGTAGTCATCACCACAAGAGAGGAGAAATCTTTAATCAGCGACTTGGCAGAAACCTTCGACAACCTGAACAAGTACAAGCTTAAGCTGAACCTGACAAAGTGTTCCTTCGGAGATTCAGCAGGGCAACTTTTGGGGTTCTTGGTATCAGCACGAGGAATAGAGGCAAATCCAGAGAAGATTCAAGCAATTCTAACAATAGGAAAACCCACGAAACTCCACGACGTACAGAAATTGGCAGGACGCGTCGCGGCATTAAGTCATTTCGTTGCTCGACTAGGGGAGAAGGCGCTTCCTTTTTATGCACTTATGAAGAAGTCAGACGACAAATTTGAGTGGACAGAAGAAGCAGAGGCAGCGTTTGCGCCATTGAAAAAAGTGCTTTCCACGCCACCAATGCTGGTCGCACCTAAAGAAAAAGAGCCACTGCTGTTGTACATCGCCGCAACCCATCAGGTGGTGAGTACAGTTCTAGTAGTCGAAAGAAGTGAAGAAGGCAAAGCTCATGGCATCCAGAGACCAGTATATTTCATTAGTGAAGTGCTATCTCCAACCAAACAGAGGTACCCGCATTATCAGAAGTTGGCATACAGTGTATTCACAACTGCACGTAAATTACGATAGTATTTTATTGTGCACCCAATTATAGTGGTCAATGAAGCACCACTATCGAACATATTGAACAACCCTTTAGCAACGGGCCGTGTCACCTTGTGAGGAATCGAGTTATCTCCCATGGACATCACGTATGAAAAAAGGAAGGCGATCAAGTCGCAAATCTTGCCAGATTTTACAGTAGAGTGGCTCGAGCTGCAAAGCACGGGACCACCAGATTTATCGAGTACTTGGACAATATACTTCGACGGTTATAAGCGAGTCCAAGGCGCAGGCGCAGGAGTAGTATTGATATCGCCTCATGGCGACAAATTAAAATATGTCTTAAAGATGAGCTTTCCACAGGCTTCTAACAATGAAGCAGAATACGAGGCTTTGTTGCACGGAATGAAGATGGCTAAAGCTTGTGGAGCAACTCGCCTAAAAATATTTGGAGATTCTAACCTTGTTGTTCAGCAAGTTATGAACAGGTGTGACACAATCAATGACAACATGACGGCCTACAAGAATTTGTACCATTATCTAGAAGGAACGTTCGATGGATGCGAAGTCTCGCACATCAGCAGGAACAGCAATGAAGAAGCCGACACTTTAGCAAATATCGGATCACAATGCTTACCTGTGCCGTCTGGAGTATTTTGGGAAGAAATAGCGGAAAGATCAATAAAAAGTGCTAAAAGTTTGACTACCACAGCAGGCTCGGAGGCAACGACAGAACCAGAGGTCATGATGATAGAAGAAACATGGATACAGCCATATCTTGCGTACATGATAAATAAAAAACTACCAGAAGATGCAGTGGAGGCTAAGAGGATAACTCGAAGATCGAAAGCGTTTGTCGTGTTAGAAGGAAAATTATACAAGAGAAGTATTACCGGCGTTTTACAGCGTTGTGTAACACCCCAGGAAGGGCAAGCAATATTGAAAGACATACGTGGCGGAGTATGTGGCCATCATGCTAGCAGCAGAGCAATAGCAGCAAAAGCTTTTCGAGCGGGATTCTACTGGCTAACAGCCATCGAGGATGCAAAAGATATAGTTCGAAAGTGTGAAGCATGTCAAAGGTTTGCATCCAGACCGCATGCACCAGCAGCGGAGCTACAAACAATACCATTATCCTTGCCCTTCGCACAATGGGGCCTTGACATGGTGGGAAAGTTGCGCAAATCTTGGCCAGGAGGGCATGTCTACATGCTAGTGGCAGTCGATAAATTCACCAAATGGGTGGAAGCGGCTCCAGTAACAACTAAAGATTCTACAGCAGCAATCAGCTTCATCAAGTCAATAGTTTTTCGTTTTGGTGTACCACACAGCATCATCACAGACAACGGTACAAATTTTACTTCAAAAGAATTCAAAAGTTACTGCGAAGGATTGGGGATCAAGCTCAAATTCGCATTTGTGGCACACCCGAAGACGAACGGGCAAGTCGAAAAAGCCAATGGCTTGATATGTAGTGGAATAAAAAAGAGGCTTTTAGCACCTCTCGAGAAAGCCAAGAGCGCTTGGGTAGAAGAATTGCCCTCCGTTCTTTGGAGCTTAAGAACTACGCCCAACGCAGCAACTCAAGAAACTCCTTTCTTCCTGGTCCATGGCGCAGAAGCCGTGCTTCTAGTCAAAGTTACACACGAGGCTCCAAGAGTGACAGCATATGACGAGGCGACGTCGACAGAAGCATTGCAAGACGACGTCGATGCGCTAGATGAAGCAAGAGACAAGTCATTAGAAAGGGTTACGCATATCAACAAAGCTTACGAAACTACCATAGTAGTCGAGTTCGTCCACGATGAGACCTTGTTTTGCGACTCAGGCAAGACAGCCACGGGAAATTGGAGTCCCCTTGGGTGGGACCTTACATCATCACGGAAGTAATACCAGGAGGAGCATATCGACTACAAGATAAGAAGACTGGGAAGGACGAGAGCAACCCATGGAATGCAGAACAGCTACGATGTTTTTACACGTAGACTAAATATAGAGGTATCAATATATTCGAGTTAGCCTTCTGAACCCAGAACATGAGGCCATAGGTCGGGTTCTTTGGGTTGAACTCGACAAAATTGTACGATTCTTTTGTTACTTCTCCACTCGGGGGCTTCAACCCCTGAGTCGTACAAAAAGAATTACTATGGCAAGTTGGAGGCTTTTCTTCATTATAAGGTTGTTTAGACAACCCGATGAATATTGAGAGAACTTGGTTCATAAGAAGAACCCGATATTATTCCTACCTTTTTTGGTTCGCAAAGAGCCCGATATATGGAAAACATACCTCAGAACATGACTTGTTCTCATGGTACTAGCAAAAGACATCGACACCAAATGCGAATATTCATTACAGATAAGCATGGTAGCAAGGACATGATAAAATGAAATTACATAAAAAACACAACAATTCCTAATGGAAGTGGACTTCAAGCTTCATACTTCTTCTGGCAAAGAGTGCCATCGTAGATCTTCACGTCAAACTTCAACGTCCCGATATGGAAGTCGAAGGCCACAAAGAAGCCTTGATGGATGTCGTGATCCTTAGCAAACTGCGACCAGCCACCCCTAAAGTACTGCTCGCCGTCGCCATCATACCACACCTCCACCTCGTATGGGATGCCACCGCCAGACTGTTCACGGAGAACCGCCACTCGCAGTTCGTGGCCATCCATAAACTTCGTGAAATTCAGCGGCAGGTGCTGAATCTCATGGCACTGCGCCATGGCAATACAAAGGAAGGAAAAGATCTGGGGAGGCACAGCAGGAGCAGTGCTACTCGAGTGATGATGACGCTAGAAAAGATCTGTGGCGTGTAGTTGACGTGGGAGCAGTAAGTCCTTGTGCGTGGTGATGACCAGCCCGTTGGGAACCCCAAGAGGAAGGTATAATGAGTGTAGCGGTAAGTTTTCCCTCAGTTAAGAAACCAAGGTATATCGAACAGGAGAAGGGAGACGGTGACGACTGAAGGTGTTTGTGGAACCTGCACACACACAAACAAATACTTTGTTCCCAACTTGCGATGAGGTTGTCAATCTCACCGGTTTGCTTGAAACAAAGGTTATGAGTGTATCGAGTGGAAAACAGTAGAGTATATGCGAGTAAAGTAAACAGTGCGGGAAAAGTAAGCAGATGATTGCAATATGATTAAAATAGGACCGGGGTCCACAGTTCACTAGTGGTGTCTCTCCATAGATAAAATAACATGCTGGGTAAACAAATTACAGTTGGGCAATTGATAGAATAAAGATAACGTGATATGTCAAGAATATCACTATGAGATTTACTCTGGGCATTACAACAAAATACATAGACCGCCATCCAACTGCATCTATGACTAATAATCCACCCCCGGGGATATCATCCGAACACCCTAGAAGTATTAAGTTGCGAACAACAGATAATTGCATTAAGCAAAGTGTGTAATGTAAACAAAGCATATGCCCTTGAGCATATGAATGTTGTTTTGTCCCTAGTAGCAACAGCACATCTACCACCTTAGAGGTTTTTGTCACTCCCCCAGGTGAAATAGAGGCATGAACCCACTATCGAGCATAAATACCCCCTCTTGGAGTCACTAGCAACTACTCGGCCAAGATAGCTACTAACAACGGAGAGCATGCAAGATCATAAACAACATAGAGATAACAAAAGATATAATTCAGTATAGCAACTTAATCATAAACACCAATATTCATCGGATCCCAACAAACCAACATCATAGAATTACATAACGGTGATCTCAATCATGTAGGGCAGCTCATGAGATCTAAACATGAAGCACATGGTGGAGAAGACAACCATCTAGCTACTGCTATGGACCCATAGTCCAAGGTAGACTACTCACTCATCACTCCGGAGGCAAGCATGGCGATGAAGAAGACCTCCGGTGGTGATTCCCCTCTCCGGCAGGGTGCCGGGAAGAGCTTCTGGACCCTCCCGATCTTCGGGTCGACGGCGGCGGCGGATCGCGATGTATTCTGGAAAACTGATCGGGCACTTAGGTTTTTCTCGTCGGGGGGTCTTTATAGGCGAAGGGGCGATGTCAGAGGTGGAGCCAGGGGCTCTCACATAGGCGTGGCGCGGCCAGGGGCCAGGCCGCGCCGCCCCCTTGTGTGGGGCCCTGGTGGCCCCCTCCGACACTTCTTCGGATGTCTGGAAGCTTCCGGGTAAAATATGACTTTAGGAACTTGTTTCGTCCAATTCCGAGAATATTTCCTGTGTATCACTTCTGAAACACAAAAACAGCAGAAAACAGGAAACTGGCACTGTGGCACTTCGTTAATAGGTTAGTTCCGGAAAATGCATAAAAATGCCACTAAGTGTAACGAAACAATAGGCAAATGGTGTAAGAACAAGCATGGAGCATCAAAAATTATAGATACGTTTGAGACGTATCAAGCATCCCCAAGCTTAACTCCTGCTCGTCCTCGAGTAGGTAAGTGATAACAAAAGAATAGTTTTTGAGGTGACATGCACCTACACAATCTTGATCATATATGTAAGCATTGGTGAGCTGGGATCAGTAGAACTTAAAACATGGGCATGAAAGATATAATCATGACAATAAGAACTTAGCAACCATGTTGTAAACATGCAAGTGAACACATACAAAAGATTATGATAATGAAACAATGAAAGTCAAACGTGTGTTCAAATCATAAGGAAAAAAATACAAAAGGTTTTCAGCTTGTCCTTCAAAGAGAGCAAAACATAAATGCATAGGACACCTCAAAGTTTAAGAGGGCGTCTAGATACAAATAATTTAAGAACAAGTGAAACCAACAATATGAGTCAATCAATGAACTTTGGGACAATGCATATCACAATAAGAATGATAACTATGCTCTCTTAATGGTGCATAAAGAAAGAAGGTGGTGACTCAACATAAAAGTAAAAGAAAGGCCCTTCGCTGAGGGAAGCAGTGATTGCATGTTTTATAACCTTCAAAAATTATGGTACTTACCGGCTTTGAGCTCTCATTGTCCCCATCATAAGCATCTTGAATGGTTAAAGTTAATGCGAGAACAATTATGATGCATATGCTTGACAAATCATAAGTTGAAAACCAATGACAAGGCTCTTGTCATTGTAAGTGTATGCATATCATTGAGAACCGCCAATGGGGTACCTCCGTGCCCGATGACATGGAACAAGCCCACACCAAAATGATAGGACAAGCAGACAATGAACACCTCGACATCTCTTTTATTTGCTATATTGTTTAGCTTGTTATTATGAGATGCATTGTCGAATGTTCACCATGGGTATGCTGCAAATTTCCACCATGAATTATGCATGGCTTAGATTGGCGGCCCGGCGTTTCCCTAACACATATACAAACTCCATGATCCCTACAAGATTCCCAATTCATTTCACATAGCGGGCATCCATAAACAAAAGATCACGATATCAACTCCAATAGAAGTGCAATGTTGAAAGCTTGCCCCATGACAGCATGGCTGGGCTAGAATCCAACTTACAACTTGCAAGCATAACAACTCAGCATAAAAGACCACAATGTCAAATTTTTAAGAACAGGAAAAAGTAAAGTGTGCCTTCCGGTTCGTGAGAGCTTTACTGACCGAATTTCGCATAACACTGGTAAGAGTTTAATTTGAAGAGAATATAAAAGCAAGTCAAATTTACTTGGAATAGCAAATTGCTAGTAGGTATGTATGGTGGACACTTTGAAAAACTTTGGCTTTTAGGAGTTGGATGCACGAGTAGAGCTCATACTCAGTACAAGGCGAGGGCTAGCAAAAGACTGGGAGCGACCAACTAAGAGAGCAATAATGGCCATAATCATGCAAAGCGACAAAGCGACATTAAAAGAAGCATACGATGGCATCAAAAGTCAAAAACTAAATGATCATGAAGGCTATTGGCGACTTTGTAAGAGTCTAACATGTGTGAGCATGCGCCAAGTCAACCCAAATAAAGCATCAAGGAGAAAACCAAAATAATGCTTCCATACAATAAAAACAACGCATGATTTTTTCAAAGGCTCATTAAGCAATCTCAGTTATTTGAGACAAGTCATGCTACAGCAAAACCACTAAGCATACTATCAAAAAGACATCAAGCATGACATGAAAAAGCCTAAGCCGCAGTCTACACAAGCTCCTTCTTGTACCACTATTTTGCACAAAGCTTTTTCTCTTTTCCAACACCATTTGAAATTTTTATAAACACCTCTTTTGATGAAAACCAATGAAGATCAGAGGCAAAAATACACCTTGATGAAAAGATATGACAAGATCTGAACGCAAATCAAGGCGTAAACGAAAACCAAAAGCAGTAGCAGAAAAAGTAGAACACTCGATTTTTGATAAGAGTGAAAACTAGAGCGTTCTTTGCAAATGAAAACGAGTACATCTCCTCCAAAGGAAATTTGTTGGGGTCCAACCATTTATTGCAGCAAACAAACAAACTAAACAAATTAAGAAAACTAAAACAACTGACGCTCTAAGAAAAACACATAGTGCATGAAGCAATAAAAATATAGTGTTTTGAAAGGTGACCTGATTTTTGCCGATGAAGAAGGGGTGCCTCGGGGGCATCCCCAAGCTTTGACGCTTGTACTTCTTGGATATTTCTTGGGGTGATGCATGGGCATCCCCAAGCTTGAGCTTTTGTCCATTCTTCAACTCATCTCATCATTCTCCAATCCCTACACTTGAAAACTTCCTTCATACAAAACTAAACACAATTCTATTAGCAACATTAGTGTAAGCATAACATATAATCAATCCTCTATTTGCTTCAGGTTTCAACTCAAAACTACCACATATATAGTATATACTACTGTAGCAACCTCCCCAAAAGTTCCGTGATCAAAAGAACTCAAAAGAAAGCGATAAAGTGGCAAACACAAATATTGGCAGAAATCTGTCAAAACTAAACAGCTGACAAAGGTCGAATTTTTTGAGGGATCTTCTGTTGCTCAAATAAAAAAGTGTTCAACTAACAAAAGTTTGGATATAACCTGGGGCATATGCACAAGAAATCGCAGGTCCAAAAGATATACAGAGAATTTATACGAATTTTTACGGTGCAGCACCGAAAACAGTTTCAGGATAGCAACATCCCCAAATCTTTACCTCACTCAAATTAGAGGCTTCTCTTGTCACAAAAACGAAATAAACAAGATAAGGAGCGGTCATTACAGTAGTAATGACTTCCAAGACTCAAATAAAATAAAAAGTACTGAAAAGTAAACATTGGGTTATCTCCCAAGAGTGCTTTTCTTTAACGCCTTTGAGCTAGGCGCAGAAAATTGCGAATCAAGTAATATCAAGAGATGAAGTGCTAGGATCAGCACGTGCCTTACGTCTCCCTTTCTTACCTTTGCTCTTGACTCTAGGAAAGACATGGTTATTGCAAGGTGGAGTAGTAAATGTTATATTGCCTTTTCCCACATCGATAACGGCGCCAAGGAGCTTCAGAATGGATCTTCCAAGTGTGATTTGTCCTTTTCCTACACATTCAATAACAAGATAATCAGTAGATATCATTCTTCCTAGGATTTTTGTAAAGACTCCTTCAGCTATTCCAAGGGGAGATATGGTGGCATTGTTAGCAAGAAAAATTTCTTCTCCTCCCTCAGAAAGCTTCCAAAGGCTCAAAGATTCATAAACATCCTTTGGCATGAGACAAAATTCAGACATAATATCACAACGAGCATGAAAAGTTTCACCACTAATGGTGATTTTTATTGTAGGATACCAGCTCGAAGGTTCAGTATTTGTTGGCACATAATCAAAATGCTGGCGCAAAGTATTGTAGCAAGAACTCAAACTAGCAGTGTGAGTCTCAAGAGTAGTTAGTCTATTAAAAATGCTCACAAGAGAGGAATCAAAATAGGTTGGCATGCTATAAATTGTAATCAACTTTTTAATAATATTGAAGGCGTGATCACCATCACAATGAAGGAAATCTCCTTCTGCAGTAGCATCCAAAGCATATATATAACGAAGAGAAAGTCCAAAGTAAAAGCTACTAAGAAGCAAACTCAAAGTCATTTTAGGTTCAGTTTTTCCATGCCATTCATAAATTCTAGACCAAGCTTCTTTAAAGCTTTCCTCATCTTTCTGCTTAAAGCTAAAGATCATGTCCTCGGGGGACATAGTAGTAGCAACTAAACTAGACATGATAAACTAAAAGCAAAGAAATAACAACTACCAAGGATTCTAATTTTTTTTGGGTTTTTGATATAAAAGCAATGCAGGTAAAATAAAATAAAGTAAAGCAAAACAAATAACAAAGTAAAGAATGTGTGTGCGAAGAACTCCCCTCGCAGAAGTCTTCTCTCTTCCTTCCCCGGCAATGGCGCCAGAAAAAGTGCTGCTACTCGTGTGATGATGACGCCAGAAAAGAGCTGTGGCGTGTAGTTGACGTGGGAGCAGTAAGTCCTTGTGCGTGGTGATGACCAGCCCGTTGGGAACCCCAAGAGGAAGGTATGATGAGTGTAGCGGCAAGTTTTCCCTCAGTTAAGAAACCAAGGTATATCGAACAGGAGAAGGGAGACGGTGACGACTGAAGGTGTTTGTGGAACCTGCACACACACAAACAAATACTTTGTTCCCAACTTGCGATGAGGTTGTCAATCTCACCGGTTTGCTTGAAACAAAGGTTATGAGTGTATCGAGTGGAAAACAGTAGAGTATATGCGAGTAAAGTAAACAGTGCGGGAAAAGTAAACAGGTGATTGCAATATGATTAAAATAGGACCAGGGTCCACAGTTCACTAGTGGTGTCTCTCCATAGATAAAATAACATGTTGGGTAAACAAATTACAGTTGGGCAATTGATAGAATAAAGATAATGTGATATGTCAAGAAGATCACTATGAGATTTACTCTGGGCATTACAACAAAATACATAGACCGCCATCCAACTGCATCTATGACTAATAATCCACCCCCGGGGATATCATCCGAACACCCTAGAAGTATTAAGTTGCGAACAACAGATAATTGCATTAAGCAAAGTGTGTAATGTAAACAAAGCATATGCCCTTGAGCATATGAATGTTGTTTTCTCCCTAGTAGCAACAGCACATCTACCACCTTAGAGGTTTCTGTCACCCCCCAGGTGAAATAGAGGCATGAACCCACTATCGAGCATAAATACCCCCTCTTGGAGTCACTAGCAACTACTCGGCCAAGATAGCTACTAACAACGGAGAGCATGCAAGATCATAAACAACATAGAGATAACAAAAGATATAATTCAGTATAGCAACTTAATCATAAACACCAATATTCATCGGATCCCAACAAACCAACATCATAGAATTACATAACGGTGATCTCAATCATGTAGGGCAGCTCAAGAGATCTAAACATGAAGCACATGGTGGAGAAGACAACCATCTAGCTACTGCTATGGACCCATAGTCCAAGGTAGACTACTCACTCATCGCTCCGGAGGCAAGCATGGCGATGAAGAAGACCTCCGGTGGCGATTCCCCTCTCCGGCAGGGTGCAGGGAAGAGCTTCTGGACCCTCTCGATCTTCGGGTCGACGGCGGTGGCGGATCGCGATGTATTCTGGAAAACTGATCGGGCACTTAGGTTTTTCTCGTCGGGGGGTCTTTATAGGCGAAGGGGCGATGTCAGAGGTGGAGCCAGGCGCTCTCACACAGGGGTGGCGCGGCCAGGGGCCAGGCCGCGCCGCCCCCTTGTCTGGGGCCCTGGTGGCCCCCCTCCGACACTTCTTCGGATGTCTGGAAGCTTCCGGGTAAAATATGACTTCAGGAACTTGTTTCGTCCAATTCCGAGAATATTTCCTGTGTATCACTTCTGAAACACAAAAATAGCAGAAAACAGGAAACTGGCACTGTGGCACTTCGTTAATAGGTTAGTTCCAGAAAATGCATAAAAATGCCACTAAGTGTAACGAAACAATAGGCAAATGGTGTAAGAACAAGCATGGAGCATCAAAAATTATAGATACGTTTGAGATGTATCAAGCAGCTGGAGCAGCAGGAGGAGGAGCGATTGGACCTGGAGCGACGTTAGTCACTTTGGGTTTGTTCTTACTACCAGGGGGCGGCCGGGACGACGCTTAGCCGGAGCGTCCGAAGAAGTTCTTGCGGTGGCCGGCGTGGTGTTCTTGTTCTTACTTCCACGAGGGCGACCCCGACCTCATGGCGCCACCGGGGAGCCAAGGGTCAGACGAGAACCTTCGGCATCAGCCATGGGCACAACAGAAAAACCTCAGAAAAACCCTAGATGGAGGAAGAAGATGATGCGGTGGAGGAGGAGTCTGATTAGGGTTTTTTACCTTAATCAGCAGGCGCCTTATTTATAAGCACGCACTATTGGGCCTTCGGGCTACAGCAAAGCCCGCGAATATAATTTACAACAAGAGTTAAATTCTGCGCACAGCAGACGATAATATCAATGAAGAAGAATAAGAAAAGGAGGTTATGCGATATGAAAACCTCGACTTGGACTCGAGGGCTCGTCAACAGTAAGATGTTCACAGAAGAAAGAAGAGCTCAACTTTGAGCCTATGCTTGACTACAAGTCGCCAAACATAGCCTCGGGGGCTACTCCCATCGGGAGCGCTGAGCGCGCACCCGATAGAGATGAGATAATCAATATTGGAGGTGCGGAATGATAAGCATACAAACTTCGACTACGTAGTCGACAAAATGAAGAGAGATTACTCCCATCGGGAGCGAAGAAGATTAATTTAAAATCCGAAATTCTTTAGTTTTATCAGTTAAAAATTTTGGCTGCGAATATGAGATTCTCGAGTTGCGTTATCGCACGAAACTCGAATGCCGTGATTTATCACGAAGGTAAGACCCCGGGATCCGTCCTGTGTGGCCTGGTATACACACATGAATATGCTCTGCTGGTATGTATCCGTGTCTACGATGCGAAGAAAATCCTGGTGGACGCACTGGGTACCCTGAGAATCACTGGGATTCATTCTTTGTAAGTCCTAAATGCGGCAAAAGAGTGGGTTTGACTGGTATCCCGAATTCAAGTCCAAGGGGATTGAATTTGAAGTAGGTGACAAGTATCTGCTCCGGCAGTTAACTGACCTCTAGATCCGTCAGAGTTGTCAGGCTTGTTCATCAAACCCCCTTGCGAAAAAATATTATGAAAATAAGTCAAAAAGACCAAGTCAAAGATTTGAAGATGTGAAGAAGTCAAAGAATTGATCAAGTTGAAGATTTGAAGATTAGAGATTCAACCTGAATCTACAAATTCTGGTAGAATCTCAGGGGCTACTAACAAGGGTATAGTTAATAGAGCCCGTTAGTTGAGTACCCCTGAGGCCCGTTAAGCTAGGCCCAATTGTAATGATAGTCGAATACGAGTTATTACCGTATGTCGATATTGTAATCTGTATCGTACCCTACCCGATCCTCGAGACCTGGCCACCTATATATACGGGTCAGGAGGGGACGGTGTAGGGCAGATTGAAAGCAAGCCAGGTTGAACACCCAAGTTTACTTTTGATACACACCTATTTCGACTAACTTGACCTTCGAGTTCATCCGACACCCTATCTCCCCGATCCTAAGTCCTTCATCTAGGACATTTGTCGAGTTAACCCCTTGTCAATACCCGATGGTTGCTCGGACGATATCCGGAGGGTGGATTATTACTCATAGATGCAGTTGGATTACGATCTATGTATTTTGTCATAATGCCCAGAGTGAATCTCATAGTGATCCTCATGACATATGTATGTTATCTTTATTCTATCAATTGCACAACTATAATTTGTTTACCCAGCATGTTGTTATTTATCTTATGGAGAGACACCACTAGTGAACTGTGGACCCGGTTCAATTTCCTTTACATTACTATTACCGTTTACTTTTACTCGCACTGTTTACTTTCTTGCATACTATTACCTTTTACCACTCGACATGCTCAATCCTTTGTTTACAGCAAACCGGTGAGATTGACAACCTCATCGTAAGTTGGGAGTAAAATACTTGGTTGTGTTGTGTGCAGGTTCCATGTTGCTACTAGGTGAAGAAGCTCCTACATCAACAAAGCACCAGCAATTTTTCTGGCGCCATTGTTCGGAGTGTCGCGAAGCTAGCAAGCATCACCTTCTTAAGTTTGGCTTTCTCCTACTGGTTTGATAAACCTTGGTTTCACAACTGAGGGAAGACTTGTTGTTGTGCTCATCATACCTTCCTCTTGGGGTTCCCAACGGGCTGTTACTTACACGCCATCAATGTACATGCTGAAATAAGAGCTAAATACACCCGTAGTCCCAATAGTTGTTCATTAGATGCAATTTAGTTCCAATAGTTGTAAAATGAAGTGAAGTAGTCCGAATACTTACTATAAAGTGCAAAACTAGTCCCAAATGACTCTGGAGCTGACACGTGGCGATGTGTGTTTTGCAAATATGTCCTCTTTCCATTTTTCTTAACATATGTGGTCATTTTACATTTAACGAGGTAGGTCCCACCTGTCAGAGGAATTGGAAGAAACTCCAAAATTACAGTGCCCAAAGGGGTTCAAACTCTTGACTTCGGAAGCAGCGACCCGTCTATATCTACCACCACAGCACACTTGGTTTCGTCTCAAGTCTCTTGACCTTTATATTTTTACTAGGAAGCCCGGCACGGCGGTACGCCGTGCCTTTTTTTAATGTTACATTATTGGTTAAACTATTTTAAAAGTATTTTAATATCTGAGTTGCTGAAGTATCGCAGCTGGTGTGGAAGCACAGTTAAAGTAATGTAAAAGTGGTACTGTGGAACATGGTTCGGAATTATTATTCCCGTGCATGTAGATGAATAGTGGAGTATTTTGTTTGTCGACTTTACCGTAGGAGAATCCCAAAGCTAGGGTAGAAGAAGGCAGTTATTGTTAAAGAATTACCGATGGAGATGTTCTTGCACCGCCAAAGGGTTATTGTTGGAAAATTATTGTCAACGACCTAGGCGCCGTTGAAGAGTTAATGTTGCGTAATTACCGGCGGTCACCTTTGAAGGAATATTGTTGAGAAATTATCATCGACAACTTAGGTGATGTTGAAGAGTTATTGTTGGGTAATTAGTGACGGTGAAATATTCTTGGTGTTCAAGCTTCGTTTCAAAGAATTATTGCTGAGAAATTACTCGGAGCGATCAGTAGAAGAAGACAGTGGCATTTTGTTGAATCAAAGAGGCGATGAATAGTCGATTATTTTTTTTTGTTCAATTTACCATAGGACAATCCCAAAGCTAGGGTAGAAGAAGGTGGTTAGCATTCAAAGATTACCGATGGAGATGCTCGTGCACCGTTGAAGGATTATTCTTTGGAAGTTGCCATCGATGACCTAGACGTTGTTGAAGAGTTACTATTACGTCATTAACGGTGGTCACCTTTGAGGGAATATTGTTGGGAAATTATTGTCAACATCATAGGCGCAGTTGGAGAGTTATTGTTGGGTAACTACAGGCGGTGGATTATTTATGTGTGTTCAAGCTTCGCTTCAGAGAATTACCCTGACAAATTATTCGAGGTGATCAGCTGAAGAAGTTAGTGGCATTTTGTCAAATCAAATAGGCGATGAATAATGGAGTATTTTTTGTCGAATTTACCGTAGGGGAATCCCAAAGTAAGGGTAGAAGAAGTCAGTTACCATTGAAGAATTACCAATGCAGGTGTGCGTCAACCGCCGAAGGGTTATTGTTGGAAATTACCATCGATGACCTAGGCGTTGTTGAAGAGTTACTGTAGCGTAATTACTGGCAGTCACCTTTGAAGGAATATTGTTGGGGAATAGTCAATGACAACCTAGGCGGCCTTGAAGATTTACAGTTGGAAATTTACCGACGGTGAATTATTCTTGGTGTTCAAGCTTTGCTTTAAATAATTCTTGCTGGGAAATTATTCGATGCGATAAGTAGAAGAAGGTAGTGGCATATGTCAAATAAAAGAGGTGGCAAATAGTGGATCATTTTATTTGTCAAATTTACCGTAGGACCATCCTGAAGCTAGGGGTAGAAGAAGCAGTTACCGTTGAAGAATCACCGATGGATATGTTCATGCACCGATGAGGGATTATTGTTGGGAAATCACCATTGATGACCAAGACGCCATTGAAGATTTATTGTCAGGTAATTACCGGTGGTCATTATCAAAGGATATTGTTGGGAAATTATAGTCGGTGACCTAGGCGCCGTTGAAGAGTTATTGTTTGGTAATTACATTTTTGGTGTTAAAGTTTCACTTCAAAGAATTACGGTTAGAAAATTACTACTCGTGCACCATCAAAGAAATAACATTGTGAAATTATCGTCGAAGAATTGTATAGCACCAACAAATTACTATTCGAGTTGAAGCTTTGTACCGGGAAAATTTTGCTAAAAGTAGGTAGCTAAAACACTGTAGTCGTGTACTATTCATGTGGTATGAGGAAACTACTTTGAAAAAATAAACTGGAAAAAAATTCAATGAAACACTGCTTTGAAATTACCGTTAGAGAACTACGCAGCATTGAAGAATTACAGCAGCACAGTGGTTACAAACGGGAAATTGTTGCTAGAGCCAAATATTCACACCGAGATATTTTTTCAGAAAATAGAATGGAAAAAATTATAGCACATTCTATTCAAGCTAGAAAAAAATTAAAGAAACACCGCTACAAAATTACTATCAGAAATTTGCATCATACGAATTACTGCTTGAGCTGAATATTTGTACCGAGAGATATTACTGTGAGAAAAAAAATGGAAAAAACTATAGCACATATTGTTCATGTTGTACCGGTAAACTATTGCAACGAAGAAAGGGCACAAATTACTGCAGGAGAACACTATCCATGCTTTACCGAGAACCAACTGCAAAAAACTGGCGGTAAAAATCACTAAAGGAGCACTGTTGTTCATCAGTGTTATTTAGCTGTTAGATCAAAATCTGAAGGTCTAAACAGTGGGATGTACTATTCATGTGTGTGTCACTGTTTATGTGAACAGTGCACAGGGACGTGGAATGCGGTGAAGGCAAAAAATCCCTTGTCTTTAATATACTAGTACAGGTGCACGTGCAATGCACGTCTTATAATATAAATATAAATATATCATTTGAACTTTATATCCTTTTTGCGAGTTTATTGGAGTCAATTAAATAGTTTTGTAGTGGCTTTATCTACAATCATAGAATTTGTGGGATCCACGCTGCTTTCATCTTGAAGTCCAGCCTGAAGGAAGAACCAACCTTTTTAATCCCTCTAAGACATATCTGTGCACAATGTCCTTTGTGCTTTTCGCTGGGATTTATGTCTTTGTTTGGTTTGCCAAAATCTTCCATGTGAGATCTATGTCTTTGTTTGGTTTGGTCAAAATCTGAGTGGTCTGCCTTGACACAACCCTTTAAAGTGCAACATAAAACTAGCCATACGAGAATATAGGCTCTGGGAGGTAAATACCAAACCGTTGGAATGGTTCGCCCCTAGGCTTTGTTGATGGTCATTGCAAAACTCAACCGGCTGGGGGAACAGTTTCCTTTTAAACTTTTTTAAGGCAGTGAAATGTCTTCCAAGGACAACAAAGAGATCCTCAGTATGAACACTAAGCATTGCGTTATCCAGGAATGCTCTAATCATCAATCTTGTTCCATTGCACAACCCATTGTGCGGATCAAGATTTTGGAAAAGAATGACGGGACAATATACGCAGCTTTTCTTGGTATTCCGCCTTCTTCTCCTCCCATATAGTTTTTTCTGAATTGCTGGACACAGTTACAACCTTCTTCTGGTCACGAGCCATATGCTGCTTCTATAGTTCTCGATTTTTTTCTCAACAGACATATGAGCATACCTTCCTCCGACGACTTGCAGATCCATTGTTGGATGTGTTTGTCAAGTCTTTAAATGGGGAACGCCCCATAGATTTTTGAGAAATTTAGACCGCTCACTGCATATAGTATTTCAGGCTTGTTAGTTTAACATGAGACCTAGACTATAGTTCAATAAAGCTATAAATAAAATCATTGTCACATCAACTGATCGAACAATAGACAATAGATTTAAGAATTAAGAAAGCAAAAATATGTGCAATGAAGAAACAGTACTCCTGCACGAATACCACCTGTACAGTACATGACGAAGATGGCAAAAGGAGAGAGTTCCAAGAACACACACGCATCAGTTGAAATTACTGAACTTACCATTCATCAGTTAAAAGAAAAACGCTTCCCTAATGGAGATGCAAACGCAGAGCTGGCAGGATTCATGGCAAGCACGGGCGAGGGCAAAGAGTGAGGAAGCGGCAGCTGCCACAAGTCAGGCGGGGGCAACGAAGGCGAGGTGTGCGTGTTTGGACGCGTCAATCTCGGCCCCCCTCGAGCTCGCCGGGCAACATCGTATGATGGCGTCGGTGGCGAGGGTCTCTAATGTTCAGACTCCCTCGTCACTTGAGGACTGCGCTGGTTCTTCCGCTCCCAACAGGATACACAGGGCGGGCTCCAGGAAGAGCCGTGGAGAGGAACGTAGCCGCGTTCGAGGAGCCAGAGGCGGCTAAGCGAGGACGACGGCGTGAACGATCTGGCGGCGCTGTCGTTGGTGTGGATGGTCATGTGGTTCAGGTCGCCGCGCGCGGGGTGGCAGAGATAGCGTGCGGCGGGTGCGCAGGCACAGATCGTCGAGCACCTGGCGGCGGTTTTGGAGTCGGCGGCGACAGCGGTTGCGGAGGCGCCGGGCGGCAGCGCGTGGCGACAGTGGGGATGCCAGAGGCGAGCGGTTTGTTTTCTCTCGGTTTCTGCAGGATTAGAACCTGGGATTGGTTCGTCGTACAACATTTTGCCGTGCATACCGTTGGATTGAGAGGGATGTACGGCGTAGATCCTTTGGATCTGTGTCTTCTAAATCTAAACTAATCTAAAAAGGCATAGACTGTCAGATCCGGAGGATCTGCACCGTACGTCCCACTTCATCCAACGGCTAAACGCATCCTGATGTTGTATGACGAACCATTAGCACGATCCCGCAAATACTAACCGTCTTCATCGTTATGAAAAAAATCTGCTCGCCTCTTCAATCCAAAACGCCCGACTACCCGAGGCCGCAATCTCCGCTCCCAGCCGCTCGCCGCTCGCCGCTCGCCACCGCGGCGATTCCCGCGCCAGACAACCAGACAAGGAGCTAACGCCGCCGCAATTCCCTGGTCCGACGCCGACGAACCGTACACCGACGACGCTAGCTATCCTTTTAATCTGCCAACGCTGCAGAGGCCGACCGCCGCCGCCCAAACCCCAGATTGCATCGGCACTGCAAATGGAGCGCTGCTGACATTGCCGCAGAGGTCGTGGCCCAACAGCCGAGTCCGACCGGCGAGACTTGACAACGTTGGCTGCAGTCGCTGCCTCTCCTAGGCCAAGCTCCGTCAAGGTGTTCTACACAAATTGTATTAGGCCAAGCTATGTGCAGCCGTAAGGTGATCTCCACAACTGCCTACTATTAGGATTTTTTTTCTTGCAGATCTGTTGCTTTTAGGGTCCATAGTACAAACATCAATTTGACAGTGTCAATGTAACTATGTGTTTAATTTAATCTCCCTGTTTATTTGTTTTCAGATGCTCTTTCTTTGGTGATTAGAACTCGCTTATGAATAATGAATCCATGTACAACGGAATTTTGGATGTAAGGGATGGTATTTCATCAGAGAAGAATTTTGGCTTAAACTCAGAGGTATGAATTGGCCTCTGAACATTATGTTATCTCTTTTGACCAATTACTGGAACCATAGAATTGAATATTTCAGGTCGACCTCTAACTAAATCTTTGTATACATGTACAGTGATTGTGCATTTGTTCTTGATGTACTTGATGCAGCTCCTGCAGGTACTCAATTATGCTATACTGCTCTCACATTTATTTCTTCTATTCATGTTGTTTCGTGTCTGGTTCAGGCACATAATATTTATTTATTTTTTGTTACGTCCGTGTATTGTCTCACAGGTTCTGATGCTAAACAAAAAATGGGAAGGAGCAATATTTTTTTTACAGGAACTTGTTGATGTCCTTTCTTTTTAGTACAATAAATTTCGTACCTGGACGATTCATGTTACACAAGTAAGCTATCACTGATGTAAAAGAAAGATAGCTATCTATCTACTTCCTTATACATTGCACGAGATGATTTGGTGTATGATTCTCAAGTATTCTTCACATTCTCCAGTGTTGCAATAGACTCCACCGCTCAATGCTATCAGGATATCAAAAATTGACACAAGCTCCAAGGTAGCAACGGCACTAGACATACGGGAAGGGAATAGAGTTTCAGCACATGAGCTTCAAGCCTTCAAGTACCATGCTTGGACCGACGTGCAAATCTTGAGAGATTTGTGCTTGAGGATACCACCTAACAAGGTAAATTTGGTTACTTGGGTATATGAGCTGTAGCTGTTACCTAGATTCAGTATAGCAGGTTACTTTCTATAATTACATTAAAGCAGGCAAAGGTGTTTTCATTCTACTTCCACTTGTGAATATGTACTACTATTGACATAAATATGTTCAATTAATTTTTGTGCATGAAATGAAGAATGATCAAGGTTCAGAGAGGTGCAGAGCATCGTTTAATTATTTTACTCAATGTGGTTTTGTAAATTACAAAATGTGAACATATTAATAAATTGAGTTGTTATCAGATTTCTCCTGATTATATATGATTGTTAGCAGCATGCTGATCCTACTTGACTAACAACCACTTGAAAGAAGTAACATTTATTCCTGAAATATTAACTTGCCATATCTTTGCCTAAAAATTCTAAAATTGACTATGATTCAGAGTAGTACGAAGCTAGCAGTCATGCAACAACTCAATTCATGTGTGATTTGATGAAGAGTTGCTGATGTTTTATCCTAGAAGAAAAATAAATAATGGCTTTGCTTATTGAGGAGTATTTTTCTGAAGGGATAATAACGCATATAATTGTACATAACGTGCATGTGCACGTGCTTGATTACTAGTTTTATATTAGTTTAGATTAGATTTAGATTTAGATTTAGATGTATGGATATCCTTACATAAGAAAAGTAACACCACAGCAGCCGATGCAAGTTCTGGTCCACGAAGTACATGCATTGGCCATGGCCCATGGGTGGTACGGCTTGCTTGATTTTACTCATTTGCACGAACATGTTCTTCCTAAACATACGATTTGCTTGTGTTAATGCCTGGGAGGATATCATTTCTTGCCCATCTCATTTTTACATTTGAATTTACAAATACTTACAATATTTGTTGGTCCTTAGATGTTAAAGTACAATATAAGGTTTTCTTTTATGCATGTCTTTAATCGGTTTTGGATTTCCGTCACCCAAAATGCGGCATACAAACATGTTGTCATGCCATAAATTAGGAGTGCTGCCATAGTGCCTCTTGATAGTAGAGTGTGAGAAGTTTGTGGATTTGTGTGCAAAAAAAATCACTAAATTATATCTAAAGTATTTCAAGTATTCAGGGTGGAGTCAGCGCATCTCTAGCAGGCCGACGCAAACTGTCTGCGCGTATTCGAACTAGTCCGACCGGACCGGCGCATCGTTTGCGTCCTACCCAGCGATACAATGCATCCGGACCGACGCGTCCAGCAACGACGCATCAGTCCACCAAATTTAAATCACCGAATCATCGGCGCGGATAGACATAGATTAGCAGCATAGGTGAAAGATCATGACGGTTGTTACATTTTTTTGAAAATGAAGCACGTAGAACGTTGTTTTTCAGACTGTTAGCACGCTTCACAAACACCTAAATCTGTTTCCTTATTGTGTTTGGTTCTGGACCGTGCGCTGTGAGTGGAGGGGCAAAACAAGAAACTCCAAAATTTCGTAGCGTGAAAAAAGTTTATTGTGAAATCTTAACATCTTATATATATATTTAAAACAGAGGGAGTACTTGCAAACTGAATAGTGTGGCTATGGAAAACATAGAGCTATATACAGTGTTATACACTTGCATTCGTTTGTGGAGTTGTTCCTCATCATACCTGTTCACAGCGTGTCTCGTGGCCGTATCGATGAGAAATATGGCCGTAGTTCAGTAATGTATAAAATGCCCTAAGTCCACATGTAATACAGAATCCTGTGTCTGCTCCCTTGGTAGACACTTCTGTCGGCTTGTTCGCGGGTTTTGACATCGCGAGTTCGAAACCCCGTGTCGCGTCGATTTTTAGAATTTCTTTCCTTCCACCTGACAGGTGGGCCTAGGTTGCCAAAGGTAGTTATTGGCCAGGTGCAGTATTAAAAACATATGAGGGCATTTTTTCAAAACTCGCATCGCCACATGTCAGCTTCTGAGAAATTTGGGACTAGTTTTGCACGTTGTAGTAAGTATTGGGACTACTCCACCCCATTTTATAACTATTGAGACTAAAATGTACCTAATAAACAACTATTCGAACTATTGGGACTAAATTGTTTAGTTTTCTTTCTGCGTGGAGTAGGGTTAATGTACATGCCGAAATAAAGTTAACAGGACGATCTGGATGGACCATCGCCCAAGTACTACTAGCAGGTAGCGCAGCAGCATCATGAAGGAACCATGCATGGCAGGTCGTCTCGGTGCGTGCCCAAAGCATGCATGTTCGAACTTGGAACTGGTTGCACTTCCACCTCTCGTAAAAGTAGTTTTCGTTCCCATACTATATACAGTATGATGTAAAAAACGCATGGATGGAAATGTTTACTGTACTATATTCGTAAGAAAATAAAATGTTTACTACTGTATGTCTTTTTAGACGACCACCGTAACCCGTGCGGTGCGGCCCCTGCGTTGTGGTGTATGGAAGAAAAAAAAAAAGAGGAAAGCAAACGAGAATCACCGCAGACGGTGACGTTGCGGACGCAGGGGCG
Organism: Dactylis glomerata; assembly: GCA_007115705.1. Classification (NCBI taxonomy): domain Eukaryota; kingdom Viridiplantae; phylum Streptophyta; class Magnoliopsida; order Poales; family Poaceae; genus Dactylis; species Dactylis glomerata. Next base: position 898,425 of record QXEO01000631.1, read on the forward strand.
CAGGGCGAGCTGCCCGTCTGTGCTAGGCGTGACCTCTCGCCAGCTTTCAAATTTTGAGCAAAATTTGGTGATTTCGGCAGGCACCAAAATATAATTTTACGAAAAATTTCGGTTCAAATTCAAACTAAAGTTTTAATTTATCTGATTTTTAAAATGTGAAAATTCGAAATTCCAAGATGTCAACATTTGGAATTACATGTATGTACTTTAACTGGTAGACATACAGTTGTGAAGATAACAGCTACAGCGTACTAGCAGAGAGATGTGGCGCGGTCAATGCGTGTGGGTTGGGAACATGCGGGTGCGCTATGCATGCCAGCCACAGACATCGCCTGCAAAAGCGATAAAGCAAGGTGCTGCACCGGTGACGTACGCCGGCCAGCTTGTTGCCGTTGCCGAGCTGCGTGCGCGTGCTGCGTTTGATGTGCCGGATGGCGCGGTAGCAGGCAAGTGTGCGTGCGCGCGTTGTGCGTTCGTGGGCTGGGCAAGCCTGATGTGGCGGGCGCGATGCAGATCGGTATCCCCCTATCCGTGAGTAGTTATAAAACTACCACATTTCACATTAAATTTATCAAATGATACCATTTTATATTTTGCTACAAAAATTTATTACTCTTTCGTAAATTTTTCGCAATTCAGATAAATCATAAAATTTGTAGTCAATTGACATTGTATCTTATAGTGGACCCACTTGTCAGTGAGGTGGCATAAACATAGATTTTTTGTGAGGTGGACATGACCTCACATGTAAGTGCAATTAAAACCCCAAAACTAAAAAAGATCAGTCATCTTCTCCACACGCTCGCCGGAGTTCTGTAGCCTTGCAGGCCGCTGCTGTCGCTCGCTGGAGCTCTATAGCCTCGCAGTCGCCACCGCTCCCAGCCCCTAGTTACGCTCGCCACCTCTCTGCGACCCAGAGGTCGCTGTGACCCGAAGAATGACAGCGGCGCCGAAGCTCGGGAAGACGAGCTCGAGCTCGACGTTGGGGAACGGGGCTTGGGATCAGGTCAGCGGCGCAGCCAGGGCTCCTGCCAGGCGATGGAAGCTTAGGATGGCGGCCAGAGACAGGCCGACAGCCATAGGTCGTGGCAGCGCGAGCATGCCACCGCCGGTAGACACGCACGTTGATACGTCTCAAACGTATCTATAATTTTTGATGTTCCATGCTTGTTTTTACACCATTTGCCTATTGTTTCGTTACACTTAGTGGCATTTTTATGCATTTTCCGGAACTAACCTATTAACGAAGTGCCACAGTGCCAGTTTCCTGTTTTCTGCTGTTTTTGTGTTTCAGAAGTGATACACAGGAAATATTCTCGGAATTGGACGAAACAAGTTTCTGAAGTCTTATTTTTCCCGAAAGCTTCCAGACATCCGAAGGAGAGACGGAGAGGGGCCACCAGGGCCCCACACACAGGGCCGGCGCGGCCAGGCCCTTGGCCGCGCCACCCCTGTGTGAGGGAGCCTGGCTCCACCTCTGACATCGCCCCTTCGCCTATAAAGACCCCCCGACGAGAAAAACCTAAGTACCCGATCAGTTTTCCAGAATACATCGCGATCCGCCGCCGCCGTCGACCCAAAGATCGGGAGAGTCCAGAAGCTCTTCCCGGCACCCTGCCGAAGAGGGGAATCGCCACCGGAGGTCTCCTTCATCGCCATGATTGCCTCCGGAGCGATGTGTGAGTAGTCTACCTTGGACTATGGGTCCATAGCAGTAGCTAGATGGTTGTCTTCTCCACCATATGCTTCATGTTTAGATCTCATGAGCTGCCCTACATGATTGAGATCACCGTTATGTAATTCTATGATGTTGGTTTGTTGGGATCCGATGAATATTGGTGTTTATGATTAAGTTTCTGTACTGAATTATATCTTTTGTTATCTCTATGTTGTTTATGATCTTGCATGCTCTCCGTTGTTAGTAGCTATCTTGACCGAGTAGTTGCTAGTGACTCCAAGAGGGGGTATTTATGCTCGATAGTGGGTTCATGCCTCTATTTCACCTGGGGAAGTGACAGAAACCTCTAAGGTGGTAGATGTGCTGTTGCTACTAGGGAGAAAACAAAATTCATATGCTCAAGGGCATATGCTTTGTTTACATTACATACTTTGCTTAATGCAATTATCTGTTGTTCGCAACTTAATACTTTTAGGGTGTTCGGATTGATATCCCCGGGAGTGGATTATTAGTCATAGACTAGTAATCAAGCACGTGCACATGCACGTTATGTACAATTATATGCGTTATTATCCCTTCAGAAAAATACTCCTCAATAAGCAAAGCCATTATTTATTTTTCTTCTAGGATAAAACATCAGCAACTCTTCATCAAATCACACATGAATTGAGTTGTTGCATGACTGCTAGCTTCGTACTACTCTGAATCATAGTCAATTTTAGAATTTTTAGGCAAAGATATGGCAAGTTAATATTTCAGGAATAAATGTTACTTCTTTCAAGTGGTTGTTAGTCAAGTAGGATCAGCATGCTGCTAACAATCATATATAATCAGGAGAAATCTGATAACAACTCAATTTATTAATATGTTCACATTTTGTAATTTACAAAACCACATTGAGTAAAATAATTAAACGATGCTCTGCACCTCTCTGAACCTTGATCATTCTTCATTTCATGCACAAAAATTAATTGAACATATTTATGTCAATAGTAGTACATATTCACAAGTGGAAGTAGAATGAAAACACCTTTGCCTGCTTTAATGTAATTATAGAAAGTAACCTGCTATACTGAATCTAGGTAACAGCTACAGCTCATATACCCAAGTAACCAAATTTACCTTGTTAGGTGGTATCCTCAAGCACAAATCTCTCAAGATTTGCACGTCGGTCCAAGCATGGTACTTGAAGGCTTGAAGCTCATGTGCTGAAACTCTATTCCCTTCCCGTATGTCTAGTGCCGTTGCTACCTTGGAGCTTGTGTCAATTTTTGATATCCTGATAGCATTGAGCGGTGGAGTCTATTGCAACACTGGAGAATGTGAAGAATACTTGAGAATCATACACCAAATCATCTCGTGCAATGTATAAGGAAGTAGATAGATAGCTATCTTTCTTTTACATCAGTGATAGCTTACTTGTGTAACATGAATCGTCCAGGTACGAAATTTATTGTACTAAAAAGAAAGGACATCAACAAGTTCCTGTAAAAAAAATATTGCTCCTTCCCATTTTTTGTTTAGCATCAGAACCTGTGAGACAATACACGGACGTAACAAAAAATAAATAAATATTATGTGCCTGAACCAGACACGAAACAACATGAATAGAAGAAATAAATGTGAGAGCAGTATAGCATAATTGAGTACCTGCAGGAGCTGCATCAAGTACATCAAGAACAAATGCACAATCACTGTACATGTATACAAAGATTTAGTTAGAGGTCGACCTGAAATATTCAATTCTATGGTTCCAGTAATTGGTCAAAAGAGATAACATAATGTTCAGAGGCCAATTCATACCTCTGAGTTTAAGCCAAAATTCTTCTCTGATGAAATACCATCCCTTACATCCAAAATTCCGTTGTACATGGATTCATTATTCATAAGCGAGTTCTAATCACCAAAGAAAGAGCATCTGAAAACAAATAAACAGGGAGATTAAATTAAACACATAGTTACATTGACACTGTCAAATTGATGTTTGTACTATGGACCCTAAAAGCAACAGATCTGCAAGAAAAAAAATCCTAATAGTAGGCAGTTGTGGAGATCACCTTACGGCTGCACATAGCTTGGCCTAATACAATTTGTGTAGAACACCTTGACGGAGCTTGGCCTAGGAGAGGCAGCGACTGCAGCCAACGTTGTCAAGTCTCGCCGGTCGGACTCGGCTGTTGGGCCACGACCTCTGCGGCACTGGCGGAGCTACAGTGAACTTCTTGGGCGGGCCAAGCTTCACCAGAGGAAGATTTCTTTCAGAATTTGCAAATTTGACAGGCCGGCCCAACAGGAAAAACGAAAGAATGGCTAAAACCTGGGCGGGCCATGGCCCAGGTTGGCTTCAACGTAGCTCCGCCACTGCTCTGCGGCAATGTCAGCAGCGCTCCATTTGCAGTGCCGATGCAATCTGGGGTTTGGGCGGCGGCGGTCGGCCTCTGCAGCGTTGGCAGATTAAAAGGATAGCTAGCGTCGTCGGTGTACGGTTCGTCGGCGTCGGACCAGGGAATTGCGGCGGCGTTAGCTCCTTGTCTGGTTGTCTGGCGCGGGAATCGCCGCGGTGGCGAGCGGCGAGCGGCGAGCGGCTGGGAGCGGAGATTGCGGCCTCGGGTAGTCGGGCGTTTTGGATTGAAGAGGCGAGCAGATTTTTTTCATAACGATGAAGACGGTTAGTATTTGCGGGATCGTGCTAATGGTTCGTCATACAACATCAGGATGCGTTTAGCCGTTGGATGAAGTGGGACGTACGGTGCAGATCCTCCGGATCTGACAGTCTGTGCCTTTTTAGATTAGTTTAGATGCAGTTGGATGGCGGTCTATGTATTTTGTTGTAATGCCCAGAGTAAATCTCATAGTGATCTTCTTGACATATCACGTTATCTTTATTCTATCAATTGCCCAACTGTAATTTATTTACCCAGCATGTTATTTTATCTATGGAGAGACACCACTAGTGAACTGTGGACCCCGGTCCTATTTTAATCATATTGCAATCACCTGTTTACTTTTCCCGCACTGTTTACTTTACTCGCATACTTTACTGTTTTCCACTCGATACGCTCATAACCTTTGTTTCAAGCAAACCGGTGAGATTGACAACCTCATCGCAAGTTGGGAACAAAGTATTTGTTTGTGTGTGTGCAGGTTCCGCGTTGCTGCTGGCCGAAGACGAGTCAACAAGTATCGTTAACGGCGCCCTTGTTGGAGTGTCACTAAGCCAGTGCGCATCACCTTCAGTCGTCACCGTCTCTCCTCTCCTGTTCGATAAACCTTGGTTTCTTAACTGAGGGAAAACTTGCCGCTACACTCATCATACCTTCCTCTTGGGGTTCCCAACGGGCTGGTCATCACCACGCACAAGGACTTACTGCTCCCACGTTAACTACACGACACAGCTCTTTTCTGGCGCCATCACCAAGTAGCAGCTCTTTTTCTGGCGCCGTTGCCGGGGAGGAAGAGAAGACTTCTGCGAGGGGAGTTCTTCGCACACACATTCTTTACTTTGTTATTTGTTTTGCTTTACTTTATTTTATTTTACCTGCATTGCTTTTTATCAAAAACCCAAAAAAAAATTAGAATCCTTGGTAGCTGTTTTTACTTGTTTACTTTCGTTTTGCTGAAATGGCCAATCCTGAAAATACCAAGTTGTGTGACTTTACTAGCACAAACAATAGTGATTTTATCTGCACTCCTATTGCACCACCTGTTCCTGCTACCACCTTTTATGAGATTAAGCCTGCTTTATTGAACCTTGTTATGAAAGAGCAATTTTCTGGTGCTAGTACTGAAGATGCTGCAGCTCATCTTAACAATTTTGTTGAGCTATGTGAGATGCAGAAATATAAGGATGTTGATAGTGATATTATTAAGCTCAAGTTGTTTCCTTTTTCTTTGAGAGGAAAAGCTAAAGATTGGTTGCTGTCTTTGACTAAGAATAGTATTGATTCATGGGCTAAGTGTAAGGATGCTTTTATTGGTAGATACTATCCTCCTGCTAAGATTATATCTTTGCGTAGCAATATTATGAAGTTTACTCAGTTTGATAATAAACATGTTGCTCAAGCTTGGGAAAGAATGAAATCTATGATAAAGAATTGCCCCACTCATGGACTGACTACTTGGATGATTATCCAAACTTTTTATGCAGGACTGAATTTTTCTTCAAGGAACCTACTTAATTCAGCTGCTGGAGGCACTTTCATGTCCCTCATATTGGGCGCCGCGTCAAAGCTACTCGACAACATGATGGTAAATTATTCTGAATGGCACACCGAGAGAACTCCACAAGGTAAGAAGGTTAATTCTGTTGAGGAAACCTCTTCCTTGAATGATAAGATTGATACCATTATGGCTCATGTTGATCCTAATAATGTTCCTTTGGCCTCTCTGGTTGCTCAAGAAGAGCAAGTTGATGTGAATTTCATTAGAAACAATAATTTTAATAACAATGCTTATAGGAACAATTTTGCTAGTAAAAATTATAGGCCGTATCCTTCTACCAATGGTAATGGTTATGGTAACTCTTCTGGTAATTCCTACAACAACACTAGGGCCGCGCCCTCTGAGCTTGAGGTAATGCTCAAGGACTTCATCGGTAAGCAAACTGCTTTTAACAAGTCTGTTGAGGAAAAGTTAGGCAAAATTGATATTCTTGCTTCTAAAGTTGATAGCCTTGCTCATGATGTTGAACTTCTGAAATTAAAAGTGTTTCCTAATGATGTGAAAGTGAGCAATATTGTTGCTGCCGCTAATGCTACCCAAGTTGGAATTGATGAAAATATTAGATTGTTAGCGGAATTGCATGCCAGGTGGGAAAGAGAAGATGAGATGGCTAGAGAGATGAAGGTATGTACCATTACTACCTCTAATGATGTTTCTCCTACTGATAGCAATCCTCTCACTTTGATTGGTGTAGAGAAAACTCCCACTCCTTGTGTTAAAAAGCCTAAAACTGCCAAAACTTTTTCTCAAAAGAGTGCTGAAATTTTTCGGAGTGTGGGAGATGATAGCTCTATTTCTTTTAATGATTTTGATGTTGATGGCTGCAATATATCAGAAGTTATTTTGTTCTTGCAAAAGCTTGCTTTGACTCCCAATGCTAGTTCTTTAAATATTGCTTTTACTAAGCATATTACCAATGCTCTTATAAAGATTAGGGATGAAAAGTTGAAGCAAAAAGCCTCTGTTCCCAAGAAGTTAGAAGATGGTTGGGAACCCATCATTGATATGCATGTTAATGGATATGATTGCCATGCTTTATGTGATCTAGGTGCTAGTATTTCTATCATGCCTAGAAAGATTTATGACATGCTTGATTTACCACCACTTGAAAAGTGTTATTTTGATATACCTATTGCTGATGTTGCTAAGAAGAAACCTTTGGGAAGGATTAATGATGTTCTTATTGTGGTTAACAATAACCTTGTTCCCGTTGATTTTCTTGTTATGGACGTTGAATGCCATGCTTCATGTCCTATTATTTTGGGAAGACCTTTTCTTCGAACTGTAGGTGCTATTATTGATATGAGGGAAGGCACTATCAAGTATCAATTCCCACTAAAGAAAGGTATGGAACACTTCCCTAGGAAAAGAAAGAAATTGCTTTTTGACTCTATTCTTAGAGCAAATTATGAGCTTGATGCTTCATCTCTTGATATTACTTGATTCGCATTTTTCTGCGCCTAGCTCAAAGGCGTTAAAGAAAAGCACTCTTGGGAGATAACCCAATGTTTTCTTTACAGTACTTTTTCTTTTATTTGAGTATTGGAAGTCATTACTACTGTAATTATCGCTCCTTATCTTGTTTATTTCGTTTTTGTGCCAAGAGAAGCCTCTAATTTGAGTGAGGTAAAGATTTGGGGATGTTGCTGTCCTGAAACTGTTTTCGGCGCTGCACCGTAAAAATTCGTGAAAATTCTCTGTTTATCTTTTGGACCTGCGCTTTCTTGTGCATATGCCCCAGATTATATCCAAACTTTTCTTAGTTGAACACTTTTTGATTTGAGCAACAGAAAATCCCTCAAAAATTCGTCCTTTGTCAGCTGTTCAGTTTTGACAGATTTCTGCCAATATTCGTTTTTGCCACTTTATCGCTTTCTTTTGAGTTATTTTTGATCATGGAACTCTTGTGGAAGTTGCTACAGTAGTATATACTTTATATGTGGTGGTTTTGGGTTGAAACCTGAAGCTAAAAGAGGTTGAGTATATTTTATGCTTACACTAATGTTGCTAATAGAATTGTGTTTAGTTTTGTATGAAGAAAGTTTTCAAGTGTAGGGATTGGAGAATGATGAGATGAGTTGAAGAATGGACAAAAGCTCAAGCTTGGGGATGCCCATGCATCACCCCAAGAAATATCCAAGAAGTACAAGCGTCAAAGCTTAGGGATGCCCCCGAGGCACCCCTTCTTCATCGGCAAAAATCAGGTCACCTTTCAAAACACTATATTTTTATTGCTTCATGCATTATGTGTTTTTCTTGGAGCGTCAGTTATTTTAGTTTTCTTAGTTGGTTTAGTTTGTTTGTTTGCTGCAATAAATGTTTGGACCCCAACAAATTTTCTTTGGAGGAGATGTACTCGTTTTCATTTGCAAAGAACGCTCAGTTTTTCACTCTTATCGTTCATCGAGCGCTCTTCTTTTTCTGCTACTGCTTTTGGTTTTCGTTTTCGCCATGATTTGCATTCAGATCTTTTCATATCTTTTCATCAAGGTGTATTTTTGCCTCTGATCTTTATTGGTTTTCATCAAAAGAGGTGTTTATAAAAATTTCGAATGGTGTTGGAAAAGAGAAAAAGCTTTGTACAAAATAGTGGTACAAGAAGGAGCTTGTGTAGACTGCGGCTTAGGCTTTTTCAGGTCATGCTTGATGTCTTTTTGATAGTATGCTTAGTGGTTTTGCTGTAGCATGACTTGTCTCAAATAACTGAGATTGCTTAATGAGCCTTTAAAAAAATCATGCGTTGTTTTTATTGTATGGAAGCATTATTTTGGTTTTCTCCTTGATGCTTTATTTGGGTTGACTTGGCGCATGCTCACACATGTTAGACTCTTATAAAGTCGTCAATAGCCTTCATGATCATTTAGTTTTTGACTTTTGATGCTATCTTATGCTTCTTTTAATGTCGCTTTGTCGCTTTGCATGATTATGACCATTATTGCTCTCTTAGTTGGTCGCTCCCAGTCTTTTGCTAGCCCTCGCCTTGTACTGAGTATGAGCTCTACTCGTGTATCCAACTCCTAAAAACCAAAGTTTGCCATTGTGTCAATTATAAATTCCTATGCATGGTATTTGTAAGCCATTCCAAAGTAAAATTTTCATGTGCTACCTTTCAAGAACCTTCAAAACACTTCTCGTTTTGTGACACTGTTTTCAGCTCATGGGGACGTAGTGGTCGGATTTGCTATCTTCCATATTGCTTATTCCAAAAAAGAAAAAAAAGGGAAAATAGAAGAAAAAAAAGAGGCACTCCTCCATGGTATGTGAATGTTGGTGGGCACCCGATGGAATCGGTTAGCCATGGTATGTGAAAGGAAAAAGGTGGGGAGGAGTGCCAAGTTTTATAAAAAGAACACCAAAGTGCCAATCTCTCTCTCAAAAACTTGCTTCATTTTTGTATGGAAGATAGTAAGAACCCCATTGCCAGTCGTTGACAAAGACAACCACCTCTCAAAACCAATTTTTATCTCTGTTTTACAAAATGAAAAGCTCTAGCACATGCTTAATCACTGCTTCCCTCTGCGAAGGGCCTTTCTTTTACTTTTATGTTGAGTCACCACCTTCTTTCTTTATGCACCATTAAGAGAGCATAGTTGTCACTCTTAGTGTGATATGCATTGTCCCAAAGTTCATTGATTGATTCATATTGTTGGTTTCACTTGTTCTTAAATTATTTGTATCCAGTCGCCCTCTTAAACTTGAAAGTGTCCTTTGCATTTATGTTTTGCTCTCTTTGAAGGACAAGCTGAAAACCATTTGTATGTTTTTCCTTATGATTTGAACACACGTTTGACTTTCATTGTTTCATTATCATGATCTTTTGTTTGTGTTCATTTGCATGTTTACAACATGGTTGCTAAGTTCTTATTGTCATGATTATATCTTCATGCCCATGTTTTAAGTTCTATTGATCCCAGCTCACCAATGCTTACATATTTGATCAAGATTGTGTAGGTGCATGTCACCTCAAAAATTATTCTTTTGTTATCACTTACCTACTCGAGGACGAGCAAGAGTTAAGCTTGGGGATGCTTGATACGTCTCAAACGTATCTATAATTTTTGATGCTCCATGCTTGTTTTTACACCATTTGCCTATTGTTTCGTTACACTTAGTGGCATTTTTATGCATTTTCTGGAACTAACCTATTAACGAAGTGCCACAGTGCCAGTTTCCTGTTTTCTGCTGTTTTTGTGTTTCAGAAGTGATACACAGGAAATATTCTCAGAATTGGACGAAACAAGTTCCTGAAGTCTTATTCTTCCCGGAAGCTTCCAGACATCCGAAGGAGAGACGGAGAGGGGCCACCAGGGCCCCACACACAGGGCCGGCGCGGCCAGGCCCCTGGCCGCGCCACCCCTGTGTGAGGGAGCCTGGCTCCACCTCTGACATCGCCCTTCGCCTATAAAGACCCCCCGACGAGAAAAACCTAAGTACCCGATTAGTTTTCCAAAACACATCGCGATCCGCCTCCGCCGTCGACCTGAAGATCGGGAGGGTCTAGAAGCTCTTCCCGGCACCCTGCCGGAGAGGGGAATCGCCACCGGAGGTCTCCTTCATCGCCATGATTGCCTCCGGAGCGATGAGTGAGTAGTCTACCTTGGACTATGGGTCCATAGCAGTAGCTAGATGGTTGTCTTCTCCACCATGTGCTTCATGTTTAGATCTCATGAGCTGCCCTACATGATTGAGATCACCGTTATGTAATTCTATGATGTTGGTTTGTTGGGATCCGATGAATATTGGTGTTTATGATTAAGTTGCTGTACTGAATTATATCTTTTGTTATCTCTATGTTGTTTATGATCTTGCATGCTCTCCGTTGTTAGTAGCTATCTTGGCCGAGTAGTTGCTAGTGACTCCAAGAGGGGGTATTTATGCTCGATAGTGGGTTCATGCCTCTATTTCACCTGGGGGAGTGACAGAAACCTCTAAGGTGGTAGATGTGCTGTTGCTACTAGGGAGAAAACAACATTCATATGCTCAAGGGCATATGCTTTGTTTACATTACACACTTTGCTTAATGCAATTATCTGTTGTTCGCAACTTAATACTTCTAGGGTGTTCGGATTGATATCCCCGGGAGTGGATTATTAGTCATAGATGCAGTTGGTTGGCGGTCTATGTATTTTGTTGTAATGCCCAGAGTAAATCTCATAGTGATCTTCTTGACATATCACGTTATCTTTATTCTATCAATTGCCCAACTGTAATTTGTTTACCCAGCATGTTATTTTATCTATGGAGAGACACCACTAGTGAACTGTGGACCCCGGTCCTATTTTAATCATGTTGCAATCACCTGTTTACTTTTCCCACACTGTTTACTTTACTCGCATACTTTACTGTTTTCCACTCGATACGCTCATAACCTTTGTTTCAAGCAAACCGGTGAGATTGACAACCTCATCGCAAGTTGGGAACAAAGTATTTGTTTGTGTGTGTGCAGGTTCCGCGTTGTTGCTGGCCGAAGACGAGCCAATAAGTATCGTTAACGGCGCCCTTGTTGGAGTGTCACTAAGCCTGTGCGCATCACCTTCAGTCGTCACCGTCTCTCCTCTCCTGTTCGATAAACCTTGGTTTCTTAACTGAGGGAAAACTTGCCGCTACACTCATCATACCTTCCTCTTGGGGTTCCCAACGGGCTGGTCATCACCACGCACAAGGACTTACTGCTCCCACGTTAACTACACGCCACAGCTCTTTTCTGGCGCCATCACCAAGTAGCACACGTCAGGTAACACGGGAAGGCCCACGGCGGCGGACCTGCAGATCAGCGGCCGGAGCCAAGTCGATGCCGACAGCGCGTACTGGGCAGTGGGGGAATATGCGTTTTTTAAATTTGGGCCGACATATGGGGCCCACGTACACTTAGCAAATGACCTATTTTTTGCCACATCAGTGCTGGCGGGTGGGCCCTACTGTTAGTTCCTAACTTGTGGTTAGTTGATGATTTGTCCGTATGGTAAAAAAATTGTGAAAAAGTGATAGATTTTGGTGAAAAAAAATACAAAGTGGTACCATTTGGTCCACGTACCCACCTCCTCTCGTTCCTTGCTTTATCTGAACCTTTTCAAATTATTTAGGGGTTAAGCCGGTGGTATACGCGCCAAGTAGATACCTATGCACTTCTTCCGATCGGTGAAAAGTATTGGTGATTTAGTATAAATTTTATATTAAATTAATTAGTATAAAATTATCGACACTTATTTCTAACCGGTAAGAGTAGTTCAATTTCTCATACCGGTTTTTCTGAAATGGCACACGCATCATGCATCAATGCATGTTGTTGGACAACAAACTAATATACTTCCTTCAACTACAAAATTATCAACCCTTCAGGAAAAAACCACCAGAAAACATGCATTCTGATGAGTGTTCGATGACTTTGTCCCAATTGTGGTGGATTTTTTTTTGCAATTAATCACTTGTGTTAGGCTAGGTCTGTATGCCAGCTCACCGGCATATATGGCTCATCTTTTTTTTAGCAAACACCACCACTTCTTTATTATTAAAGTTTACAGTTATTGGAATGCATAATCCATCAGATGGATTTAAAAACCACACACTACGACCCTGCTCCTTATTAACCATACTTCTAGCTAGGGTATGAGCCTCCTTGTTCGATGATCTCCTCTCATGGCAGAAGGTGACCTCTCAGAGCTCACTTCTAGCCGAATTAATCTCCTGGATGATGTGAGCATACATGTCCATGGTTCCCTCTTGCAGGCTCTTCACCACATTCTTGCAACCAGTAGCCACTCTTACACTTTGTAGGTTTAGGTCCCTGCCGAGAGCTACCGCTTCCCTGCATGCTAACGCCTCCATCGTTTCAGCATCCATGCGTCCCTGCTACACCACAGCCGATGCACCCATGAAAATTCCCATCTTACTTCTTGCTATAGCCGCCACTGATCCTCCATGCAAGGTCTTCCCCGTGGCCACATACACGTTGATCTTGACCATGCCAACAGGAGGCGGGATCTAGCCCGACGTAGGCACGGACACGCCGCTAGCCTGCCTTTTCTTCCCCATCTCCTCACTCCGAATGCAGATCGGAGATAAACTCCTCCACAAAACTGTGCATAGATAGTGGACTCTGAAAAATCTGCTCACGAGTGATACGTCTCAAACGTATTTATAATTTTTGATGCTCCATGCTTATTTATGCACCATTTGCTTTGTGTTTTGTTACACTTTGTGGCGTTTTTATGCATTTTCCAGAACTAACTTACTAACGAGATGTCGCATGCTAGTTTCCTGTTTTCTGCTGTTTTTGTGTTTCAGAAAAGCTACACCGAAAATATTCTCGGAATTGGACGAAACAAAAGCCAAAGTTCCTATTTTTTCTGACACGAGATGACGTCTAAAGCAGAGATGGAGGGGAGCCAGGGGCTAGCCACACCATAGGGTGGCGCGGCCCAGCCCCTGGCCACCTGGCCCACCTCCCGACGCCGCCCTTCCGCCTATATATTCTCCTTGGCGAGAAAACCTAAAAGCACCCGATCAATTTTCCACAAAACATACTGCAAGCCGCCGCCATCGTCGACGCGAGATCGGGAGGGTCTAGAAGCTCTTCTCGGCACCCGACCGGAGAGGGGAATCACCACCGGAGACCTTCTTCATCACCATGCTTGCCTCCGGAGTGATGCGTGAGTAGTCTACCTTGGACTACGGGTCCATAGCAGTAGCTAGATGGTTGTCTTCTCCTCCATGTGCTTCGTGTTTAGATCTTGTGAGCTGCCTATCATATCGAGATCATCGTTATGTAATTCTACATGTTGTGTTTGTTGGGATCCGATGAATATTGAGTACTTTGTCAAGTTGATTTATTGATTTTTAATCTCTATGTTGTTTATGATCTTGCATGCTCTCCATTGCTAGTAGATATCTTGGCCGAGTAGATGCTACTGACTCCAACAGGGAGTATTTATGCTCGATAGTGGGTTCATGCCTCTAGTAATCCGGGGGAGTGACAGAAACCTCTAAGGTTGTAGATGTGCTGTTGCTACTAGGGAGAAAACAACAATCTTGTGTTCAAGGATATTTGTATTGTTTACATTACACACTTTGCTTAAGGTGATAATCTGTTGCTTGCAACTTAATATCCAACGGTTGCTCGGATGACATCCGGCGGGTGGATTATTAGTCATAGATGCAGTTGGATTACAGTCTATGTATTATGTTTTAATGCCCAAATGAATCTCATAGTGATCCTCATGATATTTGTATGCTTTCTTTATTCTATCAATTGTCCAACTGTAATTTGTTTACCTAGCATGTTATTTATCTTATGGAGAGACACCTCTAGTGAACTGTGGACCCTGGTCCATTCTTTTACATTCTTATTACCGTTTACTATTTACTAGCATTATTTACATTCTTGCAAACTACTATCTATTACCACACGATATGTTTCATCCTTTGTTTACAGCAAACCGGTGATATTGACAACCTCACTGTAAGTTGGGGCAAAGTATTTTGGTTGTGTTGTGTGCAGGTTCCACGTTACTGCTGGTGCAAAGCTACGCCCCAGATAAGGCGCCATATAAAAATTGTCTGGAGCTGTCGCCAAGCCAGCGAGCATCAACCTTCGAAAGTTGGTTATTTCTCCTACTGGTTCGATAAACCTTGGTTTTATATTGAGGGAAGATTTGCTGCTGTGCTCATCATACCTTCCTCTTGGGGTTCCCAACTAGGCGGTCATCTACACACCATCATTGAGTCGCTGATACGTCTCAAACGTATCTATAATTTTTGATGCTCCATGCTTGTTTATACACTATTTGCTTTGTGTTTTGTTACACTTTGTAGCGTTTTTATGCATTTTCCAGAACTAACCTACTAACGAGATGCCACAGTGCCAGTTCCCTGTTTCTGTTGTTTTTGTGTTTCAGAAAAGCTACATAGGAAATATTCTCGGAATTGGACAAAACAAAAGCCAAAATTCCTATTTTTCCCGAAGCGTCACGGAGTCCAAAGCAGAGACAGAGGGGAGCCAGGAGGCAGCCGCACCATGCCATGGCGAGGGTCACCCCCTTGCCACGCCGGGCTATGGTGTGGGCCCCTGGCCCACACTCTGATGCCGCCCTTTGATACGTCTCCAACGTATCTATAATTTTTGATGCTCCATGCTTATTTATACACCATTTGCCTACTGTTTCGTTACACTTCGTGGCACTTTTATGCATTTTCCGGAACTAACCTATTAACAAGTCGCCACAGTGCCAGTTCCCTATTTTCTGCTATTTTTGTGTTTTAGAAGTGCTACACAGGAAATATTCTCAGAATTGGACAAAACAAGTTCCTGAAGTCTTATTTTTCCCGGAAGCTTCCAGAGATCCGAAGATGAGTTGGAGGGGGGCCACGAGGGCCCCACACACCAGGGCGGCGCGACCCAGCCCCTAGCCGCGCCTCCTATGTGTGAGGGCACCTCGGGCCACTTCTGACGATGCCCCTTCGCCTATAAAGAACCCCCGACAGAAAAAACCTAAGTACCCGATCAATTTTCCAGAACACATCGCGATCCACCGCCGCCGTCGACCCGAAGATCGGGAGGGTCCAGAAGCTCTTCCCGGCACCCTGCCGGAGAGGGGAATCACCACCGGAGGTCTTCTTCATCGCCATGCTTGCCTCCGGAGCGATGAGTGAGTAGTCTACCTTGGACTATGGGTCCATAGCAGTAGCTAGATGGTTGTCTCCTCCACCATGTGCTTCATGTTTAGATCTTATGAGCTGCCCTACATGATTGAGATCACCGTTATGTAATTCTACATGTTTGGTTTGTTGGGATCCGATTAATATTGGTGTTATGATTGAGTTGCTATACTAAAATATATCTTTTGTTATCTCTATATTGTTTATGATCTTGCATGCTCTCCGTTGTTAGTAGCTATCTTGGCCGAGTAGTTGCTAGTGACTCCAAGAGGGGGTATTTATGCTCGATAGTGGGTTCATGCCTCTATTTAACCTGGGGGAGTGACAGAAACCTCTAAGGTTGTAGATGTGCTATTGCTACTAGAGAGAAAACAACATTCATATGCTCGAGGGCATATGCTTTGTTTATATTACACACTTTGCTTAAAGCAATTATCTGTTGTTCGCAACTTAATACTCATGGGGTGTTCGGATGATATCCACGAGAGTGGATTATTAGTCATAGATGCAGTTGGATGGCGGTCTATGTATTTTGTTGTAATGCCCAGAGTAAATCGCATAGTGATCTTCTTGACATATCACATTTATCTTTATTCTATCTATTGCCGAACTGTAATTTGTTTACCCAGCATGTGTTATTTATCTTATGGAGAGACACCACTAGTGAACTATGGACCCCGGTCCTATTTCCATCATATTGCTATCACCTGTTTACTTTACTCGCATACTATTATCACTTTCCACTCGATACACTCATAACCTTTGTTTCAAGCAAACCGGTGAGATTGACAACCTCATCGCAAGTTGGAAACAAAGTACTTGGTTGTGTTGTGTGCAGGTTCTGCGTTGCAGCTAGCAAAGCAAAGCTTGGACGAGGCGCCATATATAAATTGTCTGAAGCTGTCGCAAGCTAGCAGCATCACCTTCAGTCGTATTGTCCGCTCTTCTCCTGAACGATAAACCTTGGTTTCTTAACTGAGGGAAAACTAGCTGCTATATTCATCACACCTTCCTCTTGGGGTTCCCAACAGGCTGGTTATTTACCACGCATCAAGCTCTTTTTCTGGCGCCGTTGTCGGGGAGGAAGTGGGAGACCTCTGCAAGGGGAGTTTTTTGCACACACATTCTTTACTTTGTTTTAAGTTTTGCTTTATTTATTTTTACTTGCATCATTTTATATCAAAAACCCAAAAAATTAGAATCCTTGGTAGTTGTTTTTACCTGTCTACTTTTAGTTTTGCTGAAATGGCTACTCCTGAAAACACCAAGTTGTGTGACTTTACTAGCACGAACAATAGTGATTTTATCTGCACTCCTATTGCGCCACCTGCTCCTGCTACAAATTTTTATGAGATTAAGCCTGCTTTATTGAACCTTGTTATGAAAGAGCAATTTTCTGGTGCTAGTATTTCTATCATGCCTAGAAAAATTTATGACATGCTTGATTTACCACCTCTTGAAAAATGTTATTATGATGTTCCTATTCCTGATGTTGCTAAGAAGAAACCTTTGGGAAGGATTAATGATGTTCTTATTGTGGTTAACGATAACCTTGTTTCCGTTGATTTTCTCGTTATGGACGTTGAATGCCATGCTTCATGTCCTATTATTTTGGGAAGACCTTTTCTTCGAACTGTAGGTGTCATCATTGATATGAGGGAAGGCACCATCAAATATCAATTCCCACTCAAGAAAGGTATGGAACACTTCCCTAGGGAAAGAAATAAATTGCTTTTTGACTCTATTCTTAGAGCAAATTATGAGCTTGATGCTTCATCACTTGATGTTACTTGATTCGCAATTTTCTGCGCCTAGCTCAAAAGGCGTTAAAGAAAAGCACTCTTGGGAGATAACCCAATGTTTTATTTCCAGTACTTTTTCTTTTATTTGAGTCTTGGAAGTCATTACTACTGTAATGAACTCTCCTTATCCTTTTTATTTTATTGTTGTGCCAAGAGAAGCCTCTAATTCGAGTGAGGTAAAGATTTGGGGATGTTGCTGTCCTGAAACTGTTTTCGATGCTGCACCGTAAAAATTCGTAAATATTATCTGTATATCTTTTGGACCTGAAATTTCTTGTGCATATGCCCCAGGTTATATCCAAACTTTCGTTAGTTGAACACTTTTTGATTTGAGCAACAGAAAACCCCTCAAAAATTCGACCTTTGTCAGCTGTTCTGTTTTGACAGATTTCTGCCACTATTCATTTTTGCCGCTTTATCGCTTTCTTTTTTAGTTCTTTTGATCACGGAACTTTTGGGGAAGTTGCTACAATAGTATAAACTTTATATGTGGTGGTTTTGGGTTGAAACCTGAAGCAAAAAGAGGTTTATTATATATTATGCTTACACTAATGTTGCTAATAGATTGTGTTTAGTTTTGTATGAAGGAAGTTTTCAAGTGTAGGGATTGGAGAATGATGAGATGAGTTGAAGAATGGACACAAGCTCAAGCTTGGGGATGCCCAGCACCCCAAGAAATATCCAAGAAGTACAAGCGTCAAAGCTTGGGGATGCCCCCGAGGCACCCCTTCTTCATCGGCAAAAATCAGGTCACCTTTCAAAGCACTATATTTTTATTGCTTCATGCACTATGTGTTTTTCTTGAGCATTAGTTGTTTTAGTTTTCTTAGTTAGTTTAGTTTTGTTTGCTGTAATAAATGGTTGGACCCCAACAAATTTCTTTTGGAGAAGTTGCCTTGCTTTTCATTTGCCAAGAACGCTCTAGTTTTCATTCTTATCAAAAACTGAGTGTTCTTCTTTTTCTGCTATTGCTTTTGGTTTTGGTTTTCGCCTTGATTTGCGTTCAGACCTTGTCATATATTTTCATCAAGGTGTATTTTTGCCTCTGATCTTTATTGGTTTTCATCAAAAGAGGTATCTTAAAAAAAAATCAAATGGTGTTGGAAAAGAGAAAAAGCTTTATGCAAAAAAGTGGTACAAGAAGGAGCTTGTGTAGACTGCGGCTTAGGCTTTTTCATGTCGTGCTTGATGTCTTTTTGATAGTATGCTTAGTGGTTTTGCTGTAGCATGACTTGTCTCAAATAACTGAGATTGCTTAATGAGCCTTTGAAAAAATCATGCGTTGTTTTTATTGTTTGGAAGCATTATTTTGGTTTTCTCCTTGATGCTTTATTTGGGTTGACTTGGCGCATGCTCACACATGTTAGACTCTTACAAAGTCACCAATAGCCTCTATGATCATTTAGTTTTTGAATTTTTATGCCATCTTATGCTTCTTTTAATGTCGCTTTGTCGCTTTGCATGATTATGGCCATTACTGCTCTCTTAGTTGGTCGCTCCCATTCTTTTGCTAGCCCTAGCCTTGTACTGAGTATGAGCTCTACTCGTGCATCCAACTCCTAAAAGCCAAAGTTTACCAAAGTGTCCACCATACATACCTACTAGCAATTTTCTATTCCAAGTAAATTTGACTTGCTTTTATCTTCTCTTCAAATTAAACTCTTACCAGTGTTATGCGAAAATTGGTCAGTAAAGCTCTCACAAATCGGAAGGCACACTTTACTTTTTTCTTGTTCTTAAAAATTTGACATTGTGGTATCTTATGTTGAGTTGTTATGCTTGCAAGTTGTAAGTTGGATTCTAGCCCATCCATGCTGTCATGGGGCAAGCTTTCAACATTGCACTTCTTATTTGAGTTGATATCGTGATCTTTTGTTTATGGATGCCCGCGGTGTGAAATGAATTGGGAATCTTGTGGGGATCATGGAGTTTGTATATGTGTTAGGGAAATGCCTGGGCCACCAATCTAAGACATGCATAATTCATGGTGGAAATTTGCAGCATACCCATGGTGGACATTCGACGATGCATCTCACAATAAAAAGCTAAACAAATGGCAAATAAAAGAGATGTCGAGGTGTTCATTGTCTGCTTGTCCTATCATTTTGATGTGGGCTTGTTCCATGTCATCGGGCACGGAGGTACCCCATTGGTGGTTCTCGATGATACATATATACTTACAATGACAAGAGCCTTGCTTGGGACTCTAAGTAAAGTAGCATGAGGTTTGGGTACTCGTATTCATGGGGCATGAGGTTTTCGACTTATGATTTGTCAAGCATATGCATCATAATTGTTCTCGCATTAACTCTAACCATTCAAGATGCTTATGATGGGGGCAATGAGAGCTCAAAGACGGTAAGTACCATAATTTTTGAAGGTCTATAAAACTTGCAATCACTGCTTCCCTCCGCGAAGGGCCCTTTCTTTTACTTTCATGTTGAGTCACCACCTTCTATCTTTATGCACCATTAAGAGAGCATAGTTGTCATTTTTAGTATAATGTGCATTGTCCCAAAGTTTTCATTGATTGATTCATATTGTTGGTTTCACTTGTTCTTAAATTATTTGTATCTAGTCGCCCTCTTAAACTTGAAGGTGTCCTATGCATTTATGTTTTGCTCTCCATGAAGGACAAGCTGAAAACCATTTGTATGTTTTTCCTTATGATTTGAACACACGTTTGACTTTCATTGTTTCATTTTCATGATCTTTTATTTGTGTTCATATTCATGTTATAACATGGTTGCTATGTTCTTATTGTCAAGATTATATCTTTCATGCCCATGTTTTAAGTTCTTATGATCCCAGCTCACAAATGCTTACATATATGATCAAGATTGTGTAGGTGCATGTCACCTCAAAAATTATTCTTTTGTTATCACTTACCTACTCGAGGACGAGCAGGAGTTAAGCTTGGGGATGCTTGATACGTCTCCAATGTATCTATAATTTTTGATGCTCCATGCTTGTTTATACACCATTTGCCTACTGTTTTGTTACACTTCGTGGCACTTTTATGCATTTTCCAGAACTAACCTATTAATAAGTCGCCACAGTGCCAGTTCCCTATTTTTTGCTGTTTTTGTGTTTCAGAAGTGCTACATAGGAAATTTTCTCAGAATTGGACGAAACAAGTTCTTGAAGTCTTTTTTTTCCTGGAAACTTCCAGAGATCCGAAGAGGAGTTGGAGGGGGGCCATGAGGGCCCCACACACCAGGGCGGTGTGGCCTAGCCCCTGGTCGCGCCCCCTATGTGTGAGGGCACCTCGGGCCACTTCTGACGATGCCCCTTCGCCTATAAAGACCCCCCGTCGGAAAAATCCTAAGTACCCGATCAATTTTCCAGAACACATCGCGATCCGCTGCCGCCATCGACCCGAAGATCGGGAGGGTCCAGAAGCTCTTCCCGGCACCCTGCCGGAGAGGGGAATCACCACCGAAGGTCTTCTTCATCGCCATGCTTGCCTCCGGAGCGATGAGTGAGTAGTCTACCTTGGACTATGGGTCCATAGCAGTAGCTAGATGGTTGTCTCCTCCACCATGTGCTTCATGTTTAGATCTCATGAGCTGCCCTACATGATTGAGATCACCGTTATATAATTCTAAATGTTTGGTTTGTTGGGATCCGATGAATATTGGTGTTATGATTGAGTTGCTATACTGAAATATATCTTTTGTTATCTCTATGTTGTTTATGATCTTGCATGCTCTCCGTTGTTAGTAGCTATCTTGGCCGAGTAGTTGCTAGTGACTCCAAGAGGGGGTATTTATGCTCGATAGTGGGTTTATGCCTCTATTTAACCTGGGGGAGTGACAGAAACCTCTAAGGTTGTAGATGTGATGTTGCTACTAGGGAGAAAACAACATTCATATGCTCGAGGGCATGTGCTTTGTTTACATTACACACTTTGCTTAAAGCAATTATCTGTTGTTCGCAACTTAATACTCATGGGGTGTTCGCATGATATCCCCGTGAGTGGATTATTAGTCATAGATGCAGTTGGGTGGTGGTCTATGTATTTTGTTGTAATGCCCAGAGTAAATCGCATAGTGATCTTCTTGACATATCACGTTTATCTTTATTCTATCAATTGCCCAACTGTAATTTGTTTACCCAGCATATGTTATTTATCTTATGGAGAGACACCACTAGTGAACTGTGGACCCCGGTCCTATTTCCATCATATTGCTATCACCTGTTTACTTTACTCGCACTGTTTACTTTACTCGCATACTATTATCACTTTCCACTCGATACGCTCATAACCTTTATTTCAAGCAAACCGGTGAGATTGACAACCTCATCACAAGTTGGGAACAAAGTACTTGGTTGTGTTGTGTGCTGGTTCCGCATTGCAGGTAGCAAAGCAAAGCTTGGACGAGGCGCCATATATAAATTGTCCGAAGCTGTCGCAAGCTAGCAGCATCACCTTCAGTCGTATTGTCCGCTCTTCTTCTAAACGATGAACCTCGGTTTCTTAACTGAGATAAAACTAGCTGCTATATTCATCACACCTTGCTCTTGGGGTTCCCAACAGGCTGGTTATTTACCACGCATCACCCTTCCGCCTATATATTCGCTCGACGGGAAAACCGAAAGGGACCAATCAATTTTCCTTAAAACATACTGCAAACCGCCGCCGTCATCGACGCGAGATCGGGAGGATCCAAAATCTCTTCCCGGCACCCTGCCGGAGAGGGGAATCACCGCCGGAGGCCTTCTTCATCACCATGCCTACCTCCGGAGTGATGCGTGAGTAGTCTACCTTGGACTACGGGTCCATAGCAGTAGCTAGATGGTTGTTATCTCCTCCATGTGCTTCATGTTTAGATCTTGTGAGCTGCCTATCATGATCAAGATCATCGTTGTGTAATTCTACATGTTGTGTTTGTTGGGATCCGATGAATATTGATACTATGTCAAGTTGATTTGCTGAATTATTTATCTTTATGGTATCTCTATGTTGTTTATGATCTTGCATGCTCTCCGTTGCTAGTAGATATCTTGGCCTAGTAGATGCTAGTGACTCCAAGAGGGAGTATTTATGCTTGATAGTGGGTTCATGCCTCTAGTAATCTGGGGGAGTGACAGAAACCTCTAAGGTTGTAGATGTGCTGTTGCCACTAGGGAGAAAACAACAATCTTGTGTTCAAGGACATTTTTATTGTTTACATCACGCACTTTGCTTAAGGTGATAATCTGTTGCTTGCAACTTAATACCCAATGGTTGCTCAGATGACATCCGGAGGGCGGATTATTAGTCATAGATGCAGTTGGATTACGGTCTATGTATTATGTTGTAATGCCCATAGTGATCCTCATGACATTTGTATGCTTGCTTTATGCTATTGATGACCCACAAGTATAGGGGGTGTATCATAGTACTTTTGATAAATAATAGTGTCGAATCCAACGAGGAGCAGAAGGTGTTGACAAGTGGTTTTGATCAAGGATTCACTGTAAATACTAGCAAATAGGTTTTCAAGCGTATTTGGTAATGCAAGTAAATAAAGTACGAGTAAATAAAAGACAATAGTAATAATCGCTGCAAGTGGCCCAATCCTTTCTAGAGCAAAGGACAAGCCGGTTGTGTAACTTATGATGACCAAACGTTCTCGAGGACACACGGGAGTTTCTGTCAAGTGCTTTCGCTTCATACCGCTAAATAATATTTATTGGTTTGATAAGTGTTATGGGGGTGAACCTGTGCTAGCGCACTACCCTTATTAGGATAAATACACACTTGTGATTATACCCCTTGCAAGCATCCGCAAATACAAGAAAGTAATTAAGATAAATCTAACCATAGCCTTAAACTCTAAGATCCTACGCTCCCTGGTGCAATAGTTTCCCAACGGAGGTTTAGGTTTCTGTCACTCCAGCAACCCCACAATTGGTAGCCAAGTACACAATGCATCTCACTAGGCCCATAAATGGTGAAGTATCATGTAGTCGACATTCACATGACACCACTAGTGAAATAGCACCACAACAAATAAATATCAAACCATTAAATATTACTCAACATAATTCCACTACCAAGGACTTGACTTCTCCCATGTCCTCAAGAACTAAACGAACTACTCACAAGACATCATATGGATCATAATTAGAGGTGAAATAATGGTAAATAACAATCTGAACATAAACCTTAATTCAACGGTTCCACTCAATAGCTTCAACCACAAGAGTAATCAACACCGGGAAAGTTTCCCCTAAGAATTTAACAAGATTCAACTCAAGATGTTACAGCGGGATAGCATGGTGATGGTAGAGATGAAGGTGCCGGTGATGGAGATGATGATGATGATGAACCCGATGAAATCCGGTGCGATGGTGATGATGATGGCGATGACCCCCCTCTCCGAGAAGGAATTTCCCCAGCATATTTCTGCCTGCCGGAGAGCTTTTCTCTCTCTGGTGTTTTCCGCCTCGCAGAGGTGGCGGTGTCTATCTCTGAGCCCCCCTTGACTTAGGTTTTCGGGGATGATGAAATACGCGAAGGGGCGATGGCAGAAGTGGGCCAGGGGTATCTCACCACAGGGCGGCACGGCCAGGGGCTAGGCCGCGCCCCCTGGTGGTGAGGCTGCCCTGTGGCCCCTCTCGCCTCCTCCTTCTGGCTTCTTCAGTCTTCTGATAAAATATAATTTTCTGGTATTTTCTGGAATTTTCCTGATCTTCAAAATATGGTGTCTTGATAGTCCTTTTTCCAGCAGAATCCTGACTCCGGCAGCAAATCCTCCAATGATCATCAAACATGTAAAAACAGAGGAAATAACATAAGTATCATCTCTAAATGTGAAATATATCAATGAATAACAGTAAAATATGATACAAAATAGTGATGCAAAATGGACGTATCAACCCCCCCCCCCTCCCCCCCGGCCCAAGCTTAGACCTCGCTTGTCCCCAAGCGAAAACTAAACTCGGTAAACATGACCACAGATTTATGGAGTGAAGTGTCGATAATCAAAATACGGACAAGAAGCATCACATTCACCAAGGCACAAGTTATAATAGACAGCAACTTCCCTTTATATAATATAGGCTTATATTAAGTAATAGGGAATCACAAATAAAGGTGCACAAGGTAAACTATAATTGGTGATGGCAAACCTTAGTTCTTGGTCAGAGAACAATGAACAAACTATACTAGCTTTTGAATGGAGCCTTTTTAAAACAGAGCTAATATAGCAAAAACCATATGCTCAACGAAACAAACTTTTTGCATTCATAGAAAGCTTTCAAAGATATATTCCTTCAGACAAAAGCATTGTACTAACAAAAGAAGTTAGTAAACATGATTAAACGGATCAACATATGGATGAGTAAAACATAACAACTCAAATGCTTGTTTGAGATAGAAGGGAATAGGTTGACTCAACATGAAAGTAAAAGACAGGCCCTTCACAGAGGGAAGCAGGGATCAACATGTGCTAGAGCTTTTCGTTTGTAAAATAGAGGTAAAAGTTATTTTGAGAGGTGGTTGCTTTTGTCAACGACTAGCAACGGAGTTCTTGATACCTTCCATACGAAACAAGTGAGAGCGGTTCCGAGATGTTTGATTAATTGGCACATTGGTGCTCTTTTATAGCTTGGCACTCCTTCCCACCTTTCCTTTCTCAAACCATGGCTAACCGATTCCATCGGGTGCTGACCAACTTTCACATACCATGGAGGAGTGCCTTTTTCTTTTCTTTTTGAGATTATAATGGTCTGACCAGCTCCCTTGCAAAATTAATGACGAGCAGATGAAGCTGCCTAGTCGAGGGATACTTAATTTAGTATGGAAGATAACAAACCCATCCACTGCGTCCTCATGAGCTAAAAACAGTGGCACAAAATGAGAAGTATTTGAAGGTTTTTGAAAGGTAGCACATGAAAATTTACTTGGAATGGCTTGAAATACCATGCATAGGAATTTATAGTGTACTCTTTGGAAGTGACTTGGTTTTTAGGAGTTGGATGCACGAGAAGCATTTCCTCTCAGTACAGGTCTTTGGCTAGCAAGGCTGGGTAGCAAGCATAAGAGTTGCATGAAACAAACAAACATACATATAATAAGAACAATCATGCAAACTTTCTTGAAGGTACAATGATTTTAACTTTGAGAATAATAATGCTTATAAGCCAATCATGAAGGAAAACTGAAGTGACGTAACTACAAACACTTCTTTCTTCTTTTCTACTCAAACCTCAAGGTAATGTTGCTACTAACCAAGCTAAGTTTGCCAAAACCAACTAAATTTACTCATGCTCCCAAAGTGATACCAATACTAATCAACAAGACTAATCATATAAGAAACATTACAAACTAAAATAAAGTGTGTGAAAAGTAAACGATAAAACTTCTCATTAATATTTCATTACCGCAACTCACACCAAAGGATACATAGATAACCAACTAAGGAGGATACTTCCACACTGCAAACTATTCTATAAGATAACTTCTCTATTCATGATATGACTCTATTTGAAAAGTAAATGAGTAAAAGGTGATGATGTGATACCGTGGAACTCCCCCAAGTTTGGAACAAGCCAAGGGGATGCCTATACCACGATGAATTACTCCTTCAGCGGTGGTGGGACTACCCTTGGGTTAATGAAATATTCAACCATCCTGCGAAGCCTGAGATTCTCTTCTTGAAGTATCTGTATCTCCCTCTCCAGAATTCGGTATTGGGCACAAAGCTCATCAGTGACCAGCATACCCTCTTTTATTATAGGCATGAAATTTAAATCCAAGACTGGAAATGTTGGTCCATGCTTATCATGAGAAAAGGCACGTCCAGCGTTCATTGACCCTGCAAAAGTAGAGTTTCTCGCCCTTGATTTTCCAGCTTCCTGTTCCTCCTTCAGCTTGGGGTCTTCTTCCCTAGGCCTGTTTCCCTTGTCGTCGCTTGAAGAAGCCATGGTGCTCTCAAAACTTAAGATCAACTCCTGACAGAAACCGCTCGAAACAAAACACGACGAGAAAACGATATACAGACCTCGGGGACTCCGGGGGGTTATATAGGCAAAAATTATACATCGAGATGAAATCACAGGAGGAAACCGGGACGGAAACGAGCTCCGGGGTGGTCTCACCACAGGGCGGCGTGGCCTAGGGTGGGCCCGCGCCCCCTGGTGGTGAGGAGCCACCGGACTCTGTCTCCTGCCCTTTTTCGTCTCACGATTTTTCATATTTAGTAAAAACAATAAAAATATCAATGGAAAAGTTTTTTGCGAACCTTTTCTGACTAGAATTGTTACCTATTCGAAAATGAACTCTGCAGGTTCCTGCAAATTGTCCTAGATGAATTCTACCGAAGAAACTGTTTCAATTACATCAACATCTTCATTATAAGAATCTCCAGCAATATAATGTTTGAGTCTTTGCCCATTCACCATTTGTGTAGTGTCATCTTTCAACGAAGCAATCTTTATCGCACCTGAGCGGTACACTTCAACAATAACATATGGTCTTTCCCATCTAGAGAGCAATTTCCCTGCAAAAAATCTGAGATGAGACCTATAAAATAGAACTTTCTCACCAACATGAAACTCTCTTTTAAGAATTCTCTTATCATGCCATTGCTTGACTTTCTCTTCGAAAAGTCTGGCATTCTCATAGGCTTTGTTTCTCCACTCATCTAGAGAACTCAAATCTAACAACCTTTTCTTACTGGCAAGTTTAAAATCCCTATTAAGCTCTTTCACTGCCCAAAAAGCTTTGTGTTCTAATTCTAAAGGCAAGTGACACGCTTTTCCATGAACCATTTTGTAAGGAGACATGCCCATGGGGTTCTTATAAGCAGTTCTATAACCCCATAAAGCGTCGTTTAACTTGCTAGCCCAGTTTTTCCTATCTATTGATAGTCTTCTGCAAGATAGACTTGATCTCTCTATTTGAAAGCTCTACCTGCCCACTAGTTTGGGGATGATAAGCAGAAGCAATTCTATGATTAACGTCATATCTAGCAAGAGTTTTTCTAAAACCGCCATGAATAAAATGAGAACCTCCGTCAGTCATAAGATATCTAGGCACACCAAACCTAGGAAAAATAACATCCTTAAGCATTTTTAACGAGGTCTCACCATTGGCACTCTTTGTAGGTATGGCTTCTAACCACTTGGTAACATAATCAACAGCAACAAGTATGTGAGTATAGCCTTTTGAAGGAGGAAAAGGACCCATAAAGTCAAATCCCCAACAATCAAATGGTTCAATAATAAGAGTGTAACTCATAGGCATTTCATTACGTCTAGAAATATTACCAACTCTTTGACATTCATCGTAAGATAAAACATACCTTCTAGCATCTTTAAAGAGGGTTGGCCAATAAAAACCTGATTGTAGAACCTTTTGTGCGGTTCTATCTCCAGCATGATGTCCTCCATAAGCGCTTCCATGGCATTTTCTCAATATTTCTTGTTGCTCATATTCTGGTATGCATCTTCGCATAATACCATCAACTCCTTCTTTATATAAGTGTGGGTCATCCCAAAAGTAATGCCTCAAATCATAAAAGAATTTTCTTCTTTGCTGAGCTGTAAAGGTTGGAGGCAAATACTTGGAAACAATAAAGTTAGCATAATCAGCATACCAAGGAAGGTCTCGCGAAGTTATATTTATTGAAGCCAACTGTTCATTTGGAAAACTATCATTAACAGGAATAGGATCAAAAGAAATGTTTTCCAATCTAGACAAGTTGTCAGCCATAGGATTTTCAGCACCTTTCCTATCTACAATATGCAAATCAAACTCTTGTAAAAGCAACACCCATCTAATAAGCCTAGGCTTAGCATCCTTCTTAGTCATAAGATATCTAATAGCAGCGTGATCAGTATGAATAGTAACTTTAGAATCAACAATGTAAGGTCTAAACTTATCACACGCAAAAACAACAGCAAGAAACTCTTTCTCAATGGTAGCATAATTCTTCTGAGCAGCATCAAGAGTCTTACTAGCATAATGAATAACATTCAACTTATTATCTATGCGCTGTCCAAGAACAGCACCAATAGCAAAATCACTAGCATCACACATAATTTCAAAGGGTAAATTCCAATCAGGTGGTTGAACAATAGGAGCAGTAGTTAAAGCCTTCTTAAGAGTTTCAAAAGCTTCCTTACAATCATCATCAAAGACAAATGGTACATCTTTTTGAAGAAGATTAGTAAGAGGCTTTGGAATCTTAGAGAAATCTTTAATAAACCTCCTATAGAAACCAGCATGACCAAGAATACTACGAATACCTTTAACATCTCTGGGACAAGGCATCTTCTCAATTGCCTCAACTTTTGCTCTGTCAACTTCAACACCTCTTTCAGAAATTTTATGTCCAAGGACAATTCCTTCATTTACCATAAAGTGGCATTTCTCCCAATTAAGAACAAGTTTAGTTTCTTCAGACCTCTGCAAAACTTTATCAAGATTGTGCAAACAATTATCAAAAGAAGTTCCATAGACGGAGAAATCGTCCATGAAAACCTCCACAATTTCTTCACAAAAACCATGAAAAATAGCAGACATGCATCTTTGAAAAGTGGCAGGAGCATTGCATAAACCAAACGGCATACGTCTATAAGCATAAGTTCCATAAGGACAAGTAAAAGTGGTTTTCTCTTGATCTTCTTTTTTAACAGCAATCTGAGAGAAACCGGAATAACCATCAAGAAAACAAAAGTGCATCTTCTTAGACAACCTCTCTAGCATTTGATCTATAAACGGTAAAGGATAATGATCTTTCTTGGTAACTTTGTTTACCTTTCTAAAATTAATGCACATTCTATAACCAACTACTACCCTTTGAGGAATAAGCTTGTTATTCTCATTAGGCACAATAGTCATACCTCCTTTCTTAGGAACACAATGAATAGGACTAAACCATCTACTATCAGCAATAGGATAAATAATACCAGCATCAAGAAGCTTCAATACCTCATTTCTTACCACTTCCTTCATCTTGGGAATTAAGCGGTGTTGATGTTCGACAACTGGCTTTGCGTCTTCCTCCATATTAATACCATGCTGTAAAGTGGGAGAAATCCCTTTTAAATCATCGAGAGTATATCCCATAGCTCCTCGATGTTTCCTCAATATCTCCAATAACATTTATTCTTCCTTTCCTGAAAGTTTAGAACTAATAATAACAGGATATATTTTCTTATCATCTATATAAGCATATTTAAGATCATCAGGTAAAGGTTTTAATTCAAAAATAGGATCTTCCTTAGGTGGCAAAGTGGTACCCAGATCCTCCACAGGTAGATTGTGCTTGATCAATGGTTGTTGACGAAGGAAAATATCGTCAATCTCTTCTCTTTCCTTCCTGAAAACATCACTTTCATGGTCCTCCATGAATTGCTGCAAAGCATTATTAGGGGCAAGAGCAATAGAAGCAAGCTATTCAACTCGAAAATTTTCATTAGGCATGTCATTTTCATAAGAAGTCTTGGCAAACTTGGAAAAATTAAACTCATAAGACTCTCCATTAAACTTAGTGAAAATTTTCTCCTTCTTACAGTCTATCACAGCACCACAAGTATTCAAAAAGGGTCTACCAAAAATAATAGGACAAGTTTTACTAGCTTCCGTACGAAGTACTAGGAAATCAGTGGGATATTTGGTCTTACCGCATAAAACTTCCACATCTCGAACAATACCCAGAGGCCAAACAGTCTCTCTATTAGCAAGCTGAACAACTACATCAATATCTTCAAGTTGACAAGCGCCAATCTCATGCATAATTTCTCTGTAAAGCTCTAAAGGAATGGCACTTGAACTAGCACCAATGTCGCATAAACCATAATAGCAATGATCGCCAATCCTGGCAGAAATAACAGGAACACTTGTTTTCCTATGCCTTTTAGGATGTGAGATAATGTTAGAAGCATCTTGATACGTCTCCAACGTATCTATAATTTTTGATGCTCCATGCTTGTTTTTACACCATTTGCCTATTGTTTCGTTACACTTCGCGGCACTTTTGTGCATTTTCTGGAACTAACCTATTAACAAGTTGCCACAGTGCCAGTTCCCTGTTTTCTGCTGTTTTTGTGTTTCAAAAGTGATACACAGGAAATATTCTCGGAATTGGACGAAACAAGTTCCTGAAGTCTTATTTTACCCGAAATCTTCCAGAGATCTGAAGGAGAGAAGGAGGTGGGCCACCAGGGGCCCAAATCCCAGGGCAGAGCGGCCAGGCCCCTGGCCGCGCGAGCCTGGCGTGAGGCCGCCTGGTCCCTCCTCCGACATCGCCCCTTTGCCTATAAAGACCCCCCGATGGAAAAAACCTAAGGACCCTATCAATTTTCCAGAACACATCGCGATCCGCCGCCGCCATCAACCCGAAGATCGGGAGGGTCCAGAAGCTCTTCCCGGCACCCCGCCGGAGAGGGGAATCGCCACCGGAGGTCTTCTTCATCGCAATGCTTGCCTCCAGAGCGATGAGTGAGTAGTCTACCTTGGACTATGGGTCCATAGCAGTAGCTAGATGGTTGTCTCCTCCACCATGTGCTTCAAGTTTAGATCTCATGAGCTGCCCTACATGATTGAGATCACCGTTATGTAATTCTACATGTTTGGTTTGTTGGGATCCGATGAATATCGGTGTTTATGATTAAGTTGCTGTACTGAAATATATCTTTTGTTATCTCTATGTTGTTTATGATCTTGCATGCTCTCCGTTGTTAGTAGCTATCTTGGCTGAGTAGTTGCTAGTGACTCCAAGAGGGGGTATTTATGCTCGATAGTGGGTTCATGCCTCTATTTAACCTGGGGGAGTGACAGAAACCTCTAAAGTTGTAGATGTGCTATTGCTACTAGGGAGAAAACAACATTCATATGCTCAAGGACATATGCTTTGTTTACATTACACACTTTGCTTAATGCAATTATCTGTTGTTCGCAACTTAATACTTGTGGAGTTCTCAGATTGATTCACCACAAGTGGATTATTAGTCAAAGATGCAGTTGGATGGCGGTCTATGTATTTTGTTGTAATGCCCAGAGTAAATCTCATAGTGATATTCTTGATATATCACGTTATCTTTATTCTATCCATTGCCCAACTGTAATTTGTTTACCCAACATGTGTTATTTATATTATGGAGAGACACCACTAGTGAACTGTGGACCCAGGTCCTATTTCCATCACACTGCTATCACTTGTTTACTTTACTCGCACTGTTTACTTTACTCGCATACTCTACTGTTTTCCACTCGATACGCTCATAACCTTTGTTTCAAGCAAACCGGTGAGATTGACAACCTCATCGCAAGTTGGGAACGAAGTACTTGGTTGTGTTGTGTGCAGGTTCCGCATTGCTACTGGCCAAAGACGAGTCAACAAGTATCGTTAACGGCGCCCTTGTTGGAGTGTTACTAAGCCAGTCCGCATCACCTTCAGTCGTTTGTCTCTCCTCTCCAAGATCGACATACCTTGGTTTCTTAACTGAGGGAAAACTAGCTGCTATACTCATCATACCTTCCTCTTGGGGTTCCCAACGGGCTGGTTATTCACCACGCACAAGGACCGTCTGCTCCCACATTAACCACACGCCAGCAGCTTCTTTTCTGGCGTCGTTGCCGGGGAGGAAGTAGAAGACTTCTGCGAGAGGAGTTTTTGCACGCACATCCTTTACTTTGTTTTATTGTTTTGCTTTACTTTATTAATTTTACCTGCATCATTTTATATCAAAAACCCAAAAAAATTAGAATCCTTGGTAGTTGTTTTTACATGTTTACTTTCGTTTTGCTGAAATGGCCAATCTTGAAAACACCAAGTTGTGTGACTTTACTAGCACAAACAATAGTGATTTTATCTGCACTCCTATTGCACCACCTGCTACTGCTGCAAACTTTTATGAGATTAAGCCTGGTTTGTTGAACCTTGTTATGAAAGAGCAATTTTCTGGTGCTAGTACTGAAGATGCTGCAGCTCATCTCAACAATTTTGTTGAGCTATGTGAGATGCAGAAATATAAGGATGTTGATAGTGATATTATTAAGCTCAAGTTGTTTCCTTTTTGTTTGAGAGGAAAAGCTAAAGATTGGTTGATGTCTTTGACTAAGAATAGTATTGATTCATGGGCTAAGTGTAAGGATGCTTTTATTGGTAGATACTATCCTCCTGCTAAGATTATATCTCTGCGTAGCAATATTATGAAGTTTACTCAGTTTGATAATGAACATGTTGCTCAAGCTTGGGAAAGAATGAAATCTATGATAAAGAATTGCCCCACTCATGGACTGACTACTTGGATGATTATCCAAACTTTTTATGTAGGACTGAATTTTTCTTCAAGGAACCTACTTGATTCAGCTGCTGGAGGCACTTTTATGTCCCTTACCTTGGGCGTCGTGATCCCTTTGATGGTGTGTAGTTGACATGGGAGCAGACTGTCCTTGTGCGTGGTGGATAACCAGCCCGTTGGGAACCCCAAGAGGAAGGTATGATGAGTATAGCAGCTAGTTTTCCCTCAGTTAAGAAACCAAGGTTTATCGAACAGGAGAGGAGAGACAATGACGACTGAAGGTGATGCGGAACCTGCACACACACAAACAAATACTTTGTTCCCAACTTGCGATGAGGTTGTCAATCTCACCGGTTTGCTTGAAACAAAGGTTATGAGTGTATCGAGTGGAAAACAGTATAGTATGCGAGTAAAGTAAACAGTACGAGTAAAGTAAACAGGTGATAGCAATATGATGGAAATAGGACCGGGGTCCATAGTTCACTAGTGGTGTCTCTCCATAGATAAAATAACACATGCTGGGTAAACAAATTACAGTTGGGCAATTGATAGAATAAAGATAACGTGATATGTCAAGAAGATCACTATGAGATTTACTCTGGGCATTACAACAAAATACATAGACCGCCATCCAACTGCATCTATGACTAATAATCCACTCCCTGGGATATTAATCCGAACACCCTAGAAGTGTTAAGTTGCGAACAACAGATAATTGCATTAAGCAAAGTGTGTAATGTAAACAAAGCATATGCCCTTGAGCATATGAATGTTGTTTTCTCCCTAGTAGCAACAACACATCTACCACCTTAGAGGTTTCTGTCACTCCCCCAGATGAAATAGAGGCATGAACCCACTATCGAGCATAAATACCCCCTCTTGGAGTCACTAGCAACTACTCGGCAAGATAGCTACTAACAACGGAGAGCATGCAAGATCATAAACAACATAGAGATAACAAAAGATATAATTCAGTACAGCAACTTAATCATAAACACTAATATTCATCAGATCCCAACAAACCAAACATGTAGAATTACATAACGGTGATCTCAATCATGTATGGCAGCTCATGAGATCTAAACATGAAGCACATGGTGGAGAAGACAACCATCTAGCTACTGCTATGGACCCATAGTCCAAGGTAGACTACTCACTCATCGCTCCGGAGGCAAGCATGGCGATGAAGAAGACCTCCGGTGGCAATTCCCCTCTCCGGCAGGGTGCCGGGAAGAGCTTCTGGACCCTCCCGATCTTCGGGTCGACGGCGGCGGCGGATCACGATGTGTTCTGGAAAACTGATCAGGTACTTAGGTTTTTTTCATCGGGGGTCTTTATAGGCGAAGGGGCGATGTCAGAGGAGGGGCCAGGCGGCCACACACGGGGGTGGCGCGGGCCAGGGGCTGGCCACGCCACCTGTGCATGTGGGCCCCTGGTCCCTCGCCTCCTACTCTCCTTCGGATCTCTGGAAGCTTCCGGGTAAAATAAGACTTCAGGAACTTGTTTCATCCAATTCCGAGAATATTTCCTGTGTATCACTCTGGAACACAAAAACAGCAGAAAACAGGGAACTGGCACTGTGGCACTTCGTTAATAGGTTAGTTCCGGAAAATGCATAAAAATGCCACTAAGTGTAACGAAACAATAGGCAAATGGTGTAAAAACAAGCATGGAGCATCAAAAATTATAGATACGTTTGAGATGTATCAAGCATCCCCAAGCTTAACTCCTGCTCGTCCTCGAGTAGGTAAGTGATAACAAAAGAATAATTTTTGAGGTGACATGCACCTACACAATCTTGATCATATATGTAAGCATTGGTGAGCTGGGATCAATAGAACTTAAAACATGGGCACGAAGATATAATCATGACAATGAGAACTTAGCAACCATGTTGTAAACATGCAAATGAACACAAACAAAAGATCATAAAAATGAAATAATGAAAGTCAAATGTGTGTTCAAATCATAAGGAAAAACATACAAATGGTTTTCAACTTGTCCTTCAAAGAGAGCAAAACATAAATGCATAGGACACCTTCAAGTTTAAGAGGGCAACTAGATACAAATAATTTAAGAACAAGTGAAACCAACAATATGAATCAATCAATGAACTTTCGGACAATGCATATCACACTAAGAATGACAACTATGCTCTCTTAATGGTGCATAAAGAAAGAAGGTGGTGACACAACATAAAAGTAAAAGAAAGGCCCTTCGCAGAGGGAAGCAGTGATTAAACATATGCTAGAGCTTTTCATTTGTAAAACAGAGAGATAAAACTTGATTTTGAGAGGTGGTTGTCTTTGTCAACGACTGGCAATGGGGTTCTTACTATCTTCCATACAAAAATGAAGCAAGTTTTTGAGAGAGAGATTGGCACTTTGTGCTCTTTTTATAAAGCTTGGCACTCCTCCCCACCTTTTTCCTTTCACAAACCATGGCTAACCGATTCCATCGGGTGCCCACCAACATTCACATTCTTTGGAGGAGTGCCTTTTTTCTTTCTTTTTTCTCTTTTTTTTCTTTTTGGAATAAGCAATATGGAAGATAGCAAATCCGACCACTACGTCCCCATGAGCTGAAACAAATGTCACAAAACGAAAAGTGTTTTGAAGGTTTTTGAAAGGTAGCACATGAAAATTTTACTTTGGAATGGCTTACAAATACCATGCATAGGAATTTATAGTGGACACAATGGCAAACTTGGTTTTTAGGAGTTGGATGCACGAGTAGAGCTCATACTCAGTACAAGGCGAGGGCTAGCAAAAGACTGGGAGCGACCAACTAAGAGAGCAATAATGGCCATAATCATGCAAAGTGACAAAGCGACATTAAAAGAAGCATACGATGGCATCAAAAGTCAAAAACTAAATGATCATGAAGGCTATTGGCGACTTTGTGAGAGTCTAACATGTGTGAGCATGCGCCAAGTCAACCCAAATAAAGCATCAAGGAGAAAACCAAAATAATGCTTCCATATAATAAAAACAACGCATGATTTTTTCAAAGGCTCATTAAGCAATCTCAGTTATTTGAGACAAGTCATGCTACAGCAAAACCACTAAGCATACTATCAAAAATACATCAAGTATGACATGAAAAAGCCTAAGCCGCAGTCTACACAAGCTCCTTCTTGTACCACTATTTTGCACAAAGCTTTTTCTCTTTTCCAACACCATTTGAAATTTTTATAGACACCTCTTTTGATGAAAAACAATAAAGATCAGAGGCAAAAATACACCTTGATGAAAAGATATGACAAGATCTAAACGCAAATCAAGGCGAAAACGAAAACCAAAAGCAGTAGCAGAAAAAGAAGAACGCATCGATGAACGATAAGAGTGAAAAACTGAGCGTTCTTTGCAAATGAAAACGAGTACATCTCCTCCAAAGAAAATCTGTTGGGGTCCAACCATTTATTGCAGCAAATGAACAAACTAAACCAACTAAGAAAACTAAAACAACTGACGCTCCAAGAAAAACACATAGTGCATGAAGCAATAAAAATATAGTGTTTTGAAAGGTGACATGATTTTTGCCGATGAAGAAGGGCTGCCTCGGGGGCATCCCCAAGCTTTGACCCTTGTACTTCTTGGATATTTATTGGGGTGATGCATGGGCATCCCCAAGCTTGAGCTTTTGTCCATTCTTCAACTCATCTCATCATTCTCCAATCCCTACACTTGAAAACTTCCTTCATATAAAACTAAACACAATTCTATTAGCAACATTAGTGCAAGCATAACGTATAATCAATCCTCTATTTGCTTCAGGTTTCAACTCAAAACCACCACATATATAGCATATACTACTGTAGCAACCTCCCCAAAATTTCCATGATCAAAAGAACTCAAAAGAAAGCGATAAAGTGGCAAACACAAATATTGGCAGAAATCTGTCAAAACTGAACAGCTGACAAAGGTCGAATTTTTGAGGGATTTTCTGTTGCTCAAATCAAAAAGTGTTAAACTAAGAAAAAAGTTTGGATATAACCTGGGGCATATGCACAAGAAATCGCAGGTCCAAAAGATAAACAGAGAATGTTCACAAATTTTTACGGTGCAGCACCGAAAACAGTTTCAGGACAGCAACATCCCCAAATCTTTACCTCACTCAAATTAGAGGCTTCTCTTGGCACAAAAACGAAATAAACAAGATAAGGAGCGGTCATTACAGTAGTAATGACTTCCAAGACTCAAATAAAAGAAAAAGTACTGAAAATAAAACATTGGGTTATCTCCCAAGAGTTCTTTTCTTTATCGCCTTTGAGCTAGGCGCAGAAAATTGCGAATCAAGTCATATCAAGTGATGAAGCATCAAGATCATAATTTGCTCTAAGAATAGAGTCAAAAAGCAATTTCTTTCTTTTCCTAGGGAAGTGTTCCATACCTTTCTTAAGTGGGAATTGATATTTGATAGTGCCTTCCCTCATATCAATGATAGCACCTTCATCTCTCTAGCCATCTCATCTTCTCTTTCCCACCTGGCATGCAATTCCGCTAACAATCTAATATTTTCATCAATTCCAACTTGAATAGCATTAGCGGTAGCAAAAACATTGTTCTCTTTCACATCATTAGGCAACACTTTTAATTTCAGAATTTCAACATCATGAGCAAGGCTATCAACTTTAGAAGCAAGAATATCAATTTTTCCTAACTTTTCCTCAACAGAGTTGTTAAAAGCAGTTTGCTTACCGATGAAGTCCTTGAGCATTACCTCAAGCTCGGAGGGCACGGCCCTAGTGTTGTTGTAGGAATTACCATAAGAGTTACCATAACCATTACCATTGGTAGAAGGATACAGCCTATAATTGTTACTAGCAAAATTGTTCCTATAGGCATTGTTGTTAAAATTGTTGTTTCTAATGAAATTCACATCAACATGCTCTTCTTGAGCAACCAGAGAGGCCAAAGGAACATTATTAGGATCAACATGGGTCCTATCATTAGCAAGCATAGCCATAATGGTATCAATCTTATCATTCAAGGAAGAGGTTTCCTCAACAGAATTTACATTCTTACCTTGTGGAGCTCTCTCGGTGTGCCATTCAGAATAATTTACCATCATGTTGTCGAGTAGCGGCGCCCAAGGTAAGGGACATAAAAGTGCCTCCAGCAGCTGAATCAAGTAGGTTCCTTGAAGAAAAATTCAGTCTTGCATAAAAAGTTTGGATAATCATCCAAGTAGTCAGTCCATGAGTGGCGCAATTCTTTATCATAGATTTCATTCTTTCCCAAGCTTGAGCAACATGTTCATTATCAAACTGAGTAAACTTCATAATATTGCTACGCAATGATATAATCTTAGCAGGAGGATAGTATCTACCAATAAAAGCATCCTTACACTTAGCCCATGAATCAATACTATTCTTAGTCAAAGACAACAACCAATCTTTAGCCTTTCCTCTCAAAGAAAAAGGAAACAACTTGAGCTTAATAATATCACTATCAACATCCTTATATTTCTGCATCTCACATAGCTCAACAAAATTGTTGAGATGAGCTGCAGCATCTTCAGTACTAGCACCAGAGAATTGCTCTTTCATAACAAGGTTCAATAAAGCAGGCTTAATCTCATAAAAGTTTGCAGCAATGGCAGGTGGTGCAATAGGAGTGCAGATAAAATCACTATTGTTTGTGCTAGTAAAGTCACACAACTTGGTGTTTTCAGGATTGGCCATTTCAGCAAAACGAAAGTAAACAAGTAAAAACAACTACCAAGGATTCTATTTTTTTTGGGTTTTTCATAAAAGGCAATGCAGGTAAAATAAAATAAAGTAAAGCAAAACAATAAAACAAAGTAATGAATGTGTGTGCGAAGAACTCCCCTCGCAGAAGTCTTCTCTTCCTCCCCGGCAACGGCGCCAGAAAAGTAGCTGATCCCTATGATGGTGTGTAGTTGACGTGGGAGCAGACTGTCCTTGTGCGTGGTGGATAACCAGCCCGTTGGGAACCCCAAGAGGAAGGTATGATGAGTATAGCAGCTAGTTTTCCCTCAGTTAAGAAACCAAGGTTTATCGAATAGGAGAGGAGAGACAATGACGACTGAAGGTGATGCGGAACCTGCACACACACAAACAAATACTTTGTTCCCAACTTGCGACGAGGTTGTCAATCTCACCGGTTTGCTTGAAACAAAGGTTATGAGTGTATCGAGTGGAAAACAGTATAGTATGCGAGTAAAGTAAACAGTACGAGTAAAGTAAACAGGTGATAGCAATATGATGGAAATAGGACCGGGGTCCACAGTTCACTAGTGGTGTCTCTCCATAGATAAAATAACACATGCTGGGTAAACAAATTACAGTTGGGCAATTGATAGAATAAAGATAACGTGATATATCAAGAAGATCACTATGAGATTTACTCTGGGCATTACAACAAAATACATAGACCGCCATCCAACTGCATCTATGACTAATAATCCACTCCCTGGGATATCAATCCGAACACCCTAGAAGTATTAAGTTGCGAACAACAGATAATTGCATTAAGCAAAGTGTGTAATGTAAACAAAGCATATGCCCTTGAGCATATGAATGTTGTTTTCTCCCTAGTAGCTACAGCACATCTACCACCTTAGAGGTTTCTGTCACTCCCCCAGGTGAAATAGAGGCATGAACCCACTATCGAGCATAAATACCCCCTCTTGGAGTCACTAGCAACTACTCGGCCAAGATAGCTACTAACAACGGAGAGCATGCAAGATCATAAACAACATAGAGATAACAAAAGATATAATTTAGTACAGCAACTTAATCATAAACACCAATATTCATCGGATCCCAATAAACCAAACATGTAGAATTACATAACGGTGATCTCAATCATGTATGGCAGCTAGATGGTTCCATAGCAGTAGCTAGATGGTTGTCTCCTCCACCATGTGCTTCATGTTTAGATCTCATGAGCTGCCCTACATGATTGAGATCACCGTTATGTAATTCTACATGTTTGGTTTGTTGGGATCCGATGAATATTGGTGTTTATGATTAAGTTGCTGTACTGAAATATATCTTTTGTTATCTCTATGTTATTTATGATCTTGCATGCTCTCCGTTGTTAGTATCTATCTTGGCCGAGTAGTTGCTAGTGACTCCAAGAGGGGGTATTTATGCTCGATAGTGGGTTCATGCCTCTATTTAACCTGGGGGAGTGACAGAAACCTCTAAGGTTGTAGATGTGCTGTTGCTACTAGGGAGAAAACAACATTCATATGCTCAAGGGCATATGCTTTGTTTACATTACACACTTTGCTTAATGCAATTATCTGTTGTTCGCAACTTAATACTTGTGGAGTTCTCGGATTGATTCACCACAAGTGGATTATTAGTCATAGATGCAGTTGGATGGCGGTCTATGTATTTTGTTGTAATGCCCAGAGTAAATCTCATAGTGATCTTCTTGACATATCACGTTATTTGTATTCTATCAATTGCCCAACTATAATTTGTTTACCCAGCATGTGTTATTTATCTTATGGAGAGACACCACTAGTGAACTGTGGACCCAGGTCCTATTTCCATCATACTGCTATCACTTGTTTACTTTACTCGCACTGTTTACTTTACTCGCACTGATTACTTTACTCGCACTATTTACTTTACTCGCATACTCTACTGTTTTCCACTCGATACGCTCATAACCTTTGTTTCAAGCAAACCGGTGAGATTGACAACCTCATAGCAAGTTGGGAAGGAAGTACTTGGTTGTGTTGTGTGCAGGTTCCGTGTTGCTACTGGCCGAAGACGAGTCAACAAGTATCGTTAACAGCGCCCTTGTTGGAGTGTTACTAAGCCAGTCCGCATCACCTTCAGTCGTTTGTCTCTCCTCTCCAAGATCGACATACCTTGGTTTCTTAACTGAGGGAAAACTAGCTGCTATACTCATCATACCTTCCTCTTGGGGTTCCCAACGGGCTGGTTATTCACCACGCACAAGGACCGTCTGCTCCCACGTTAACCACACGCTAGCACATCTTCAAAAAAGAGAATATATTCATCCCCTACATCTTTAGTAACAAGGTCCTTCAATATAGCTACAGGAGACTTAATAGTAATTTGCTCATCAGGTTCTACAGCTTTCTTAGTACTTTTATTAGACACATTTACCAAAGTAGAATGCTCTTTTACCATAGCAGGGAAAGGTGTCTTCTCAAAATAAGGTTCAGGCACAATGCTATCAACAGTACAAACTTCAGTAGCTGCAGCAGGAATATGACTAATAGAATCTTTATAAGGTGCATGATATTTGTTCCAATCTTTCTTTGGAACATCAAGATAAGAGGCAAAAGCCTTAATACAATTAGCAAATATTTGAGAATCAAGACCATAAGCAATGCTAACACTATGAAAGTCATCGGTTCCCATAAAAGTTTTAATGCATTCATAATCATAATTTATACCTGACTTCCTACCTTTGTCGTTTTCCCATCCTTCAGCATATTCTTGGATACAGTCAAGGAGATTCCACTTAGCATCTTCCTTCATATGAGTAAATGATCCAAAACAGGAAGCATCCAAATAATCCTTATCATGAAGAGCAAGCCTTGCATAGAAATTATCAATAACAATATTATTGGGGAGCTCATGAATGGGACATGTGAGCATTAGTAACTTTAATCTCCCCCACGCTTGGGCAATACTCTCTCCATCATGAGGCCAAAAGTTATATATTCGATTACGATCTTTATGAATTTCACTTGGAGGATAAAACTTGGAATAAAAGAGAGGCACAATTTCCTCCCATGCAATAGATGGACCATCTTTAAGCAGCCGATACCACTCCTCAGCTCTGCCTTTCAATGATAAAGAGAATAACTTCCTCTTGACCTGGCTCAGTGAAATACCTGCACACTTGAACAACTCACATAATTCATGTATAAAAAGTAAGTGATCACCCGGATGGACAGTTCCATCTCCTCAATAGCAGTTATCCATAACACGTTCAACAATTTTCATAGGTATTTTAAAAGGATCTAATTGAGTAGGTGGTGGTGGTGGTGGTTCATCCACTTGTGCAGGAGTGGTAGAAGTGTTCCCAAATAGGAAACCAAATGGAGAATTCTCCATAGCAAAATAAAATAAAAGTAAAAGACAAAAATAAAAACAATACTGACAACGATGGTTACCTTTACCAATTCCACTCTTCAATAGCGCTTCACTCCCCGGCAATGGCGCCAGAAAATAGTCTTGATGACCCACAAGTATAGGGGGTGGATCATAGTACTTTCGATAAATAAGAGTGTTGAACCCAACGAGGAGCAGAAGGTGTTGACAAGTGGTTTTGATCAAGGATTCACTATAAATACTAGCAAATGGGTTTTCAGGGGTATTTGGTAATGCAAGTAAATAAAGTATGAGTAAATAAAAGACAATAGTAATAATTGCTGCAAGTGGCCCAATCCTTTCTAGAGCAAAGGACAAGCCGGTTGTGTAATTTATGATGACCAAACGTTCTCGTGGACACACGGGAGTTTCTTTCAAGTGCTTTCGCTTCATACCGCTAAATAATCTTTATTGGTTTGATAAGTGTTATGGGGGTGAACCTGTGCTAGTGCACTACCCTCACTAGGATGATTATACCCCTTGCAAGCATCCGCAAATACAAGAAAGTAATTAAGATAAATCTAACCACAGCCTTAAACTCTAAGATCCTACGCTCCCTGGTGCAATGGTTTCCCAACGGAGGTTTAGGTTTCTGTCACTCTAGCAACCCCACAATTGGTAGCCAAATACACAATGCATCTCACTAGGCCCATAAATGGTGAAGTATAATGTAGTCGACGTTCACATGACACCACTAGTGAAATAGCACCACAACAAATAAATATCAAACCATTAAATATTACTCAACATAATTTCACTACTAACGACTTGATTTCTCCCATGTCCTCAAGAACTAAACGAACTACTCACAAGACATCATATGGATCATGATCGGAGGTGAAATAATGGTAAATAACAATCTGAACATAAACCTTAATTCAACGGTTCCACTCAATAGCATCAACCACAAGAGTAATCAACACCGGGAAAGTTTCCCCTAAGAATTTAACAAGATTCAACTCAAGATGTTACAGCGGGATGGCGTGGTGATGGTGGAGATGAAGGTGCTGGTGATGGGGATGATGATGATAATCCCGATGAAGTCCGGTGCGATGGTGATGATGATGGAAACGATCTCCCCTATCCAGGAAGGAATTTCCCCGGCAGATTTCTGCCTGCCGGAGAGCTTTTCTCTCTCTGATGTTTTCTGCCCCCCAGAGGCGGTGGTGTCTATCTCTGAGCCCCCCCCCTTGACTTAGGTTTTCGGGGACGATGAAATACGTGAAGGGGCGATGGCAGAAGTAGGCCAGGGGGCTCTCACCACAGGGCGGCGCGGCCAGGGGCTGGGCCGCGCCCCCTGGTGGTGAGGCTGCCCTGTGGCCCCTCTCGCCTCCTCCTTCTGGCTTCTTCAGTCTTCTGATAAAATATAATTTTCTGGTATTTTTCTAGAATTTTCCTGATCTTCAAAATATGGTGTCTTGATGGTCCTTTTTCCAGCAGAATCCTGACTCCAGCAGCAAATCCTCCAATGATCATCAAACATGTAAAAACAGAGGAAATAACATAAGTATCATCTCTAAATGTGAAATATATCAATGAATAACAGTAAAATATGATAAAAAATAGTGATGCAAAATGGACGTATCAGCTATCAATTGCCCAAATGTAATTTGTTTACCCAGCATGTTATTTACTTTATGGAGAGACACCACTAGTGAACTGTGGACCCTGGTCCATTCTTTTACACTGTTATTACCGTTTACCATTTACTTATTTTATTTATATTCTTGCAAACTATTACATTTTACCACTTGATATGCTTAATCCTTTGTTTACAGCAAACCCCTGAGACAAAGTACTTGGTTGTGTTGTGTGCAGGTTCCATGTTGCTGCTGATGCAAAGCTAAGCCCTGGACAAGGCAACATTGTCCGGAGCTATCATGAAGCTAGCGGGCATCAACCTTCGGAAGTTAGTTCTTTCTCCTACTGGTTCAATAAACCTTGGTTTCACACTGAGGGAAGACTTGCTGCTGTGCTCATCATAACCTTCTCTTGGGGTTTCCAACTAGATGGTCATATATATAAAACTCCTATATCAACATCGCACCATCAACAAGTTTTCTGGCGCCGTTGCCGGGGAGAAAGAGGATTTCTGCAAGGGGAGTCTCTCGCTTCCAATCTTTTACTTTGTTATTGTTTTGCTTTACTTTATTTTTGCTTGCATCTTTTTTACCAAAAATACAAAAAAATAGTTCCTTTATAGTTGTTATTTTTACTTGTCTGCTTTTTAGTTTTGCTAGAATTAGTAATCATGAAGTTGAAGTTCGTACTTTTAAGCAACAAGGGGAAGAGAGTTTGAAAGATGCTTGGTTCCGAATTAGTAATGCTCATCATAGGTGTACAAAGAAGCATTCTACCATGATCCTCCTTAGGAAATTTTATGTTGGTATATCTAGTTGGAATAGGTACATTCTTGATACTCTCGCAGGAGCTAATTTTCTGGGCCCGCTTTGGAAGCATGCACTTTAATTGAAATTTTAGTGGGAGTACCACCTATTCATGTTTTTAAAACCGAGGTCACTTTGGAGGAAGTTGTAGAAAAACTGAGCTCTTTAGAGAAAAGGTTGCCAAATCTCCTTGATAACGCTAGCCAGGTTAATGAATCGATAGAAAGTTTCGGTAAAAGAATCACTGCTTTGGAGACTAGCACTATCCATGATAGTCAAAACCTTAGTATTGGTAAATTAGAGGAGTCTATGGAAACTCTAAGTTCAATTTTCTCTTCTCCTAAATTTAAAAAGGAGAAAGCTTTTATTGGAAAAGAGCAAAAATTTATGTATGTTGCCAAGGTGTCTGTGCCAAAACCACAGCATGTTTTTAAGATTGGTAAAACTTTTAGTTCCACTAGGAGTGACTTGCAGGTTGAATCATCTTCGGGGACTTCTAAAGTGCCTAGTGTGGTAAGTGGTGCTCTTGAGGAAACAATTGATCTTAATGCTTCATTTGAAAATACTTGATTTCCACT
Source organism: Dactylis glomerata (assembly GCA_007115705.1). Classification (NCBI taxonomy): domain Eukaryota; kingdom Viridiplantae; phylum Streptophyta; class Magnoliopsida; order Poales; family Poaceae; genus Dactylis; species Dactylis glomerata. Next base: position 943,100 of record QXEO01000631.1, read on the forward strand.
TTCTGCACCTAGCTCAAAGGCGTTAAAGAAAAGCACTCTTGGGAGATAACCCAATGTTTTCTTTTCAGTAATTTTTATTTTATTTGAGTCTTGGAAGTTATTACTACTGTAATGACCTCTCTTTATCATTTTTATTTCGTTTTTGTGCCAAGAAGAACCTCTAATAAATTGTCCGGAGCTGTCGCGAAGCTAGCGAGCATCAACCTTCTGAAATTTGGCTTTTTCCTACTGGTTCGATAAACCTTGGTTTCACAACTGAGGTAAGACTTGCTGTTGTGCTCATCATTTCTTCCTCTTGGGGTTCCCAATGGGGTGTTATCTACACGCCATCAAGCAATTTTTCTGGCGCCATTGCTGGGGAGAAAGAAGATTTCTGCAAGGGGAGTCTCTCACGCTCAATCTTCTACTTTGTTTTTGTTTTGCTTTATTTTATTTTTACTTGCATCGTTTTATCAAAAATACAAAAAAAATTAGTTCCTTTGATAGTTTGCATTCCGTTACTTTTACTTTTAGTTCATTATGTTGTTCCCTAAGTATGCTTTGGAGGACCTCTCAGTAGGTAGTGGTTCTATAATTGGGAAAGGCAACATCGAGGAGATCTTTAATCATGTTAGTATGCATAAAGATGTTGAGGGTAGATCTTTGGCTGAGCTTGCTCCTAGTTATGAAGTTGCTGCTGCTTATTTAGTTCACATGTTGGAAGCTAGGTTTGTTAACCTTAATCCTTTTATGCAACAAATATTTCTTAAGCTTCATGATATCGAAGACTCCGAAAAGGAAGATTTTTATTTTGGAGACTTTGCGTAGAGAATTTAGAGATGTTGCTATTGAAGCTAGGAAAGTTTTTGAGTGTTTTAATATGCTTGGCTCATCTGTTAATGTTGTTGGTACAACCAAAGAAGAAATCAAAGTACCAATACCTTGCAAACTTGTAGGATTGCATTAAGCTTTGGAAAATAATTTTGATTGGATTTGTCCTAAAAACCCTTTTGATGAAAGTAGTGAACCAAAGAGTGTTCACAAGGGATATTCACAAACTCATTTGGATATAATTCAATTCATTGTTGAGAAGACTTCTGCAATTGATCTTAATGCCTCATTTGATAATACTGATTTGCACCTTTCTGCGCCTAGCTCAAAGGCATTAAAGAAAAGCACTCATGGGAGATAACCCAATGTTTTCTTTTCAGTACTTTTCTTTTATTTGAGTCTTGGAAGTTATTACTACTGTAATGACCTCTCCTTATCATTTTTATTTTGTTGTTGTGCCAAGAAGAACCTCTAATTTGAGGGAGGTAAGATTTGGGGAAGTTGCTGTCCTGAAACAGATTCCTGTGCTGCACCGTAAAAATTCGTGAAAATTATCAAAATATCTTTTTGATCTGAAATTGTTTGAGCATATACCCCAGGTTATATCAAAACTTTAATTAGTTTTGAACTTTTCGATTTGAGCAACATAAGGTCCTCGAAAAAATCGACCTTTATCAGCTGTTCTGTTTTGACAGATTTCTGCCACTATTTGTGTTTGCCTCTTGATCGCTTTCTTTTTGAGTTCTTTTGATCACGGAACTTTTGAGAAGTTGCTACAGTAGTATATGCTTTATATGTGGTGTTTTTGAGTTTGAAACTGAACCAAAAGGGTTGATTTACTATTATGTTTATGCTAACGTTGCTAATAGAATTGTGTGAAGTTTTGTATGAAGGAAGTTTTCAAGTGTAGGGAATGGAGAGTGATGAGATGAGATGAAGTATGGACAAAAGCTCAAGCTTGGGGATGCCCATGTCAACCCGAAGAAATATCCAAGAGGTACAAGTATCAAAGCTTGGGGATGCCCCCGAGGCACCCCTTCTTCATCGGTAAAAATCAGGTCACCTTTCAACACACTATATTTTTATTGCTTCATATTCTATGCATTTTTCTTGGAGTGTATTTACTTTTGCTTTCAGTTTTCTTTTATTTTGTTTGCTGCAATAAATAGTTGGACCCCAACAAATTTCTTTTGGAGAAGATGTACTTTGTTTTTCATTGCCAAGAACACTCTAGTTTTTACTCTTATTGTTCAACGAGTGCTCTCTTTTTCTAGAACTGCGTTTAGCTTTCATTTTTCGCCTTGATTTTTGTTCAAATCTTGTTATATATTTGCATCAAAGTGCATTTATACTACTGGTCTATGTTGGTTTTCATCAAAATATTTGTCTCAAAAAGTTTTGAATGGTGTTGGAAAAGAGAAAAAGTTTCATGCAAAAAAGTGGCACAAAAAGGAGCTTGTTTAGACTGCGGCTTAGACTTTTGCATTCCATGCTTGATGTCGTTTTGATTGTATTCTTAGTAGTTTTTGCTGTAGCATGACTTGTCTCAAATGACTGAGATCGCTTAATGAGCCTTTGAAAAAATCATGCGTTGTGTTTATTATATGGAAGCATTTATTTGGTTCTCTCCTTGATGCTTTTTTTGGGTTGACTTGGCACATGCTTACAACATGTTTGACTCTTACAAAGTCGCCATAAGCCTCTATGATCATTTGGTTTTTGACTTGTGATGCCATTTTATGCTTCTTTTAATGATGTTTTGTCGCTATGCATGATTATGGCCGTTATTGCTCTCTTAGTTGGTCGCTCCCAGTCTTTTGCTAGCCCTCGTTTTCTACTGAGTATGAGCTCTACTCGTGCATCCAACTCCCAAAAACCAAGTTATTCCAATGTGTCCGCCATACATACCTATTAGCAATTTGCTATTCCAAGTATATTTGACTTGCTTTTATCTATCCTTCAAATTAAACTCTTTTTGGGGTTATGTAAAAATTAGTCAGTAAAGCTCTCACGAACCTGACGACACACTTTACTTTTCTCGCTTTTAAAATTTTGATATTGTGGATCTCTTATGTTGATGTTATGCTTGCAAGTTGTAAGTTGGAAATTAGCCCAGCCATGCCATCATGGGGCAAGCTTTCAACATTGCACTTTCTCTCATTTGAGTTGATATCGTGATCTTTTGTTTGTGGATAATCGCAATGTGAAATAAGTTGGAATCTTGCAGGATCATGGAGTTTGTATATGTGTTAGAGAAACACCTAGGCCGCTAATCTAAGCCATGCATCATTCATGATGGAAATTTATAGCATGCCCATAGTGGACATTCGATGACGCATCTTACAATAAAAAGCTATACCAATGGTAAATAAAAGAGATGCCGAGGTGTTCATTGTCTGTTTGTCCTGTCATTTTGATGTGGGCTTGTTCCATATCATCGGCCAGGAGGTACCCCATTGGCGGTTCTCGATTATACATGTATACTTACAATGACAAGAGCTTGCTTGGGACCTAAGTCGAGTAGCATGAGGTTTGGGTATTCGTACTTCACGGGACACGAGGTTTTCAACTTACGATTTGTTAAGCATATGCTCATAATTGTACTCACATTAACTTTAACCATTCAAGATGCCTATGATGGGGGCAGTTTGAGCTCAAAGCTAGTAAGTACCATAATTTTTGAAGGTTTATAAAACTTGCTATCCCTGCTTCCCTCTGCGAAGGGCCTTTTTTTACTTTTATGTTGAGTCTCCACCTTCTACCTTTATGCACCGTCTAAGAGAGCATAGTTGCCATTCTGAGTTTAATGTGCATAGTCCCAAAGTTTATCATTGATTGATTCATGATTATGGTTTTGCTTGTTCTTAAATTATTTGTATCTAGTCGCCCTCTTAAACTTGAAGGTGTCCTATGCATTTATGTTTTGCTATTCCATGAAGGACAAGTTGAAAACCACTTGTTATGTTTTCCATATGATTTGAACACACGCTTGACTTTCAATGTTTCATTGTTTATGATCTTTCGTTTGTGTTTCTTTTCATGTTATAACATGGTTGCTAAGTTTTTATTGTCAAGATTATGTCTCTTATGCCCATGTTTTAAGTTCTTTGATCCCAGCACTCAATGCTTCACATCCTTGATCAAGATTGTGATCGTGCATGTCACCTCAAAAATTATTCTTTTGTTATCACTTACCTACATGAGGACGAGCATGAGTTAAGCTTGGGGATGCTTGATACGTCTCAAACGTATCTATAATTTTTTATGCTCCATGCTTGTTTATACACCATTTTCTTTGTATTTTGTTACACTTCATGGCATTTTTATGCATTTTCCGGAACTAACTTGCTAACGAGATGCCACAGTGCCAGTTCCCTGTTTTCTGTTGTTTTTGTGTTTCAGAAAAGCTACACATGAAATATTCTCGGAATTGGACAAAACAAAAGCCAAACCTCCTATTTTTACCGAAGCTTCGCGAAGACCGAAGCTGAGACGGAGGGGAGCCAAGGGCCAGCCACACCATAGGGTGGCGTGGCCTAGCCCCTGGCTACGCCACCAGATGGTGAGGCCACCTGGCCCACCTCCTGACGATGCCCTTTCGCCTATAAATTCCCCTCGATGGGAAAAACCTAAAGGACGGATCGCTTTTCCTCGAAACATACTGCAAGCCACCGCCGTCGTTGAAGCGAGATCGGGAGGATCCAGGAGCTCTTCCCGGCATCCTGCCGGAGAGGTGAATCCTTGGTGGAGGCCTTCTCCACCACCATGGTCGCCTCCGGAGTGATGTGTGAGTAGTCTACCTTGGACTACGGGTCCATAGCAGTAGCTAGATGGTTGTCTTCTCCACCATGTGCTTCATGTTTAGATCTTGTGAGCTGCCCTACATGATCAAGATCATCTTTGTGTAATTCTACATACTGTGTTTGTTGGGATCCGATGAGTATTGGTACTATGTCAAGTTGATGTGCTGAATATATATCTTTATGTTATCTCTATGTTGTTTATGATCTTGCATGCTCTCCGTTGCTACTAGATATCTTGGTCGAGTAGATGCTAGTGACTCCAAGAGGGAGCCTCTAGTAATCTGGGCGAGTGATAGAAACCTCTAAGGTTGTAGATATGTTGTTGCCACTAGGGAGAAAACAACATTCTTGTGTCCAAGGACATTTGCTTTGTTTACTTTACGCACTTTGCTTAATGCAGTTATCTGTTGTTTGCAACTTAATACCTGATGGTTGCTCGGATGACATCTGGAGGGTGGATTATTAGTCATAGATGTAGTTGGATTATGGTCTATGTATTTTATCGTAATGCCCAGAGTGAATCTCATAGTGATCCTCATGATATATGTACGATATCTTTATTCTATCAATTGCCCAACTATAATTTATTTATCCAGCATGTTGTTATTTATCTTATGGAGAGATACCACTAGTGAACTATGGACCCCGGTCCAATTTCCTTTACATTGCTATACTGTTTACTTTTACTCGCACTGTTTACTTTCTTGCATATTGATACGTCTCCAACGTATCTATAATTTTTTATGCTTCATGCTTGTTTTTACACCATTTGCCTACTGTTTCGTTACACTTCGTGGCACTTTTATGCATTTTCTGGAACTAACCTATTAACAAGTCGCCACAATGCCAGTTCTCTGTTTTCTGCTATTTTTGTGTTTCAGAAGTGATACACATGAAATATTCTCGGAATTGGACGAAACAAGTTCCTGAAGTCTTATTTTTCCTGGAAGCTTCCAGATATCTGAAGAGGAGACGGAGTGGGGCCACGAGGTGCCCTCACACCAGGGCGGTGCGGCCAGGCCCTGGGCCGCGCCCCCTATGTGTGAGACCACCTCGGTCCACTTCTGACGATGCCCCTTCGCCTATAAAGACCCCCCGACGAGAAAAACCTAAGGACCCGATCAATTTTCCAGAACACATCACGATCCACCACCGCCGTCGACCAAAAGATCGGGAGGATCCAGAAGCTCTTCCCGGCACCCTGCCGAAGAGGGGAATCGCCACCGGAGGTCTTCTTCATTGCCATGCTTGCCTCCGGAGTGATGAGTGAGTAGTCTACCTTGGACTATGGGTCCATAGCAGTAGCTAGATGGTTGTCTTCTCCACCATGTGCTTCATGTTTAGATCTCATGAGCTGCCCTACATGATTGAGATCACCGTTATGTAATTCTACATGTTTGGTTTGTTGGGATCCGATGAATATTGGTGTTATGATTGAGTTGCTATACTAAAATATATCTTATGTTATCTCTATGTTGTTTATGATCTTGCATGCTCTCCGTTGTTAGTAGCTATCTTGGCCGAGTAGTTGCTAGTGACTCCAAGAGGGGGTATTTATGCTCGATAGTGGGTTCATGCCTCTATTAAATCTGGGGAAGTGACAAAAACCTCTAAGGTTGTAGATGTGCTGTTGCTACTAGGGGGAAAACAACAATCATATGCTCAAGGGCATATGCTTTGTTTACATTACACACTTTGCTTAATGCAATTATCTGTTGTTCACAACTTAATACTTGTGGAGTTCTCAGATTGATTCATTACAAGTGGATTATTAGTCATAGATATAGTTGGATGTCGGTCTATGTATTTTATTGTAATGCCCAGAGTAAATCTCATAGTGATCTTCTTGACATATCACGTTTATCTTTATTCTATCAATTATCCAACTGTAATTTGTTTACCCAGCATGTGTTATTTATCTTATGGAGAGACACCACTAGTGAACTGTGGATCCCGGTCCTATTTCCATCATATTGCTATCACCTGTTACTTTACTCACACTGTTTACTTTACTCGCATACTATTATCACTTTCCACTCGATACGCTCATAACCTTTGTTTCAAGCAAACCGGTGAGATTGACAACCTCATCGCAAGTTGGGAGCAAAGTATTTGGTTGTGTTGTGTGCAGGTTCCGCGTTGCAGCTAGCAAGCAAAGCTTGGACGAGGCGCCATATATAAATTGTCCAAAGCTGTCGCAAACTAGCAAGCATCACCTTCAGTCGTATTGTTTGCTCTTCTCCTGATCGACATTAAACCTTGGTTTCTTAACTGAGGGAAAACTAGCTGCTATACTCATCACACCTTCCTCTTGGGGTTCCCAACGGGCTGGTCATTTACCACGCATCACATATTATTACCTTTTACCACTCGATACGCTCAATCCTTTGTTTATAGCAAACTGGTGAGATTGACAACATCATCGTAAGTTGGGGCAAAGTTCTTGGTTGTGTTGTGTGCATGTTCCACGTTGCTGCTGGTGCAAAGCAAAGCCCTGGACGAGGGGCCTTATAAATTGTCCAGAGCTGTCGCGAAGCTAGCGAGCATCAACCTTCTGAAGTTTGGCTTTCTCCCACTGGTTCAATAAACCTTGCTTTCACAACTGAGGGAAGACTTGCTGCTGCGCTCATCATACCTTCCTCTTAGGATTCTCAACGGGGTGTTATCTACACGCCATCATAGCCCACCGCCGCGATGCCGTCCAGAAAAATCTAGGAGGGTAGACCGCGTGGGTGCAGCGGGCTAGGGTTTTGCCGTACACTGGGCTTTGAGGGTAGCAATCCCCCTCCAAAGCTATCATGTGGCCATAATATATGGAGATAGGTGCGGTAGAGCTATCTCAAGGTGTGACCACCCCATTCACACACATGCGATAACACTTTGAAAAATCAAGGGGGGTTGACCGCGACGGGCTAGGATTTCGCCATAGACCGGGCTTCGGGGGCTATGCATGTCAAAATATTTGCTTTACACATACATATGACATAACCAAAGCCAAATGAATACACTAGCCCACCACCGCGATGCCGTCCGGAAAAAAGGGAGGTAGACCGCGCGGGTGCAGCATACTAGGGTTTCGCTGTACACCGGGCTTTCCTTCCTCACCAAATATTGCATGTGGACCTACGATATGTGTGGAAGTGTGGTGTAAGATATAATGGTGCAAAAATAGCTTCCCGGTGTGACCTTCCTCACATTCGGGCGATAACACTTAGCACATTCCCCAAAGCGCGGTTTGCTCCGAAACCCTGATATATGTGGGGGGGGGGATAAAGATGTAGAGTATGTTGTATTGCAGAAAGCATGAGTATATATACATTGTCTTAAGTAACACTAATAAATAGTCAACAAAATATAGAACTAATTGAAAAAAATAAATATAAGTATTAAAAAGAATAAAATAGAAAGAAAAAGAAATGAAAAAGCCAGTTTGCACACGGCAAAGGGTGCAACGCACGGCAAAGGCTCCTTTGCCGTGCAGGATAGCATGGCGCACAGTAAAGTGCTAGGCCACGACAATACCGTGCGCCGTTGCCGTGGTAGTTTTCTTTACCGTGCGTTCAGACACGCCTTTGCTGTGCGTGTGTGCTTTGCCGTGCTTTGTTGTGGCCTCACACGGCAAAGCTCTCTTTGCCGTGCGGAGGCGTACGTCAGAGTTTTGATGCACGGCAACTAGCGTTTTTTCGATAGTGTGGAGGATCCTGGCCCCTGAATTATGTGATTGATGCTACTTCTGCTAAAGCTGCAGCCCTAAAGCATGGATTGCTCCTGTTGGAACGGATGGGATGTTCACCAACAATTGTAGAATCTGACAGTTTGGTGCTCATCAACAATTGCAATAGTGAAACGGAAATTATGGGTCCTCATGCGGCTATTCTCACCGACTGTTTTCAGAATGCTCATCGCATTAGTAATATCTCCTTTATCCATTGCCCTAGAGAGGTAAACAAGGTGGCGCACAACTTAGCTAGATTATCTTTTAATTTTATTTCTTTTTATTGTTTGGGATGTTATTGTCCGATGCTGTGAACGATGTAAATTTGTTAAACTCTAAATAAAGGGCGCGATGTTGAGTTCAAAAAAAGAAGTGTTGCCTAGTTAAACGCCCAAATCTTTTCATATCATTTATATTAATTTAATTCCTATAACAAGCGTTTTTTCCAAAATTTATTACTGAAACAAAGGTATTTTTTATTACTCCACAAGGATGAGATCTTCCCAAAAACCACAAATGAGCTCGTTTTTTTAAAAAAAATTATATAGAAAATACTACTTTAAAGTTTCAAAAAAATCTGAAATTAAATCTACATGTAGACAATGTTTTGATCTATAACCATGCAAATTTTCAAATCAAAATGCTTTATATATTTTAAGCTGTGCAAAAATGATAATTTTTGACATTTAGTGAAGAGTGCAGATTTTTGAAATCTCACAATCTTTTGTTATTTTTGTATGGCCTAGAATATTAGGAATCTTGAGTTCAAATTTTGCACGTTGGTAGATCATTTGAACTTTTTTCAGAATTTTTTTAAAACATCAAATATCATTTACAATTTTTTTAAAGAACCAAGCTACAAAATCCCACTCTCGTGATCTTTCCAATTACTCAACATGTTATTTTTTAAAGACAATTATTATTACTCCCCATGTTATTCATAGGCTATTGGCGTTTCGTGGCCGTGTAGTCTACCGAGCGGCCCACGAGGAGCCGGTCTAGTGCATCGACGCTTTGACCATTGTAGGCCTGGCCTGACCGGACTGGGACTGGAGAGGCCGAGCCTGACCAAGTCCGACGCGACACGGGCTCTAGGGCGGCGACAAGCAGATAGCGGCGGACTGGGACACGAGCAGCGGCGGCGGAGGTCGAGGTTCCACGGCGTCAGCGAGCAGAGAGCGGCGCAGGCGCGCGCCTGACCTGGTCGAGGCGACGGGGTATCCAGGGCGGCGGCGAGCGGCACACTGGGAGGAGTGGAGCGGCGCCGGCGCGCGCCTGACCTGGTCGAGGCGACGAGGTATCCAGGGCAGCGAGCGGTACACCGGGAGGAGTGGAGCGGCGCTGGCGCGCACCCGACCAGATTGAGGCGAAGAGGCACTAGGCGGCGGGGAGCACTGAAGCAACCGCGCGAAAAAAGGTAACATTTTTCCCCTCTATCTCAAGTCCTAGATCGACACGGCTACAGTTTTCGGAATTCGACCGTAAATACATTACGAAGTCTAATCCTAGTAGAACAAGGCGTCTTGCCTACTTGTTTTCTTTCTATATATACACCAAGTAATCCAGCGTTTTGCCCTGTGCGGCACAATATGAACAGATTATCGCTTAGCAGTATGGGAGGGGATAAGTCGGGGGTCTTGACATCGCGGTTTGCCAGACATATGAGTAGGGTATGGCGAGATATCGAACCTGCGCTCTGGATTGTGTCAACTGCTGGTTTGTGTTGGGCAGCTTGGAGGTACTACCAATACCGCGTCTGCCTACGCAGCTATAGCCGGAAATCCTCGGGTGCCCGTGCTCCAGTGATCGGGCGCGACAGCGAGATTGACCGCCTAATCTGCATCCTCTGCCGCCGGAACAAGAACTGCGCTGCGCTCGTCGGCGACGCAGGGGTCGGCAAGACAGCCATCATGGAGGGCCTCACACAGCGCATTGCCAGCGGGAAAGTCCCTGCCAAGCTCGTCGGAGCACGCGTGGTGGAGCTCGACCTTGGGGCCATGGTGTCCGGCACTATATTCCGCGGTATGTTTGAGGAGCGGCTCAAGGCTGTGATAAAGAGTGCCGAGGATGAAGACGGCAAGGTGATCCTGTTCATCGACGAGATGCACTTGCTGCTTGACGTCGGTGATTGTATGGGCGGCACCGATGCTGCCAACCTTCTGAAGCCCGCGCTGGCCCGTGGTCGCATCCCCTGCGTGGGCGCCACGACTCTCAAGGAGTACCACAAGTACATTCAGGCGGATGCCGCACTGGAGCGGCGGTTCCAAAAGGTTCTCGTTGAGGAGCCAAGCGTACAGGCAACCATCTCCATTCTGCAGGGGCTTAAACAGCAGTACCAAGACCACCATTGCTTGGAAATTCAGGATGCCGCTATTGTTGCTGCTGCGCAGCTCGCTGGCCGCTACATCACTGGTACGTGTAAATCTTAATTACTCTGTTTGTAATGAGTTGGAAGTATCTAAATATGTTGGAGATAATTGATGGATTTTATTGTTGTCTCTACTGCACTATAGATCGTCAGTTTCCTGATAAGGCAATTGATCTGATTGATGAGGCATGCGCTGCCACAAGGATGCTGGTCGACAGCGAAACAGAAGCAACCGCCACACCGACGCAGATCTGCAACAAGCAAAAAGTGACTGCGCCAAATGCAGTGAAGGAAGGAATTGTTGGTCCTAGTCATGTTGCACAGGTAAGAATTTCCTAGGCCGAAAAATATCCATTATATTCCGTTGTGTTGTGTGCCTGTCATGTTTCAATGTCATTTGCTGTCTGAAGGTTGTGAGCCAGTGGACTGGAATTCCTGTCGCTGCTATTGATCAAGAGGAGAAGGATAAATTACTCCACCTAGCAGACAAATTGCATGAGCGAGTTGTTGGCCAGGACGAGGCGGTCAATTTGGTGGCACAAGCGGTGTTACGTTCCAGGGTCGGCCTTGATCAGCCTGGCCAACCAATTGGCTCTTTTCTCTTTTTGGGCTCAACTGGTGTTGGAAAGACAGAGCTTGCAAAATCGCTTGCCGAGCAGCTTTTTGACAGTGAGAAGATGTTGGTTCGCTTTGACATGTCCGAATATGCCGAGCATGGATCTGTGATGCGCCTCATTGGAGCACCTCCAAGGTTTAATCTTTATATTTTGTGTGCCTTTTTATTTCTCATCATCATACCTAGTATTTACTTTTACTGGTGTTAATGCTTTTGTTATGAATTTTTACAGCTATTATGGTTATGAAGATGGTGGACAACTGACTGAGAAAGTCAAGAAGCGCCCATACAGTGTCATCCTCTTTGATGAGGTGGAGAAGGCACATCCCTCAGTGTTCAATGTTTTTCTTCAACTCCTTGATGATGGTGTGTTGACTGATGGCAAAGGCCGTACAGTAGATTTCAAGAACACCATCATCATTATGACCTCTAATCTAGGATCAAAGCACCTCGCTGAAGGAATGGCTGGAGAAACCACAATGCAAGATGCACGGGACCTTGTCATGAAACAGGTTTGTAAACCATTTGCTGCCCCTGTAAAATTTGCAATAAAGTCGTATTGACTGTCATATATATTCCGTTTCTGCAGGTTCGGAAACATTTCGCACCCGAGCTTGTCAACAGGCTGAGTGAGATTGTGATATTTGATCCCCTTTCACATGACAAACTGAAGGAGATTGTGAAAATTCAGGTGAAGGGTGTTGTTGCCAGAGTAGCTAGTAAAGGTATCTCTCTACATGCAAGTGATGCTGCCTTGGACGTTATTTTGTCGGAATCATACAATCCCGTAAGTACAACAGCTTCTTCTATAGATCATTCAAAATCAATCAGGCTTTCCCTTTTGGGACAAGTAGTTTCTTCTCTATGTGTGCTTGTATGCTTTGGTAACTATATATGCTTCGTGTATTGCAGATGTATGGTGCAAGGCCTATTAGGAGGTGGTTGCAGAAAAATGTGATGACCATGATCTCTGAGATGCTGGTCAAAGGAGAAGCTGCTGAAGGTTCAACAATCTCCATTGATTGTACTGACGATAACAAGGGACTCAAGTATGAAGTGGTGAAGAAGGTGGCAGATCCTCCTGGCAACCTCTCGGTGCCTGCACTAGAGGCCCTCACCGACTCTAGCGAGGACAGCGATGATTTGTTCATGGTCACTACCGTAAAAGATAATGTCATGGCGCCTGAAAAGACCAAGTTGGATGTCGAAAAGGTTTCTGCTAGGAGAGACCATGCGTCGTGGTGGCCTTGGACCATTTGGAAGTAGTAGTAGTAACAGGTCCTTGCTTTCTGTGATTGGTAGTTTAGAAGCTGATACCATGGTTATGTCATAGAGAGTAGCTATTATTAGCACCGAACATTTGGTTTCTGATACATTTGTTTGCTCGTGTAAAATAGATACATTTATTTGCTCGTGTAAAATAATTACATTATTGAAAGCTTGATCTGGAATGAGCTACGCATTTTTCACTTCATTGATGATAACTCAGTATACATTCAAACATATCACCTGGGTATTTTCTCAAAACAGTTTACACCGAGATTTCCAGGATTCATCATACCTTGAAGGTACAAAAAAGTAACATTCACATCACAAGAAGTTACTCTCTCCATCCCATAATGTAAGATGTTATACCAAGCATCAATACTAAGGATGGAATTCCTTGTTACGAACTTGAGATGGGCAGTTGGTGCTTTCATTGCTTATTTTCTCTAAAATGCTCCTTTTCAGGTATGCCACGACCCGTAACAGAAGGAGGTCATGGTGTGTTGCAGACCGCACTACCAAAAAGGGTATTCAGTGCGTTTTTGCTAATTTTAAGTCTACTGAAAATTAACTGAATTTTATTTTGCTTTGTGATACGTGCTAGCTTAGGAAGGACCTGCACATTAGTTGCAATTAAGATAAATCTAAGTCCACCGAGATCTATACATGCCTGTTCAATAATACTATTCCATATAATTTGTTACAAGGCAAACGATGCAAACTTTTTTCGATAAAGAGCGCTTTATTACTTAATAGTTATTAAGCTTACACCCGGCCTCTGCCTAACTAGGATGCACACAACCCCAATCCAAGTCTCAACTCAATGGAAAAAGGCAAAATTAAATATCATGGTGAGCAATTGTAATCTCGCCTAACTAGAAGCACCAATCCGTAAGCTATGTGGCCATTCATATTGGGAAAAAGTATCCCTCGTCGTAGCTTCTAGTCGTGCACAGACCTTCATATAAAGATCGCGATCCTCCAGACGCTGCAGAGATGACCACAAACGGAGTGTACCAATAGCCCTGTAGATAACCTGCAAGATGGAAGAGTTTTTATCGTTAAACACTTTATTATTTCTACATAGCCATAGCGACCAAATAAAGGCAATCGCTTGCACCCTAATATGCTTTTTAAACCATTATCGGTTTCATTTAGCCAATTCCCAAATATATTGGTAATACTGCATGGTGGAAACAAGATTGAAGCTACTTGGATGACTGACCATATAGATCTGGCGAAACGACATTGGAAGAACAAGTGTTTAATTGTTTCATCCTGATAACAAAAAACACATTTCTTACTTCCATGCCAATTCCATTTTGCATGATTATCTTTTGTTAAAATAACTCCTTTACGTAGGAACCATCCAAATACCTTTATCCGTAATGGAATTTTCAACTTCAAAGCTTATTATTACTAATTTTATTGATTGACACATCGGGAAAAATAAGAGCATTGTACATAGAAGCTACTGAAAACTTATCATTTTCATGTAGGTTCCAACGGAATTCATCATGATCATTTTGTAGTTCGATGTTTGCCAAACGCTGAAGTAAGGCATTTCAAGCTACAAGTATTTGCCCATACAAATCCCTTCTAAACACCACAACTGGTGAAGAAGTCTCCATTACTTTGGTGATAGTATCGCCTTTGTGACGCACAATGCTATATAAGGTTGGATATTGTTCATGAAGAGTGGCATTGCCAAGCCATTTGTCTCCCTAGAACCGTACCTCCGAACCATCCTTAATGGAAAAAGAACCCAGACCAAAGAAAAACTTCTTCGTTGCCATGAGTCCAGCCCAAAAATGCGAATCACCCGGTTTCCAAAGAACCTAAGATAATCTTTTTGTCCAATGTTTTTCCTCTTAAGAATGGTTTGCTAGGTACCGTCCTCAGTAAGTAGCTTAAACAACCACTTCCCCAGTAAGGCCATATTCTTGACCTCAAGGTCATGAATATTGAGCCCGCCCTGGTCTTTAGGAGAGCACACGACACTCCATTTAGTCAATCAGTATTTCTTTTTCTCACTGCCCCCTTGCCAAAAGAATCTAGACCGGTAATAATCCAGTTTGTGTAAGACTCCTTTAGGCAAGAGAAAGAATGAAATCATATGTAGTACCATATTGGATAGTACAGAATTAATGAGTATCTGCCTTCCTCCTAGGGACAACAATTTACCTTTCCAACTACTACGACGTTTTTGTAGTCTCTTGATACGTCTCAAACGTATCTATAATTTTTGATGCTCCATGCTTTGTTTTACACCATTTGCCTATTGTTTCGTTACACTTAGTGGCATTTTTATACGCTTTCCGGAACTAACCTATTAACGAAGTGCCACAGTGCCAGTTTCCTGTTTTCTGCTGTTTTTGTGTTTCAGAAGTGATACACAGGAAATATTCTCGGAATTGGACGAAACAAGTTCCAGAAGTCATATTTCATCGGGGAGCTTCCAAACATCCGAAGGAGAGTAGGAGACGGAGGGCCAGGGGCCCACACACAGGGGTGGCGCGGCCTACCCCTGGCCCGCGCCACCTATGTGTGAGGCCACCTGGGGCCTCCTCTGACATCGCCCCTTCGCCTATATATACCCCCTGACGAGAAAAATCTAAGTGCCCGATCAGTTTTCCAGAATACATCGCGATCCGCCGCCGCCGTCGACCCGAAGATCGGGAGGGTCCAGAAGCTCTTCCCGGCACCCTGCCGGAGAGGGGAATCGCCACCGGAGGTCTCCTTCATCGCCATGATTGCCTCCGGAGCGATGAGTGAGTAGTCTACCTTGGACTATGGGTCCATAGCAGTAGCTAGATGGTTGTCTTCTCCACCATGTGCTTCATGTTTAGATCTCATGAGCTGCCCTACATGATTGAGATCACCGTTATGTAATACTATGATGTTGGTTTGTTGGGATCCGATGAATATTGGTGTTTATGATTAAGTTGCTGTACTGAATTTTATCTTATGTTATCTCTATGATGTTTATGATCTTGCATGCTCTCCGTTGTTAGTAGCTATCTTGGCCGAGTAGTTGCTAGTGACTCCAAGAGGGGGTATTTATGCTCGATAGTGGGTTCATGCCTCTATTTCACCTGGGGGAGTGACAGAAACCTCTAAGGTGGTAGATGTGCTGTTGCTACTAGGGAGAAAACAACATTCATATGCTCGAGGGCATATGCTTTGTTTACATTACACACTTTGCTTAATGCAATTATCTATTGTTCGCAACTTAATACTTCTAGGGTGTTCGGATGATATCCCCGGGGGTGGATTATTAGTCATAGATGCAGTTGGATGGCGGTCTATGTATTTTGTTGTAATGCCCAGAGTGAATCTCATAGTGATCTTCTTGACATATCACGTTAGCTCTATTCTATCAATTGCCCAACTGTAATTTGTTTACCCAGCATGTTATTTTATCTATGGAGAGACACCACTAGTGAACTGTGGACCCCGGTCCTATTTTAATCATATTGCAATCACCTGTTTACTATTCCCGCACTGTTTACTTTACTCGCATTTACTCTACTGTTTTCCACTCGATACACTCATAACCTTTGTTTCAAGCAAACCGGTGAGATTGACAACCTCATCGCAAGTTGGGAACAAAGTATTTGTTTGTGTGTGTGCAGGTTCCACGTTGCAGCTAGCAAGCAAAGCTTGGACGAGGCGCCACATATAAATTGTCCGCTGCTGTCGCAAGCTAGCAAGCATCACCTTCAGTCGTCACCGTCTCCCTTCTCCTGATCGATAAACCTTGGTTTCATAACTGAGGGAAAACTAGCCGCTACACTCATCATACCTTCCTCTTGGGGTTCCCAACGGGCTGGTCAATCACCACGCACAAGGACATCTGTTCCCACTTCAACTCGGCATCAGCTAATTTTCTGGCGCCATCAACCGTTCACAAGTGTAGGGATCAGCTACTTTTCTGGCGCCGTTGCCGGGGAAGAGAGAAGTCTATATTTTCCCCCGTCAACTTGGCACCATCAATTACTTTTCTGGCGCCGTTGCCGGGGAAGGAAGAGAAGACTTCTGCGAGGGGAGTTCTTCGCACACACATTCTTTACTTTGTTATTTGTTTTGCTTTACTTTATTTTATTTTACCTGCATTGCTTTTTATATCAAAAACCCAAAAAAATTAGAATCCTTGGTAGTTGTTTTTACTTGTCTTGCTTTATCATGCTTTCTATCAATGGTTGGTTTTTTGGAAACTAAATCTTTTTGGCAAGGTGGGTTCACGGAAGAGCAACAAAATTATTATGAGGACCACCGCTTGTCACAAAAGGGGAAACACTTATGGGAACAAATCAATAGATTATATAACATTGCTAGAAATGTGTGCTCTACTTATAATGTTACTTATTGCTTTGGTGAATCTTGTTGCTGTAGGAGGTATAAACACCTCCCTTTTCAATGTGAGTATAATGATGATGTTACCATATCTTCTTATATTAATGGAAATTATGACTTTTATGATGTGGAACAAATTGAAGAATTTATTGCTTGGAAGGGTGCATTCGAACTTCCTTATTTGCTTCAAAATACTGATGATGCACCTTATAAATATGAGGTTTATTATATACTCACATTTTGCTTTGATAATTACAAGGAAGGAAATGGCTATATTCTTAAATATCTTAATAGATGCTCTCCAACGGAAGATACTAATGCCTTGAAGGAGCCTATGGAAGAAGAAATTGGAAGCTCATTGGATGAAAAAGAGGAGAAGAGTGATGAACAAGAGGAGGAAGAATGGAGTTACCCATGTCTACCTCCCAATAAGAGTAACTCTTTAACTAATACCTTATTTGATCGCCCTCCATGCTTAACAAAGGAGGGTGAGTGTGATATTTATATTGTTGAGTTTGTTCATGATGTTACTGAAAATTATTATGAGAGAGGAAAATATGGTAGTTGGAATTCTCATGTTACTAAAACACCTCTCTTTACATTGGAAGTTTCAAAGTTGCTCTTGTTTTATCTACCCATACTTGTTACTATGTGCTTCTTTAATTTATTTTCTTACAAGATTCCTATGCATAGGAAGTGGGTTAGACTTAAATGTGTTTTATATTAGCTCCTTGATGCTCTCTTTGGCTTCAATTCATATTTCTTATGTGAGCATCTTCTCAAATTACCGAGCCTAGCTCAAAGGCGTTAAAGAAAGGCACTCTTGGGAGATAACCCAATGTTTTCTTTACAGTACTTTTTCTTTTATTTGAGTCTTAGAAGTCATTACTACTGTAATGACCGCTCTTTATCTTGTTTATTTCGTTTTTGTGCCAAGAGAAGCCTCTAATTTGAGTGAGGTAAAGATTTGGGGTTATTGCTGTCCTGAAACTGTTTTCGGTGCTGCACCGTAAAAATTCGTGAAAAATCACTGTATATCTTTTGGACCTGAAATTTCTTGTGCTTATGCCCCAGGTTATATCCAAACTTTCGTTAGTAGAACACTTTTTGATTTGAGCAACGGAAAATCCCTCAAAAATTCGTCCTTTGTCAGCTGTCCAGTTTTGACAGATTTCTGCCAATATTCATTTTTGCCACTTTATCGCTTTCTTTTGAGTTCTTTTTTATCATGGAACTCTTGTGGAAGTTGCTACAGTAGTATATACTTTATATGTGGTGGTTTTGAGTTGAAACCTGAAGCTAAAAGAGGGTTGAATATATTTTATGCTTACACTAATGTTGCTAATAGAATTGTGTTTAGTTTTGTATGAAGGAAGTTTTCAAGTGTAGGGATTGGAGAATGATGAGATGAGTTGAAGAATGGACAAAAGCTCAAGCTTGGGGATGCCCAGCACCCCAAGAAATATCCAAGAAGTACAAGCGTCAAAGCTTGGGGATGCCCCCGAGGCACCCCCTTCTTCATCGGCAAAAATCAGGTCACCTTTCAAAACACTATATTTTTATTGCTTCATGCACTATGTGTTTTTCTTGGAGCGTCAGTTGTTTTAGTTTTCTTAGTTTGCTTAGTTTGTTTGTTTGCTGCAATAAATGGTTGGACCCCAACAAATTTCCTTTGGAGGAGATATACTCGTTTTTATTTGCAAAGAATGCTCTAGTTTTCACTCTTATTAATCGAGCATTCTAGTTTTTCTGCTACTGCTTTTGGTTTTCGTTTTCGCCTTGATTTGCGTTCAGATCTTGTCATATCTTTTTATCAAGGTGTATTTTTGCCTCTGGTCTTTAATGGTTTTCATCAAAAGAGGTATCTTTAAAAGTTTCAAATGGTGTTGGAAAAGAGAAAAAGCTTTGTGCAAAATAGTGGTACAAGAAGGAGCTTGTGTAGACTGCGGCTTAGGCTTTTTCATGTCATGCTAGATGTCTTTTTGATAGTATGCTTAGTGGTTTTGCTGTAGCATGACTTGTCTCAAATAACTGAGATTGCTTAATGAGCCTTTGAAAAAAATCATGCGTTGTTTTTATTATATGGAAGCATTATTTTGGTTTTCTCCTTGATGCTTTATTTGGGTTGACTTGGCGCATGCTCACACATGTTAGACTCTTCCAAAGTCGCCTTTAGCCTTCATGATCATTTAGTTTTTGACTTTTGATGCCATCGTATGCTTCTTTTAATGTCGCTTTGTCGCTTTGCATGATTATGGCCATTATTGCTCTCTTAGTTGGTCGCTCCCAGTCTTTTGCTAGCCCTCACCTTGTACTGAGTATGAGCTCTACTCATGCATCCAACTCCTAAAAGCCAAAGTTTTTCAAAGTGTCCACCATACATACCTACTAGCAATTTGCTATTCCAAGTAAATTTGACTTGCTTTTATATTCTCTTCAAATTAAACTCTTACCAGTGTTATGCGAAATTCGGTCAGTAAAGCTCTCACGAACCGGAAGGCACACTTTACTTTTTCCTGTTCTAAAAATTTGACATTGTGGTCTTTTATGCTGAGTTGTTATGCTTGCAAGTTGTAAGTTGGATTCTAGCCCAGCCATGCCGTCATGGGGCAAGCTTTCAACATTGCACTTCCTATTTGAGTTGATATTGTGATCTTTTGTTTATGGATGCCCGCTGTGTGAAATGAATTGGGAATCTTGTGAGGATCATGGAGTTTTTATATGTGTTAGGGAAACGCCGGGCCGCCAATCTAAGCCATGCATAATTCATGGTGGAAATTTGCAGCATACCCATGGTGAACATTCGACGACGCATCTCACAATAAAAAGCTAAACAATATAGCAAATAAAAGTGATGCCGAGGTGTTCATTGTCTGCTTGTCCTGTCATTTTGGTGTGGGCTTGTTCCATGTCATCGGGCACGGAGGTACCCCATTGGCGGTTCTCAATGATATGCATATATTTACAATGACAAGAGCCTTGCTTAGGACTCTAAGTAAACTAGCATAGTTTGGGTACTCGTATTCACGGGACACGAGGTTTTCAACTTATGATTTGTCAAGCATATGCATCATAATTGTTCTCGCATTAACTTTAACCATTCAAGATGCTTATGATGGGGGCAATGAGAGCTCAAAGCCGGTAAGTACCATAATTTTTGAAGGTTATAAAACTTGCAATCACTGCTTCCCTCTGCGAAGGGCCTTTCTTTTACTTTTATGTTGAGTCACCACCTTCTTTCTTTATGCACCATTAAGAGAGCATAGTTGTCATTCTTAGTGTGATATGCATTGTCCCAAGGTTCATTGATTGACTCATATTGTTGGTTTCACTTGTTCTTAAATTATTTGTATCTAGTCGCCCTCTTAAACTTTGAGGTGTCCTATGCATTTATGTTTTGCTCTCTTTGAAGGACAAGCTGAAAACCACTTGTATGTTTTTCCTTATGATTTGAACACATGTTTGACTTTCATTGTTTCATTACCATGATCTTTTGTTTGTGTTCATTTGCATGTTTACAACATGGTTGCTAAGTTCTTATTGTCATGATTATATCTTCATGCCCATGTTTTAAGTTCTATTGATCCCAGCTCATCAATGCTTACATATATGATCAAGATTGTGTAGGTGCATGTCACCTCAAAAATTATTCTTTTGTTATCACTTACCTACTCGAGGACGAGCAGGAGTTAAGCTTGGGGATGCTTGATACGTCTCAAACGTATCTATAATTTTTGATGCTCCATGCTTTGTTTTACACCATTTGCCTATTGTTTCGTTACACTTAGTGGCATTTTTATACGCTTTCCGGAACTAACCTATTAACGAAGTGCCACAGTGCCAGTTTCCTGTTTTCTGCTGTTTTTGTGTTTCAGAAGTGATACACAGGAAATATTCTCGGAATTGGACGAAACAAGTTCCAGAAGTCATATTTCATCGGGGAGCTTCCAAACATCCGAAGGAGAGTAGGAGACGGAGGGCCAGGGGCCCACACACAGGGGTGGCGCGGCCTACCCCTGGCCCGCGCCACCTATGTGTGAGGCCACCTGGGGCCTCCTCTGACATCGCCCCTTCGCCTATATATACCCCCTGACGAGAAAAACCTAAGTGCCCGATCAGTTTTCCAGAATACATCGCGATCCGCCGCCGCCGTCGACCCGAAGATCGGGAGGGTCCAGAAGCTCTTCCCGGCACCCTGCCGGAGAGGGGAATCGCCACCGGAGGTCTCCTTCATCGCCATGATTGCCTCCGGAGCGATGAGTGAGTAGTCTACCTTGGACTATGGGTCCATAGCAGTAGCTAGATGGTTGTCTTCTCCACCATGTGCTTCATGTTTAGATCTCATGAGCTGCCCTACATGATTGAGATCACCGTTATGTAATACTATGATGTTGGTTTGTTGGGATCCGATGAATATTGGTGTTTATGATTAAGTTGCTGTACTGAATTTTATCTTATGTTATCTCTATGATGTTTATGATCTTGCATGCTCTCCGTTGTTAGTAGCTATCTTGGCCGAGTAGTTGCTAGTGACTCCAAGAGGGGGTATGTATGCTCGATAGTGGGTTCATGCCTCTATTTCACCTGGGGGAGTGACAGAAACCTCTAAGGTGGTAGATGTGCTGTTGCTACTAGGGAGAAAACAACATTCATATGCTCGAGGGCATATGCTTTGTTTACATTACACACTTTGCTTAATGCAATTATCTGTTGTTCGCAACTTAATACTTCTAGGGTGTTCGGATGATATCCCCGGGGGTGGATTATTAGTCATAGATGCAGTTGGATGGCGGTCTATGTATTTTGTTGTAATGCCCAGAGTGAATCTCATAGTGATCTTCTTGACATATCACGTTAGCTCTATTCTATCAATTGCCCAACTGTAATTTGTTTACCCAGCATGTTATTTTATCTATGGAGAGACACCACTAGTGAACTGTGGACCCCGGTCCTATTTTAATCATATTGCAATCACCTGTTTACTATTCCCGCACTGTTTACTTTACTCGCATTTACTCTACTGTTTTCCACTCGATACACTCATAACCTTTGTTTCAAGCAAACCGGTGAGATTGACAACCTCATCGCAAGTTGGGAACAAAGTATTTGTTTGTGTGTGTGCAGGTTCCACGTTGCAGCTAGCAAGCAAAGCTTGGACGAGGCGCCACATATAAATTGTCCGCTGCTGTCGCAAGCTAGCAAGCATCACCTTCAGTCGTCACCGTCTCCCTTCTCCTGATCGATAAACCTTGGTTTCATAACTGAGGGAAAACTAGCCGCTACACTCACCATACCTTCCTCTTGGGGTTCCCAACGGGCTGGTCAATCACCACGCACAAGGACATCTGTTCCCACTTCAACTCGGCATCAGCTAATTTTCTGGCGCCATCAACCGTTCACAAGTGTAGGGATCATCTCTCCTCGATGAGTTTCCATTTGGCAAGTGTCAGTCTCCAATAATAAATCGGAATCCTCAAATACCACATAGGAAACTGTCCCTGCGCACAACCGAATAAATCGGCTTATGCATTGACCTCGTCTTGAGCCTCGCCAAAACAAAACAATTCACTCTTATGGAAGTTTATCTTTAGACCTGATAATTGCTCGAAAGCTGAAAGTATAAGTTTCAGATTCTGCGCTTTCACAAGATCATGTTCCATAAAAAGAATCGTATCATCGGCATATTGAAGGATGGATAATCCCCCATCCACAAGATGAGGAATAACTCCTTCAATGAGACTATCATTCTTTGCGCGTTTGATCATAATGGCAAGCATATCAGCCACTATATTAAATAGCACTGGCGATAAGGGGTCACACTGCCTCAAACCTTTCAATGTCTGGAAGTATCTACCAACATCGTTGTTGACTTTGATGGCAATACTACCTCCTGACATGGAGGAATTGATCAAACCACGCCACTCATCAGAAAAAACTTTCATTCTGAGTGTTTGCTGAAGAAAAGACCACTTAACTTCATCACAAGTCTTGTCAAAATATAACTTTAAAATTACCCCATTCAACTTTTTAGAATGTAGTTCGTGAACTGTTTTATGCAAGGTTACAATTTCATCTAGGATATTCCTACCTTGCATGAACGCAGTTTGAGACGACCGAACTACATGATCAACAACCGTGTTTAGTCTTAAGGTGGCCATTTTTGTAAATTTTTTGAAACTAACGTTAAGAAGACATATTGGTCTGTATTGCTGGATCCTTTCTGCCTCATTAACTTTAGGTAACAAAACAATCTCACCAAAATTAAGATGAAACAATTCTAGTTGTCCAACATGAAGAGAGCTAAACAAATCTAGAAGGTCCCATTTGATAGTGTCCCAAAAGATTTGATAAAACTCTGCTCCGAACCCGGTGCTTTATTGTTTTCCATCTGGAAAATAGCCTTTCTTGCTTCCTCTTCTGAGTACTCAGCTGTAAGAAAATTATTTTCCTCAATGGAAACTTGGGGAACATATATCCTCTGTTTGGGACTCATCCATATAGAATTTACCTTCCTCAAGTGCCCCAAACAAACACTTGCAATAATTAGTAATATAATTTTTTAGGTTATCCAGCCCCTCAATTATACTTCATCCTGAATAAGAGTATGAATACCAACCATGCAAACTGTAATCAGGAAAGTAAAAGAATTGTCAGCAACTTCAACACAAATCATAAGCTATTAAAATAAAAAGTATTTAATAAAACAAAAATCGTCAGCAAGAACAATGAATAAGTGGTTAAAACGCCAATTAATTAGTTTTTTAAAAAATGAAAATGTGGTTAAAACACCAATTAATTTGGTATATATTGATTTGCAACAAATATTACCAACTCTTTCAACAAGTGGTTGAAGCGATTACAACAAAAAAGATGCATTTACAACATTTTAAAGAGCAACATAAACATCATAAGAAATCCGAGAAAACACACAACTCGTAGCAAGCCTTGCAACATTGTGTCTGCTTTCTACACAAATTCATACAAAGTTTTTTACATATTAAAAAAACTTATGCAATATGGAAAATCAGGGGAAACACAAAGTTGTGACAAATGACCAATTAAATACTGCATCATCTGATGTGTATTTTCGCTACAAACAAATGCTAAGTCGGAGCAGGTTCCTCGGTACTAGCGTTTGTGTACGAGCCTACTGTACAAAAAAGCTGAAATTACCTGAATTTTTTTTCTCCCAATCTTAACTTTGATTGCTCAAAATTTACGGACACTACCAAACAACGAGTTCAGAGGTCAGGGTCGTAATTTGCAAAGCACACACTATACTTTGTTTGGTCACACACTACTCCGAATGGGCGGCATCAACAACATCATCGCCTGACCCACTCGGCGCTCCTGTCTCCGGCGGTGGCAGACCCATCCTGCCGCGTCTCCTGCCTCCGGTGGTAGTCCCGCCGCACGGTCCACAGCGCCTCGGTGCACTGTCGCATCGACGGCCGGTCCTTCCTCACCGGCGCGAGGCACCGCTCGGCCAGCCGCAGGATCGCCTCCACCGCCGCCACCGATGCCGGGCTCCTTCTCAGCCTCGGGTCCATGGCAACCACCACGTCTCCTCCCCTGAACTTCTGCATCGCCTGCATCGCATCCCATTGCTGCAAGTAAGCATCCGGTTCCTGATCCAATATGGTATACACGATCGTCTCTCCGTTCTTACCCATTTTGTGGTGGCGCGGGGCTCGAGGTTTGGGCGGCGCTCGATGGGTGGGCGGCCGGTCACGAGCTCGACGAGGAGGACGCCGAAGGAGTAGACATCGCTCTTGTCGGTGAGCTGGAGCGTGACCATGTACTCCGGGTCCACGTACCCGGCGGTGCCCATGGCCCGCGTCGTCACGTGCGTCGCATCCGGCCCGTCGTCCGCCATCCTCGCCAGCCCGAACCCTGCCACCTTCGCCGACAGCGCGCCGGTCAGCAGCACGTTCGTCGACCGGATGTCCCGGTGGATCACCGCCCGTTCTGCCATACGCTTCAAAGTTCAGACAATCATGCGCACTCTGCACGGTAACTGTCATGTTCCACTCCTCCTATTTCCTGTCATGAGAGATGCATTTCGTGAATTTTGATCGAGATACCTGCGTATTCGTGCAGGTAGGTGATGGCATGGGCCACGTCGATTGCGATGTTGAGCCGTTGCGCAAGCTCTAACCCAGTTCCGCGAGACTCTGCATTTTTTGTGCATTGCAGAAATCCTAGTTAGTCAGTACAAGTGGTACTGTACAACATCTCCTTTCTAGTATGGCAATATCTTCCATACAGATATTACGAAATCATTCCTAACTGAACTGTGTAAATTTAAATATTATTCTGACAACTAGTTAACTGAAATTAGTCATGTAAATGAAAAAAAAAATCAGCACTGTTGACTGGATGTTCAGTGGAAATGCATACCATCCAGGTGTTCCCTTAAGGAGCCATTGTCGACATACTCGAGGACGATCAGAGTTTCGTCTTTCTGCTCGAAGAAACCGAGGAACCTCACCAAATTCTGATGCTCGATCTTCTGAAGCGTTTCGAGCTCCCTGTTAAGCTCAGCAGCTAGATACTGTCCGTTTAACTGCAGAAACAAAACAGCCAGTTCGTTATAAAATCTACACAGGCTGTATGAACGATTGCCAAATATTTATTTATGATGTTTCTTTTTCGCAACCTTTCTGGCACGTTTGACGGCAACTTGGGACCCGTCCTTGAGCTTCCCTTTGTAGATGCTGGAAGAATCTCCCTGCTTGATCATGTTCTTCTCACTGAAGTTTGATGTTGCCCTGGATATGCCTGCAACGGTGAGCACTGAACTTTCTTTGCCTGTCCCTGCTGCAATCAAAATTGTCAATCTACATGTACCAAGTACGCCATACTCCATAGTACTCATAGGAATTTCATGCTGATCAATCTGATGCTTAAACCATAGGACTAGCAATACTTGACAAGAAAATGATACCTGAATCCATGGAGACATGGTGTCCTGCACTCCTGCTCCCCTGAGAAAATCCTGCACTCCTGCTGCCCTGGGAATACCCTGCACTACCCCGGCTCCCCCGAGAATTCTCCCGTTCTTCCTCCTTCTCATCCTTCCTGACTCGGGGCACGAAGCAGGTGCCGAACACGCCGGCGACGCCCCGCGCGGCCGCCCTGAACGAGCCACTGCTGTTGCGGGTGGAACTCCGGCTCAGCTGGGAAAACGGAGCGCTGTGCGAGGAGGGCTGCCGCCGGTAGGAGGCGGCGTCAGATGTGGAGAAGGAAGGGTACGGGTACCCGTCGGAAGCCGCCCTGCTGTAGTCGCTGATGCCTGAGACCTGCTGGCTGCTGACGCTGCTACTACTGGGCCGCCTCTGCCTCCTCGCCGCAGGCGATTCCATGGTGAAACAAAGGAGAAATTCTGATGTGCTTGTAGTAGCTGCTGATGCTGTCTCATGGATCGTCCCGCGAAAGAGAAGGAGATTTCTATGGGGCAATGATTTGATTGTGGCCAATTGCACCGGGGGTTGCAGGGTCAACGGGCCTGCTGTCTGCTTCTGCACAATTTCGGCAGCAACTGCTGATTTGATGGACCAAAGGGTAGTATATTTTGTTTCTGGAGGATCATTATCTTGGTGATGTGTGCTGGATGTTGATCTGAAAGTGCAACCGAAACCTTATTTCTTCGGGTTGGATGTTGTTCATTGGTTGGTTAAGCCAAACAAAACAAATATTCCACCGCACGTCAACAAGTATCAAGTCAAGTGCGCCTTGATTTTAGTTTGGCCTACTCGGTCATAACGCTTCTAATCTATGTGTTGCTGGGGAAAAGACGGATGTACTTTAATAAACAGTTTATGGATATGAATATGGTATTATGGTGAGCTTTTGTCCTCGGAAAAAAATGTCTTCTACGACGATGTATGGACGTTGATAAGAAGATTAAAGAATTAAAAAAAAAACTTGCAAGATTTTTTTTTTTGAACACGCATCTAATCTAAAATTATAAATGCCCAACCTGGTCTTTGGGAGCTCGAGGAAACAACCCAAGGAGCGTAGATCAAGCATGGAGACTGATTACAAGGCTATATCAAACGGAACCGCTCAAGTGGCATGGTTTGTAGTCGTACTCAAGGAATTGTGAGTGCTTCAGTTTCCAGCTCGCTTGGTTGACGTCAAATACTTGTTATTAGTAATATAATTCGCCCACAACATCAATACTTATATCGGAAGGTAGTTTTCTTTTGCACCAACCTATTAATAATCATCTAGTAGGACGCCTAAAAGTATGAAAATTATAAATATGTTATTGGACTACATTTTTTTCAATAAAGAGCATATATTAATATCACAGAGATACCAATTACACCTAGCCTCTTCAACAACTCATTGCTCAAGCGCCATTACAGATGCACACAGCTAAATATGAAGGAAGAATTGCAAAAAACATAAAAGTCCCGCTACAATGATCAATTCCTTAAAAGAGTAGTACTAACACCACCAAGACAATACCAGAAGTCCAGCTTCTCCAAAAGCAACGCCTTCAAGAAGGGAACAACGCACAAGCGTCGTTGTCGGCCGATCATAGATCTTAGGTTTTCACCCTGAAGAATATCCTCGCTCTCAAAACAATGCCTTCAACAAGGTCATTGCCAGACACAACCAATGAAGGCCAGATCTTAGAGTTTCACCCTGAAAGGTAAGACTTTGAACTAATCATGTAAAGTCGGCCCCCCACTTGCATGTCGTTGCTCCAAGTCACGAATCACCAAGCCAATTTCTCATCGCCACAAAGGCTTGAACCACCATTGCTAGTCCTTAGATCTCGGCTTCCATGACATTCTCGCTAGGACCATGGAACGAGAAAGCATGCCCCATGATATTAACAGCCAGCAGAGCTTCGAAGCGCTCCCTCTAAAACCACAATCAGACAAAACACAGGTGTGCACGACCGAATCCCACCCGACCCAGCAATCTCCAGGCATGAACCGCCTAGTAGAGTTCGTCGATGGAGCCTTCCGAAACATGACACTGCAGCCAGATCGATGGGGATAGGCATCCGACAGATCAACACCTTGGTGCGAGTTGGAACCCTAGGACCACCACCTTTATTCATGTAGAGCTAGTAGCTCCCACGCCACACACCGGCACCCTGTAGGATCTGCCGCTCCGAACCCCACCAGCGGGGGCCGACATCAAGGAAGAAGACGACAGGAATAGGAACGATCTTCCCTCGGATCTGGCAAAAAAAAACCATGCAGCAACGAGGGGATGAGAAGGAGGCCATCACCCAGATCGAGATCGAGGAATCAACCCCTCTTATCCCTAGGCCCCCGCCGCCGGCAGTCAACACGCCGCTGATGGACGATCTCCGCCTCCACCCTGGGGGATGCATGCGAGGGGTTGGGTCGGGTCCCGTCCATGTCACAAGGACACTACAAAAACACATGACTATAACCAAAGAATTTTTCGGCAGCACATTCATCCGTAACCGCCACCACCGTGATGTCCACAGCCGTGGTGTGCTACTTCAAATCGAGGTACCGAATGTGGCACAAGACCTGGACCAGCTCGCCAGGTCCATGGAGCGCCTCCCTAGGGTGCCCATGAAGGTGGAATTCGCCGACATCAAGAAGGGAACCGACAACTTCCACATGACCATGAAGCTCGGAGGAGGCGGCTTCGGCACCATGTACTGGTGCACTCTACCAGCCACCGCTTCCAAGATGGAACGACCAATTGATGTCGTAGTCAAGAGGTTCACGCACGACATGCAAAACCACCTCTATGACAATTTTCTCGCCGAGGTCACCATCATCAACAACCTAAGCCACAAGAACCTCGTCCGTAAGGACAAAACACTGCCATAAATATGTCTAGAGATTTTTAATAGTCTTGGTATAAATTAATTAACCGTTAAAGTGAAGGAAAGCGCTGAGCTCCCCCAGGGGATCAAATCCCCGGATCCCCCGGGTTGTTAGCCGTACGATGGGCACGATCGACACTGTCAATTCTAGGTGAACGCTCCCTGGATCTGGCAGTTTCATCCTCCTGCGCCTCTGCCACCTGTTCCGTCAGCACCGTCACCATCGCCAGCACCACCACCTCCCTCGCCGGTAGCATCGTCTACGACGTCGACTCCTTGGTAGCACCACCATTGTTTCTTGGTAGCACCGCTGCCCCTGTTAACTCCAGTGAGACCTCCACCGGCAGAGCGCCGACCATTGCTGGCACCGCCATCAGAACTGCTTTGCAGCATCTCCACCATCGATGGTAGCATCGGCGCTCTCCCTTGGTACTATCTCTGTTCGCCTATGGTAGCACCGACGAACTCCCGTTGCAGCACCGCCGCCGCTGATGGATAGCACCGACGTCCTTCTTCGGTAGCATCTTCACTCTCCTATGGTGGCCCTGGTGAACTCCAATGACAGCAACTCTGCCACCGCCGATAGCAACTATGGCCGCCGCCGGCAGCAACTATGCCCGCCGACGGTAGCATTTATGCCAGCCGCTGGCAGCATGAGGCATCCTTCTTTGCAACACCTCGCTGGCCGGAGCCGAGCTTGCAGCGGCACAGCCCGCATCCAAGCGCTTATCCCCACTTGCAGGCAGCAGAGCCTCCTCGAATTGATACCCTCCCTCGCCCGGTCGCATGCAGGGGAGACGACGGGATGCTCGAAGTATGCGGCGCCAGCACCGGCGGACTCAGCGCCGCAGCTCTAAGTTGTAAGACCCATGAGAGAGAGGGAAATGAGGTAGGAGAGATGGCGCATGGGTTGGGGATGGGGTGGAGCAGGCGGCAGGATTGTAGGCCGTGAGTCGGCGGCGGCGAGTGTCGCCGGTGGTGGAGTTGCATGGTGATTTCACTCATGGGGGAGGACCAGGAGGAGAATCATGCATGCAGGAGGAAGGGGAATTTGGAGAAGGAAGACGATAGAAAATGAGACTTAGAGGCAGGTGGGAGAAGATAAGGCGAGGTGGTGGGACCCACAAACATTTGCTCCTCTCGTTCAGGACATGTGGCACGACGAGAGGAAGCGAACGAACGATCCCCCGCCGGATCATTAGCATTTTCCTAAAGTGAAGTGTTTGTGCAACTTTAGGTCAACAATTAGTTCAGTTAACTGGGAAACAAATACATACCCTTATGCTTAGAAATATCGTAAACATAGAAATAAGTACCTTTAACTCTGGAAATACACATTGGCTCGGGGGTTGTAGATGCACCCATTGCCTAAAATTTATTTTTTTAAATATCTAAAAAAAATATTTTAAAAAATATTGTTGTACATCTAGAAATTTAATGTTCACCAACCAAGTTTCGTGAGAAAAAAGATATTTTTGTGGCATATGTAAAATACATAATTTTTTGTGCTACAAAATTGCTATTTACATGACATTTTTTGTGGCATATGTAAAAAGATAATTTTTTGTGCTACAAGGATATCTTTTCTTAACAAAACTTTGATGAATGAACATAGAATGTTCAGATGTACACCTAGAAGATTTTTTTTTGAATTTTTTACATTCTGAAATGCATTTTATAATACATTTTTTTATAATAGACGCATTTCCTCCTATGAGCCAAAACACCATGTCCCTTTAACTCTTTCGTCGATCTGCTTTACAGGTCTGCGTGCTAAGTAAATCAGTATACACCCTCCTAACATTTTACATAAATGAGAAGGTGCTCAATGTACTTAATCGAAGGATACCCTCCTAACTCTTTGGTCGACACAGCATAAAATCATGGATATATTAAAGGCAAAATTGATACATCATAAAATAAAATATATTATATTATATATATTAATAGTGAAAGTGGTAGAAGTTTGATAGTAAACTTTTAAAAGATGTCATGTTTTTATTCAATTTATGGTTGAATTTTGATCTATAAAACCATGTATCTTTTGGATGTAATGACCTACAAATCATGTTTTAAAAAAGGGGAATTACCCCAACCTCTACATCGCAGAGATGCATATGATCTTCATTATTTCATTTAGTCAATGAAGACCTTTAAAAAGCCTTACATGGTTTGTGCCCCGACCACCACCATCGCTGACTTCTCGGATCAAACGGGGCACAACGATAGAGGATCAAACGGGGCTTTGTGCCCCGACCACCACCATCGCTGACTTCTCGGAAAATTCTAGAGATAGCGCCTTGTGCACACGATCCAATATCACATCCACCACTTTCCACCAACCTATCTCTAGTGTGTTAGAATGAAGCAAAGACCCACACCATGCCTGACATCGACGCCGCCATAGCACCAGACGGTTCCTGACTTCCTGTTGTGGATATACCAAATAGTTATACTAGTGACGTAGCATCATGTCGGTAAGCCCGGGTGGCCCACATAATAGGGATGGCACCCGCAGGGTATGGGTACGGGTGGAGCCACCTCATACCCGTACCCATCATCTAAAATATTACCCATCATCCGTACCCATACCCGTCAATGGGCATAACTTTTTCCCATACCCGTTAACTGATAGGATAAATGGGTACCCGCATTCATAACACATCAAATTAAGCAAAAATAATCATAAACAACAACATATAAACATTTTTTAAACTATAGCACATCATAAACATCTACACATACATATGAAGATCAACAACACATTCTCATAAACAACAGTATTTACCCACAACAACAACACATGATAAATAAAATACAACAATATATAATCATTATGATCAGAACTAGACTTAAGCACTCAAAGTTTCTAAACTCGCAACAAATTATAGAGGTAATAAAACCGCACATAAAACCACAAAATAAGCATTAGAATAAACAACACTATCACAAGTTTTATGAAAATATTATAGAGGTGTACATATCAAAATATTAGACCGGTACATGGGTACGTGGGTATGGGTATTACGATACCATATAGAGATATACATATCAAAATATTAGACGGGTACATGGGTACGTGGGTATGGGTATTACGATACCATACCCATACCCGTTCTACCCAATGGGTATGATATTTCTCTATTTAGATACCCATGGGTAATTTTATGTCGCATACCCGTACTCTTAATGGGTTTTTACTCGGCGGGTACGTGGGTAATGGGTACCCACTGTCATCCCTACCATAGAAGGTGGTCGGGCCTATGGCCTAATGGGGCGGCCTAGTTGCTGATGGAATCGGCAGAATCCTAAAGACCATGATAGTAAGGTGGCATCTTGATGATGTACGCAAGGTGGATATGTGGAGGACAAGATGTAGTGTATGTATTAGTTTAGGACTTCCTGGCCAATCCGAATAGGACTCTGCCATGTAAGCCCTAGGACCTGACACCTTTATAAGCATGCTGCCCTTGAGTTAAGATTCACCACAACATTCTTATCGAGCACATGTTGCCATTATAGTGAAATTATAGTAGGAGTAGGATCACACCACCGTCGTGAGATCTAAACCTGGATAAAGTCATGATACCCAGTCATGGTTGTGCTCCGTCTTGTCCACCCCCTCTTTCTTTGCCTTGAGGTACCACTCATGGCATACTTGTTGATAGAACCACGAAAGTTGGCGCCCACCATGGGGCAAGAGGCATCAGGAGTGCGGATCCAGGAGGTCTCCACCTTCATAGGCATCGGTGACACCGTCACCATCGTGCGTGTCCTCTACGATGGTAGTTTCCTCTTTGTCCCAGCGGATGTATCCTTCCTGCATCACCATCATTCCGATCGGAGACTTTGTCAATGAAACTAACCATGCCACCGACATGGAAACCAATTTCCAGACGATCAACATAGTGTCAATCCCCACATGGACCACCTTTGAGCTAGACACGGTGGAGGATTGATATGATCTGGATCTCTCTCATGAGTTTTTGGCTTAGATCTAAAAACATGGCCCACCCAAATCGCCGTAGAGGTGAACATAGTGGTGGATGACCAAAGAGGATTTGCCAGGGTTTCCTAGGTGTCACAACTGCAGAGGTATCAACACATTGGATTCGTCGGAGTAAGTTCCGGGTCTATCTCCAATGGATACGACAGCGGCAACGAATCCACCCTAGAGGCGCTGGCCCAGAATCCAGTGACTCGGAGGAATACAAAAGTGAGCCAATGACTTCAGACGAGTATGATGCCTCCATGAAGGGATTTGAGGCTGAGTTCACCTAGGAGGAGTATGCAAAACAACTTCCCACCATCCAGAAGGTCTTCATGACTAGTAGGCACAACAGTGGAGAAGGCCAGGCCAAGGTGGACGCATGAGATCCAAATGCCAAGGCGGCCAAACAAACTGGAGCAACAGATATTCTACCTATAGAAGAGCATCCCACGATCCACGGTGGGCCAAGGCCCGCACATCATGCTCTGTATCTACTTCCAATCTAGCTAATAGCTTTTTCACCCTAGTAGACAAGATCATCTAAGCCCAAGCCCTTGTCAATGCAATCATGTTGGAGCACGTCAAGGATGTCACTGATCTTGATAGAAAGCGGAAGGATATCCTCTAGGAGGCCAAGTACATCGTGGAGAGAAATGAAAAGTTGGCCATGGATATCACCGATGCACAAGAATCGCTCAAGTGTGCGCAGGATCTAGAGACAGAATATAAGAGACTTATATCTCAACCCAGGGTGTCACATCCTGCCACCAACGACCCGCTTGTTGTATGGAATCTGGGCCTTGCCGCACGTGCAAAGGCTGCTGGCAACACAATTCCCATAAAAAATCTGGCTTAATTCGACAAGAGCGGAACATAAGTCAAGGCCACTGATACGTCTGATACGTCTCAAACGTATCTATAATTTTTGATGCTCCATGCTTGTTTTTGCACCATTTGCCTTGTGTTTTGTTACACTTCGTGGCGTTTTTATGCGATTTCCGGAACTAACCTATTGACAAGATGCCACAGTGCCAGTTCCCTGTTTTCTGCTGTTTTTGTGTTTCAGAAAAGCTACATAGGAAATATTCTCGGAATTGGACGAAACAAAAGCCAGAAGTCTTATTTTTCTCGGAAGCTTCCCGAAGACCGAAAGAGAGCCGGAGGGGGGCCAGAGGCCACCCTCACACATAGGTGGCGCGGCCCAGGCCCTGGCCGCGCCACCCTGGTGTGAGAAGCCCCTGGCTGCCCCCTAACGATGCCCCTTCGCCTATATAAAGCCTCGGGACGGAAAACCCTAGGGGAGTCGATGTTTTTCCCAGAACAGTTCTGCAGCTCCGCCGCCATCGAAGACAAATTTCGGGGGACATAAGTCTCTATTCCGGCACCCTGCCGGGACGGGGAAGTGCCCCCGGAGCCATCTCCATCGGTCTCCACCGCCGTCTCCGCCGTCTCCATCGACCTCACCGCCATCTCCATCAACCTTGCTGTCTCCTATGATGAGGAGGGAGTAGTTCATCCCCGGGGCTGAGGGCTCTACCGGTAGCTATGTGGTTCACCTCTCTCTCCCATGATGTGATATTTATGTGATCGTGAGCTTTGTACCTAGTTGAATTGGTAGATGTTATTATTCAGATGTGATGCAACTCCTATGCTTTATTATTGTATTCTCCGGAGATACCTCGTATCATGGTGTAAAGGTGACTAGTGTGTGCATCATGTGTATCTTTTTGGTTAATGTCTCTATTAATGTTGGTATTTGTTGGAACCATCTAGTGCGTTCACGGTGATAGTGTGGGACAATCTAGTTTGGGTACATACGGACTTTGAGGAGTGCTTCGTAGCCCTACTGCATGATTATTGTATGTTTTCCATTGGAGAATTGTTTTGAGTTGCATATTGATGATAGTATCTATTGGTTCAATTATGTTATAATTGTTGAGAGTGTGTCCACTAGTGAAAGTATGATCCCTTGGCCTTATTTCCAAGCATTGCACACCGTTTACTTCCTGTTTTGTTACATGTTTGCTCGCAGCGATACTTATTTCATATCACAGTTACTACTCATAATCATCACTACTACTTGTATTTCACTATCTCTTCGCCGAACTAGTGCACCTATACATCTGACAAGTGTATTGGGTGTGTTGGGGACACAAGAGACTTTCTGTATCGTAATTGCAGGGTTGCTTGAGAGGGATAGCTTTGACCTCTTCCTCCCTGAGTTCGATAAACCTTGGGTGATCCACTTAAGGGAAACTTGCTGCTGTTCTACAAACCTCTGCACTTGGAGGCCCAACACTGTCTACAAGAACAGACGCGTGCGTAGACATCAAGCTCTTTTCTGGCGCCATTGCCGGGGAGGTAAGGTAAAAGGTACTCGCATCCTCCTGTGTGAGTGCTCGGAGTTATTTCCTTTAGATTCTGCAATTACATATTTTTGTTTCTTGTTTTTATTTTCACTAGTTAGGCTTAATGGAAAACAAAGAGTTCTTTAGTCTTTTTCCTGATTTTAGATTTGAAGAGAAAAATGAAAATCCTTTGGAGCTTATTTCGCATAGCAATGTTATTAGTATGAATGCTTTGAATACCGTTAATGCTAATGCTATAGAAAAGTCTAAGCTTGGGAAAGCTGGTTTTATTAAGTATGATATTTTTAGTCCCCCAGCTTTAGTGGAGAAGGTCTGTTCTGATAATATTTTATCTCCCATATGTGATGTTTCTAGTGATGCTTGTGCTCCTCATCCTTTTAAAATACCTACGAAGATTGTTGAACATGTTAGGGATAACTGCTATTTAGGAGATGGAACTGTCCATCCTGGTGACCATTTGCTTTTTATACATGAATTATGCGAGTTGTTCCAGTGTGCAGGTATTTAAATGAACCAAGTTAAGAAGAAGCTATTCTCTTTTTCGCTGAAAGGCAGAGCTGAGGAATGGTATAAAACATTGAAGGATGGCCGATCTATTGATTGGGAGGAAATTGAACCTCTCTTTTATTCTAAATTCTATCCTTCTAGTCAGGTTTATAAAGATAGGAATTACATTTATAATTTTCATCCGCATGAGGGAGAAAGCATTGCCCAAGCTTGGGGAAGATTGAAGTTACTGATGCATAAATGTCCTATTCATGATCTTCCCCGTAATATTGTTATTAATAATTTTTATGCAAGGCTTTCAGGATATTACAAGGACTATCTAGATGCATGCTTTGATGGGTCTTTCACAAACAAGGATGTCGACACCAAGTGGGGTCTGCTTGAGAAAATTTAAAACAATATTGAAGGTTGGGATAGCGACAAAGGTAAAGGATCAGGTATGAATTACGAGTTTGATTGCATTAAGTGTTTTGCTGAAACTGCTAATTTTCAAGAGCTTAGTGCTAAATATGGTCTTGATCCTCAAATTATGGTTGATTGCTTTAAAGCCTTTGCTTCCCATATGAATGTTCCTAAAGGAAATGGGGACGTGTATCATGAACCTTTTAAGGACACTTGCATAGAAAGTGATATTGTTATTGATGATTGTAATAAACATGCTCAAACTTCTAAAAGTCCTATTTCTTATAAGCATGTTAATTTTTGTGGAGTACATAGACCTTGTGAACAGAGTTACAACAAGAAAGATTATTGCATCACCCACGCAAATGAAGAAACCAGTATGTGGCTCAAGGATCTAGATGTGCTTGGTGAAAGGGTTTGTGAGCTTTATCCTTTTCTTTGTGAATTTTGCGGTGAAAAGGGTCACTTTAATTTTCAATGCCCAATTAATCAAACGAGTACCACAAATTTGTATTGTGATGATAAGATTACTCTCAATCAGCATGATGAGCTTACCTTGTTTTTGAATTGTGAAGAGATATCTAGAAAGATTTCTTTGGTTGATATGAGAGATGCTGATATTAATAGTACCCTTCGTGGTTGTCATCTCTATTGTGCTAAAGATTGCCTCGCAAATACTTACTTACAAGATCTTATAAAACATGATGTTTTGCCAAGCTATGACAGGACTAATAGATGTTTCAATCTTATTAATAGAGAGGAGGAATCCTCCAAAGTTTCTTCTGTTGTTCCTGTCAGCAAACCAGATTATGTGGAGAAGATGCCTTTCCCTCCTAGAGAATATGTGGAGAAGATGCCCTTCAAGTCTCTCCCTCCTAAAGGAGAGAGTAAGAAGAGTATGAAGAAGAAGAGGAGTAAGAGGCGAGAGGACACGGTATCTTCCTCTAAGCGTTATGATCCTGCTATAGATTATGATAATTCTGATTGGGATGATGTTCCTATGCCTATTACTTATGTTAGTGATCATGATTGGGAAAAGCACTCTACTTTTGATATTGAAAATCTTTTTGGTACCAATTCTAAGGTTAATAATTTTTGTACCATTAGTGCTATCCATGTTCCTTCTTATGATGATATGTTTGATGAATATGCTTTGCGACATAGTAGTTCTCTATCTTGTGATGATACTAAGCCTCTAGTTTATGATGATGATTATAATGTTTTCAATTCACCTACTTTAGGGGAGAAAAATAGTTATGATTACAATATGCCTCCTATCTTTGATGATTATGGTGATGAGAATAATTATTCTGTTGAATCTGCTCCTACTACTATTGTTCATGTAGGGAGTATTAATCCTTTTATGCATGTGGCTCATGATAGGGATGCTTTACGTGATAGTTATATTGTTAATTGTATTCATGATGCTACTGAAAGTTATTATGAGAGAGGGAAACATGGTTTGATGGATCTCAACAATATTGAGTTTCCCCTCTTTATGTTGCAATTCTTGAAGTTGTACTTGTTTTGCCTTCCTATGCTTTTTGCTTTGCGCTTTTATGACTTGTCTCTTTACAAGACTATTTTTCATAGGAAGTGGTTTAGATTTAAATGTGTTCCATACTTGCTTTTTGATGCTCTCTATTGCTTTAAGCTCTTATATGGCGCCCACATGAGCATCTTTGCAAATTACTGCGCCTAGCTCAAAGGCGTTAAAGAAAAGCACTCTTGGGAGATAACCCATTGTTTATTTTTCAGTACTTTTTCTTGAGTCTTGGAAGTTATTACTACTGTAATGACCGCTCCTTATCCTTTTTATTTTGTTTTTGTGCCAAGAGAAGCCTCTAATTTGAGTGAGGTAAGATTTGGGGATGTTGCTGTCCTGAAACAGTTTTCGGTGCTGCACCGTAAAAATTCGTGAAAATTCTCTGTATTTTTTTTTGGATCTGCGATTTCTTGTACATATGCCCCAGGTTATATCCAAACTTTAATTAGTTGAACACTTTTTAATTTGAGCAACAGAAAACCCCTCAAAAATTCGACCTTTGTCAGCTGTTCTGTTTTGACAGATTTCTGCCAATATTTGTGTTTGCCGCTTTATCGCTTTCTTTTGAGTTCTTTTGATCACGGAACTTTTGGGGAAGTTGCTACAGTAGTATTTTTTATATATGTGGTAGTTTTGAGTTGAAACCTGAAGCAAAAAGAGGTTGATTATATGTTATGCTTGCACTAATGTTGCTAATAGAATTGTGTTTAGTTTTGTATGAAGGAAGTTTTCAAGTGTAGGGATTGGAGAATGATGAGATGAGTTGAAGAATGGACAAAAGCTCAAGCTTGGGGATGCCCATGCATCACCCCAAGAAATACCCAAGAAGTACAAGCGTCAAAGCTTGGGGATGCCCCCGAGGCACCCCTTCTTCATCGGTAAAAATTAGGTCACCTTTCAAGACACTATATTTTTATTGCTTCATGCACTATGTGTTTTTCTTGGAGCGTCAGTTCTTTTAGTTTTCTTAGTTAGTTTAGTTTTGTTTGATGCAATAAATGGTTAGATCACATCATGTTTCTTTTGGAGGAGATGAACTCGCTTTTCATTTGCCAAGAACACTCTAGTTTTCACTCTTATCGTTCAACGAGTGTTCTCTTCTTCTGCTACTGCGTTTAGCTTTCGATTTTCGCCTTGATTTGCGTTCAGATCTTGTTATATCTTTTCATCAAGGTGTATTTTTGCCTCTGGTCTTTATTGGTTTTTATCAAAAGAGGTGTCTTTAAAAATTTCAAATGGTGTTGGAAAAGAGAAAAAGCTTTATGCAAAAAAGTGGTACAAGAAGGAGCTTGTGTAGACTGCGGCTTAGGCTTTTTGATGTCATGCTTGATGTCTTTTTGATAGTATGATTAGTGGTTTTGCTGTAGCATGACTTGTCTCAAATAACTGAGATTGCTTAATGAGCAATGAAAAAATCATGCGTTGTTTTAATTGTTTGGAAGCATTATTTTGGTTTTCTCCTTGATGCTTTATTTGGGTTGACTTGGCGCATGCTTACACATGTTAGACTCTTACAAAGTCGCTAATAGCCTCTATGATCATTTAGTTTTTGACTTTTGATGCCATCTTATGCTTCTTTTAATGTCGCTTTGTCGCTTTGCATGATTATGGCCATTATTGCTCTCTTAGTTGGTCGCTCCCAGTCTTTTGCTAGCCCTCGCCTTGTACTGAGTATGAGCTCTACTCGTGCATCCAACTCCTAAAAGCCAAAGTCTTCCAAAGTGTCCACCATACATACCTACTAGCAATTTACTATTCCAAGTAAATTTGACTTGCTTTTATTTTCTCTTCAAATTAAACTCTTACCAGTGTTATGCGAAATTCGGTCAGTAAAGCTCTCACGAACCGGAAGGCACGCTTTACTTTTTCCTGTTCTTAAAAATTTGACATTGTGGTCTCTTATGTTGAGTTGTTATACTTGCAAGTTGTAAGTTGGAGACTAGCCCAGCCATGCAGTCATGGGCAAGCTTTGAACATTGCACTTCTTATTTGAGTTGATATCGTGATCTTTTGTTTATGGATGCCCGCGGTGTGAAATGAATTGGGAATCTTGTTGGGATCATGGAGTTTGTATATGTGTTAGGGAAACGCCGGGCCGCCAATCTAAGCCATGCATAATTCATGGTGGAAATTTGCAGCATACCCATGGTGAACATTCGACGACGCATCTCACAATAAAAAGCTAAACAAATGGCAAATAAAAGAGATGTTGAGGTGTTCATTGTCTGCTTGTCTTGTCATTTTGATGTGGGCTTGTTCCATGTCATCGGGCACGGAGGTACCCCATTGGCGGTTCTCAATGATATGCATATACTTACAATGACAAGAGCCTTGCTTGGGACTCTATGTAAAGTAGCATGAGGTTTGGGTACTCATATTCACGGGACACAAGGTTTTCAACTTATGATTTGTCAAGCATATGCATCATAATTGTTCTCGCATTAACTCTAACCATTCAAGATTCTTATGATGGGAGCAATGAGAGCTCAAAGCCGGTAAGTACCATAATTTTTGAAGGTTATAAAACTTGCAATCACTGCTTCCCTCTGCGAAGGGCCCTTCTTCTACTTTTATGTTGAGTCACCACCTTCTATCTTTATGCACCTTAAGAGAGCATAGTTGTCATTCTTAGTATAATGTGCATTGTCCCAAAGTTTTCATTGATTGATTCATATTGTTGGTTTCACTTGTTCTTAAATTATTTGTATCTAGTCGCCCTCTTAAACTTGAAGGTGTCCTATGCATTTATGTTTTGCTCTCTTTGAAGGACAAGCTGAAAACAATTTGTATGTTTTTCCTTATGATTTGAACACATGTTTGACTTTCATTGTTTCATTTTCATGATCTTTTGTTTGTGCTCATTTGCATGTTTACAACATGGTTGCTAAGTTCTTATTGTCAAGATTATATCTTTCATGCCCATGTTTTAAGTTCTTATGATCCCAGCTCACAATGCTTACATATATGATCAAGATTGTGTAGGTGCATGTCACCTCAAAAATTATTTCTTTTGTTATCACTTACCTACTCGAGGACGAGCAGGAGTTAAGCTTGGGGATGCTTGATACGTCTCAAACGTATCTATAATTTTTGATGCTCCATGCTTGTTTTTGCACCATTTTCCTTGTGTTTTGTTACACTTCGTGGCGTTTTTATGCGATTTCCGGAACTAACCTATTGACAAGATGCCACAGTGCCAGTTCCCTGTTTTCTGCTGTTTTTGTGTTTCAGAAAAGCTACACAGGAAATATTCTCGGAATTGGACAAAACAAAAGCCAGAAGTCTTATTTTTCCCGGAAGCTTCCCGAAGACCGAAAGAGAGCCGGTCTGGCCCCCCTCACACATAGGTGGCGCGGCCCAGGCCCTGGCCGTGCCACCCTGGGGTGAGGAGCCCCTGGCTGCCCCCTGACGACGCCCCTTCGCCTATATAAAGCCTCGGGATGGAAAACCCTAGGGGAGTCGACGTTTTTCCTAGAACAGTTCCGCAGCTCCGCCGCCGTCAAAGAAAAATTTCGGGGGACAGAAGTCTCTGTTCCAGCACCCTGCTAGGATGGGGAAGTACCCTCGGAGCCATCTCCATCGGTCTCCACCGCCGTCTCTGCCGTCTCCATTGACCTCACCGCCATCTCCATCAACCTTGCTGTCTCCTATGATGAGGAGGGAGTAGTTCATCCCCGGGGCTGAGGGCTCTACCGGTAGCTATGTGGTTCACCTCTCTCTCCCATGATGTGATCTTTATGTGATCGTGAGCTTTGTACCTAGTTGAATTGGTAGATGTTATTATTCAGATGTTATGCAACTCCTATGCTTTATTATTGTACTCTCCGGAGATACCTCGTATCATGGTGTAAAGGTGACTAGTGTGTGCATCATGTGTATCTTTTTGGTTAATGTCTCTATGAATGTTGGTGTTTGTTGGAACCATCTAGTGCGTTCACGGTGATAGTGTGGGACAATCTAGTTTGGGTACATACGGACT
Organism: Dactylis glomerata; assembly: GCA_007115705.1. NCBI lineage: Eukaryota > Viridiplantae > Streptophyta > Magnoliopsida > Poales > Poaceae > Dactylis > Dactylis glomerata. Next base: position 984,658 of record QXEO01000631.1, read on the forward strand.
TTGAGGAGTGCTTCGTAGCCCTACTGCATGATTATTGTATGTTTTCCATTGGAGAATTGTTTAGAGTTGCGTATTGATGATAGTATCTATTGGTTCAATTATGTTATAATTGTTGAGAGTGTGTCTACTAGTGAAAGTATGATCCCTAGGCCTTATTTCCAAGCATTGCACACCGTTTACTTCCTGTTTGTTACATGTTTGCTCGCAGCGATACTTATTTCATATCACAGTTACTACTCATAATCATCACTACTACTTGTATTTTACTATCTCTTCGCCGAACTAGTGCACCTATACATCTGACAAGTGTATTGGGTGTGTTGGGGACACAAGAGACTTTCTGTATCGTAATTGCAGGGTTGCTTGAGAGGGATAGCTTTGACCTCTTCCTCCCTGAGTTCGATAAACCTTGGGTGATCCACTTAAGGGAAACTTACTGCTGTTCTACAAACCTCTGCACTTGGAGGCCCAACACTGTCTACAAGAACAGACGCGTGCGTAGACATCAACGTCTCAAATGTATCTATAATTTTTGATGCTCCATGCTTGTTTTTAAACCATTTGCCTTGTGTTTCGTTACACTTCGTGGCGTTTTATGCGATTTCTGGAACTAACCTATTGACAAGATGCCACAGTGCCAGTTACCTATTTTCTGCTATTTTTGTGTTTCAGAAAAGCTATACAGGAAATATTCTCGGAATTGGACGAAACAAGTTTGGAAACTCCTATTTTTCCCGGACGGAGGACGAGGACCAAAGGGAGCCGGAGAGGGGCCAGAGGGCACCCTCACCACCAGGGGGCGCGGCCCAGGCCCTGGCCGCGCCCACCTGTGGTGAGGCCCCCCTGGTCCACTCCTGATGATGCCCCTTTGCCTATAAGAAGCCTCCTGACGGAAAACCCTAAAATAGTCGGTGTTTTTCCGAGAACAGTTCCGCAGCGCCGCCGCCGTCGAAGACAAATTTCGGGGGACAGAAGTCTCTGTTCCAGCACCCTGCCGGGACAGGGAAGTGCCCCCAGAGCCATCTCCATCAGTCTCCATCGCCGTCTCCGCCGTCTCTATCGACCTCACCGCTATCTCCATCGCCGTTGCTGCCTCCGATGATGGGGAGGGAGTAATTCTCCCCCGGGGCTGAGGGCTCTACCGGTAGCTATGTGGTTCACCTCTCTCTCCCATGATGTGATCTTTATGTGATCATGAGCTTTGTATCTAGTTGAATTGGTAGATGCTATTATTCAGATATTATGCTACTCACGTGCTTTATATTTGTAATCTCTGGAGACACCTTGTATCGTAATGTGAAGGTGACTAGTGTGCGCATTACGTGTGTCTTTTTGGTTAATATCTCTATGAATTGTTGGTGTTTGTTAGAACCATCTAGTGCATTCATGGTGATAGTGTGGGACAATCTAGTTTGGGGAAATACGGACTTTGAGGAGTGCTTCGTAGCCCTACGCATGATTAGTGTTCGTTTTCCGTTGGAGAATTGTTTTGAGTTGCATATTGAAGTTAGTATCTATTGGTTCAATTATGTTATATTTATTGGGAGCGTGTCCACTAGTGAAAGTATGATCCCTAGGCCTTGTTTCCAAGCATTGAACACCGTTTACATTCAGTTTTGTTACATGTTTGCTCACAGTGATATTTATTTCAGATTATATTTACTACTTATAATCATCACTACTACTTGTATTTCACTATCTCTTCACCGAACTAGTGCACCTATACATCTGACAAGTGTATTGGGTGTGTTGGGGACACAAGAGACTTTATGTATCGTAATTGCAGGGTTGCTTGAGAGGGATAGCTTTGACCTCCTCCTCCCTGAGTTCAATAAACCTTGGGTGATCCACTTAAGGGAAACTTGCTGCTGCTCTACAAACCTCTGCACTTGGAGGCCCAACACTGTCTACAAGGATAGAAGCGTGCGTAGACATCAAGCTCTTTTCTGGCGCCGTTGCTGGGGAGGTAAGGTAAAAGGTACTCATATCCTCTGGTTACTAAGTCTTTTAGTTGCTGGTGAGTGCTCGGAGTTATTTCCTTTAGATTCTGCAATTATATCTTTTTGTTTCGTGTTTTTATTTTCACTAGTTAGGCTTAATGGAAAACAAAGAGTTCTATAGTATTTTTCCTATGTCAGGATATGAAGTGTTTGAAGAGAAAATTGAAAAACCTTTGGAGCTTAATTTGCATGCTAATAGTGTTGTTAGTATGAATGCTTTGAACACCATTATTGCTAATGCTATAGAAAAGTCTAAGCTTGGGGAAGCTGGTTTTGTTAAGCATGATATTTTTAGTTCCCCAGCTTTGGTGGAGAAAATTTGCTCTGATGATATTTTATCTCCCATATGTGATAATTCTTATGATGCCTGTGCTCCTCATCCTTTTAAAATATCTATAAAAATTGTTGAGCGTGCTATGAATAACTGCTATTTAAGAGATGGAACTGTCCATCCTGGTGATCATTTGCTTTTTATATATGAATTATGCGAGTTGTTCAAGTGTGCAGGTATTTCGATGAACCAAGTTAAGAGGAAGCTATTCTCTTTATCATTGAAGGGCAGAGCTACGAAATGGTATAAGACGCTAAAGGATGGCCGACCTATTGATTGGGAGGAAATTGTGCCTCTTTTTATTCTAAACTAGATGATACCCCGCGCCATTGCGGCGGGAATTTGTTGGAAGAAATTCTAGGTATATTAGAAAAATAAAATAGAAATAATTAGAACATACTTGTTAACCACATCTTCTCTATGCAAGCAAAATAGTTTAATTAGGATGGATGATGAACGACTTGGTGGAAGAGTAAGATACCAATTACATGTGTTGATGTGTATATAGCACACCAAATATATAGTCAACAGATATAAAACCGTATCAAATTATAATTAAGTTTACAATTAGAATAACTCACGAATAATGCAATTGGATGGAAGTGGCGGGAGTACAAATCCAATCACCGAATATGAGAGAGGAATCACATAATTTAACCGTGAATTCAGAAAAGCACCACACTGCACGTTCAAGTGCTGGTGGAAGTTTAGAATTTCCTATTATCGATCAATTTTGTAAAATGACTGACTAAGTTTTTACAATCTGCACAGAAATTAGCTGAGAAGATATAATTTTTGGTCATAATAAGGGAAGACCAATCAAGCACAATGTCAATGCCGGTTCAAGGATTGAACTTGATATTTCATAGCATATTATACAATTTGGCCATTCATTTCCAATTAATGTTGTGAACCTGTTTCAGATACATTGGTGTGTAAGTTGTGTTGAAGAGCTATGACAGTAAAGGGAGTTCAGTAAATAGAATATTACCAATTCTGCAAACACAAACATAGATAAAAAGATGTAGATCTGAAGCAATTCTACAGCAGTCAAAGAAGAACAGTTTGTAACAATAATTAAAAGAAGACATATTACATCTATAGATTGGAATTTTGGAATCTGTGAACACAACCACGTACGTCGCACATATCAAATAATAAAATCAAATGGAGCTGACTTCCATATAGCCTGAAGACAGTCAGCAAATCTTATTCCAAACTTGTACCTACTTACCTTGTTAGGTAGTGTTTACTTTCTGTTCATGATAAAGTTGACAGTCAGGTATGCATAGTCCATGCAACAACCAAGTAGTATCTTGAGCAGTTTGGTAGTGGCTCAAGCTACACGTGTGGGCGTGGAATGACACATGCAGTAGGCAACGTGATGACAGACTCACTGAAGTTTGTTATTTCTTTGCTTTAATCCTTCGAAATAAGAAGAAAACAGATAGAACAGAAAAGCTGCAACTTTTACACAGGCAAAATCCCTCTCTTGTGTGTCTACCTGGGCGAGAATCCCCTGCGATCATAAAGTTACTTCAGGTCTGCAACTACAGAAATAGGGAGTGATATATACTCTGAGGTCCATGCAAATGGAAGAAAAAAATATGTTCAGCTTCCTTCAAATATTTACGTATCAATGGTCCACACTCTTGGGATTGCAGATTCAAGACTAACCTGCAAACATCAAAATAGTGCAATTGTTGTATGACACTTTGGTTTCTTCAATGGAAAGCGGGGAAACCCCTTTTTCTTCAAAAGAAAACACACAGACAATAGTAACAAATAGAAGATATGTTCAATGATGAAGAAGGTTATGAAGCATAGATCAGAGTTAATTTGTGTAGTATTGCAAGGTAATTTCTACAGATCTTCTTTAGCAAACATAGTTACCTCCAATGGATGATAGCAACGCCTTCCTCAAGGGGTTTCAGTAAACTGATTAATAAAATCCGGTGTGTTTCCAAACGCAATCAGCTAGAACAAATCAGGGGCAGTACAGGCCTCTTAGTTTTAGCGAGCAGACCCACAATAATAAATCCAAAGCAATATGGGGATTTGAGGTGGCAGCTGTCAGAAATCCAATCAAATCTGCTGCAGGAAAAACTCGTCGACTCGAGTGGATTTGAAGCCGAAGCTCAACCTGGCAGTATTGGAAGATACACTGAGGGATTGAAATAATGTAAGGAGGAGTAAAAATGGGTATCGGGCAGGTACCAGGAGGCCGCTGGAAGAGGGCGTGCTTGGTGGCTTGGTGCAGATGGCAGCATGGCCTGCTTTTAATCTGGAGGCGCTGGTGGCGGATGACTTCAATGGGGCAGTTTGCACTAATTAAATGACGGGAGTTATTCGGTGGTTTCATGAGGATCTGCGAGAGGAGATCTGCGGGCTGCGGCTGCGACTTGAACATTTGTGGGGAGCAGTACGAATGGTCGCGGCGGACGAGGAAGATGAACAGAGGCTATGTGGATGCTCTCTTTTTTTAGAATGGGCTGCTTAATTTTCCCACGAATGGACTTTGGAGTCCGAGCTAGTTTAGCCCACTAATAAAATATCAAGGAAGCAATGTGAAGTGACGCACGGAGAAATTCCAGCCCACGTCGCTCGAGTACACGAACGAAAAATCTATGAACGAATTGAAGAGAAGCTAATGGGGTGGGAAAAAGGGGGTGACGTGGCTTCACCACAAGCTAGGAAAATAAGGTAGTGGGGGATTCTTATTTAGATATAAAAGATTCTATCCTTCTAGTGAGGTTTATAAAGATAGGAACTATATTTATAATTTTCATCCGCATGAGGGAGAAAGCATTGCCCAAGCGTGGGAAAGATTGAAGTCACTAATGCTCAAATGTCCTATTCATGAGCTTCCCCGTAATATTGTTATTAATAATTTTTATGCAAGGCTTTCAGGATATTACAAGGACTATCTAGATGCATGCTTTGATGGGTCTTTCACAAGCAAGGAAGTTGATACCAAGTGGGATCTGCTTGAAACAATTCAAAGCAATATCGAAGATTAGGATAGCAACAAAGGTAAAGGATCAGGTATAAATTATGAGTATGATTGCATTAAGTCTTTCGCTAAAATTGCTAATTTTCAAGAGTTTAGTGCTAAATATAGGCTTGATCCTCAAATTATGATTGATTGTTTTAGAGCCTTTGCTTTCCATATTAATGTTCCTAAAGGAAATAGGGATGTGTATCATGAACCTTTTAAAGACACTTGCATAGAAAGTGATATTGTTATTGATGATTGCAATAAACATGCTCAAATTTCTAAAAGTACTACTTCTTATAAGCATGTTAATTTTTGTGAAGTACTTAGACCTTGTGAACAGAGTCACAACAAAGAAGATTATTGTATCCACCACAGGAATGAAGAGACCCGAATGTGGGATAAGGCTCTAGATGAGCTTGGTAAAAAGGTTTGTGAGCTTTATCCTTTTATTTGTGAACTTTGCGATGACAAGGGTCATTTTAATTTTCAATGCTCAGACCATAATAGTAACCCTTCTAATCGAATGAGTACCGCAAGTTTGTATTGTGATGACAAGATCACTCTCAATCAGCATGATGAGCTTACTTTGTTTTTGGGGTATGAAGAGTTATCTAGAAAACTTCTTTGGTAGATATGAGCGCTTTTAAAAATATTAGCATCCTGCGGGGTTATCGTCTTTATTATGTTAAAGATTGCCACGCAAATACTTACATACAAAATGTTATAAAACATGATGTTTTGCCAAGCTATGACAGGACTAATAGATGTTTCCATCTTCTTAACAAAAAGGAGGAATACTTCAAAGTTTCTTCTGTTGTTTCTGTCAGCAAACCAGATTATGTGGAGAAAATGCCTTTCAAGTCTCTCCCTCCTAAAGGAGAGAGTAAGAAGAGTAAGAAGAAGAAGAGGAGTGAAAGGAGAGAGGAAACGGTATCCTCCCCTAAGCATGTTGCTCCTATTATAGATTATGATAATTCTAATCTTGATGATGTTCTCATTCCTGTTACCTCTGTTAGTGATCATGATTGGGAAAATCACTCTACTTTTGATATTGAAAATCTTTTTGGTACCAATTCTAAAAATTATTAGGTTAATAATTGTTGCACCATTAGTACTATCCATGTTCCTTCCTATGATGATATGTTTGATGAATATGCTTTGGAAGATAGCTATTCTATTGTTTATGATGATTACAATGATGAGTATAATATTTTCAGTTCACCTACTATTGAGAAGGAAACAAGGTATGATTACAATATGCCTCCTATTTTTTATGATTATGGTGATGAGAATAGTTATTTTGGCGAATCTGCTCCTACTATGATTGTTTATGTGGGGAGTATTAATTCTTTTATGCATGTGGCTCATGATATGGATGCTTTATGTGATAGTTATGTTAGATCTATTCATGATGCTACTGAAAGTTATTATGAGAGAGGGAAACATGGTTTGATGGATCTCAACAATATTGAGTTTCCCCTCTTTTTGTTGGAATTCTTGAGGTTGTACATGTTTTGCCTTCCTATGCTTTTCGCTTTGCGCTTTCATGACTTGTCTCTTTACAAGACTATTTTTCATAGGAAGTGGTTTAGATTTAAATGTGTTTCATATTTGCTTTTTGATGCTCTCTCTTGCTTCATGTTCTTATATAGCGTCTTTGCCTTAAGCTCTTTTATGGCGCCTTGATACGTCTCAAACGTATCTATAATTTTTGATGCTCCATGCTTGTTTTTACACCATTTGTATATTGTTTCGTTACACTTAGTGGCATTTTTATGCATTTTCCGGAACTAACCTACTAACGAAGTGCCACAGTGCTAGTTTCCTGTTTTCTGCTGTTTTTGTGTTTCAGAAGTGATACACAGGAAATATTCTCGGAATTGGACGAAACAAGTTCCTGAAGTCTTATATCAAGGGGAGGCTTCCAGACATCCGAAGACCTGACGGAGTGGGGTCACGTGGGCCCCAGACACAGGGGCGGCGCGGCCACCCCCCTGGCCGCGCCAGCCCCGTGTGAGGGGGCGTGGTCCCTCCTCTGACATCGCCCCTTCGCCTATATTTACCCCCTGACGAGAAAAACCTAAGGGCCCGATCAGTTTTCCAGAATACATCGCGATCCGCCGCCGCCGTCGACCCGAAGATCGGGAGGGTCCAGAAGCTCTTCCCGGCACCCTGCCGGAGAGGGGAATCGCCACCGGAGGTCTTCTTCATCGCCATGCTTGCCTCCGGAGCGATGAGTGAGTAGTCTACCTTGGACTATGGGTCCATAGTAGTAGCTAGATGGTTGTCTTCTCCACCATGTGCTTCATGTTTAGATCTCATGAGCTGCCCTACATGATTGAGATCACCGTTATGTAATTCTATGATGTTGGTTTGTTGGGATCCGATGAATATTGGTGTTTATGATTAAGTTGCTGTACTGAATTATATCTTTTGTTATCTCTATGTTGTTTATGATCTTGCATGCTCTCCGTTGTTAGTAGCTATCTTGGCCGAGTAGTTGCTAGTGACTCCAAGAGGGGGTATTTATGCTCGATAGTGGGTTCATGTCTCTATTTCACCTGGGGGAGTGACAGAAACCTCTAAGGTGGTAGATGTGCTGTTGCTACTAGGGAGAAAACAACATTCATATGCTCAAGGGCATATGCTTTGTTTACATTACACACTTTGCTTAATGCAATTATCTGTTGTTCGCAACTTAATACTTCTAGGGTGTTCGGATGATATCCCCGGGGGTGGATTATTAGTCATAGATGCAGTTGGATGGCGGTCTATGTATTTTGTTGTAATGCCCAGAGTAAATCTCATAGTGATCTTCTTGACATATCACGTTATCTTTATTCTATCAATTGCCCAACTGTAATTTGTTTACCCAGCATGTTATTCTATCTATGGAGAGACACCACTAGTGAACTGTGGACCCCGGTCCTATTTTAATCATATTGCAATCACCTGTTTACTTTTCCCGCACTGTTTACTTTACTCGCATATTACTACTGTTTTCCACTCGACACACTCATAACCTTTGTTTCAAGCAAACCGGTGAGATTGACAACCTCATCGCAAGTTGGGAACAAAGTATTTGTTTGTGTGTGTGCAGGTTCCGCGTTGCTACTGGCCGAAGACGAGTCAACAAGTGTCGTAAACGGCGCCCTTGTTGGAGTGTTACTAAGCCAGTCCGCATCACCTTCAGTTGTCACCGTCTCTCTTCTTCAGGATCGACATTAAACCTTGGTTTCTTAACTGAGAGAAAACTCGCTGCTACACTCATCATACCTTCCTCTTGGGGTTCCCAACGGGCTGGTCATTCACCACGCACAAGGACTGTCTGTTGCCACATTCACTTGGAGCATCACGCCTACATGAGCATCTTTGCAAACTACTTCGCCTAGCTCAAAGGCCTTAAAGAAAGCATCTTGGGAGATAACCCATTGTTTTATTTTCAGTACTTTTTCTTTTATTTGAGTCTTGGAAGTTATTACTACTGTAATAACCGCTCCTTATCCTTTTTATTTTGTTGTTGTGCCAAGAAGAACCTCTAATTTGAGTGAGGTAAGATTTGGGGAAGTTGCTGTCCTGAAACAGATTTTGGTGCTGCACCTTAAAAATTCGTGAAAATTCTCAGAATATCTTTTTGACCTGCGATTTCTTGTGCATATGCCCCAGGTTACATCCAAACTTTCATTAGTTTTACACTTTTTTATTTGAGTAACAGAAAACCCTCGAAAAAATCGATCTTTGTCAGTTGTTCTGTTTTGACAGATTTCTGCCACTATTTGTGTTTGCCTTTCGATCGCTTTCTTTTTTAGTTCTTTTGATCACGGAACTTTTGGGGAAGTTGCTACAGTAGTATATGCTTTATATGTGGCGGTTTTGAGTTGAAATCTGAACCAAAAAGGGGTTGATTCATTATTATTATGTTTACACTAATGTTGCTAATAGAATTGTGTTAAGTTTTGTATGAAGGAAGTTTTTCAAGTGTAGGGATTGGAGAATGATGAGATGAGGTGAAGAATGGACAAAAGCTCAAGCTTGGGATGCCAATGCAAACCCCAAGAATTATCCAAGAGGTACAAGTGTCAAAGCTTGGGGATGCCCCCGAGGCACCCCTTCTTCATCGGCAAAAATCAGGTTACCTTTCAAAACGCTATATTTTTATTGCTTCATGCACTATGCATTTTTCTTGGAGCATCTTTACTTTTGTTTTCAGTTTTGTTCTTTTTTGTTTGCTGCAATAAATGGTTGGATCACATCATGTTTGTTTTGGAGAGAGCTATGCTCCATTTTTCATTGCCAAAAACACTCTTGTTTTCACTCTTATCGTTCAACGAGTGTTCTCTTTTTCTGCTACTGCGTCTAGCTTTCGTTTTTTGCCTTGATTTTTGTTCAGATCTTGTTTTATCTTTGCATCAAGGTGTATTTGGACCTCTGGTCTATGTTGGTATTCATCAAAAGAGTTGTTTCAAAAAGGTTTGAATGGTGTTGGAAAAGAGAAAAAGTTTCATGCAAAAAAGTGGTACAAAAAGGAGCTCATTTAGACCGCGGCTTAGACTTTTTCATGCCATGTTTGATGTCATTTTGATAGTATGCTTAGTGATTTTTGCTGTAGCATGACTTGTCTCAAATGACTGAGATTGCTTAATGAGCCTTTGAAAAAATCATGCGTTGTTCTTATTATGTGGAAGCATTTATTTGGTTTTCTCCTTTGATGCTTTATTTGGGTTGAGTTGGCGCATGCTTACAACATATTTGACTCTAACAAGTCGCCATAAGCCTTTATGATCATTTGGTTTTTGACTTGTAATGCTATTTTATGTTTCTCTTAATGATGTTTTGTCGCTATGCATGATTATGGCCGTTATTGCTCTCTTAGTTGGTCGCTCCCAGTCTTTTGCTAGCCCTCACTTTGTACTGTGTATGAGCTCTACTCGTGCATCCAACTCCCAAAAACCAAGTTTGCCATTGTGTCCACTATAAATTCCTATGCATGGTATTTGTAAGCCATCCCAAGTAAATTTTCATGTGCTACCTTTCAAAAACCTTCAAAATACTTCTCGTTTTGTGACACTGTTTTCAGCTCATGGGGACGTAGTGGTTGGATTTGCTATCTTCCATATTGTTCTATTCCAAAAAGAAAGAAAAAAGAAAAGAAAAGAAAAGAAAAAAGGCACTCCTCCATGGTATGTGAATGTTGGTGGGCACCCGATGGAATCAGTTAGCCATGGTTTGAGAAAGGAAAAAAGGTGGGGAGGAGTGCCAAGCTTTATAAAAGAGCAAAAAAGTGCCAATCTCTCTCTCAAAAACTTGCTTCATTTTTGTATGGAAGATAGTAAGAACCCCATTGCCAGTCGTTGACAAAGACAACCACCTCTCAAAACCAATTTTTATCTCTCTGTTTTACAAATGAAAAGCTCTAGCTAATGTTTAATCCCTGCTTCCCTCTGCGAAGGGTCTTTCTTTTACTTTTATGTTGAGTCTCCACCTTCTACCTTTATGCACCTTCTAAGAGAGCATAGTTGCCATTCTGAGTATAATGTGCATTGTCCCAAAGTTATCATTGATTGATTCATTATTTTGGTTTCACTTGTTCTTAAATTATTTGTATCTAGTCGCCCTCTTAAACTTGAAGGTGTCCTATGCATTTAAGTTTTGCTACTCCATGAGGGACAAGCTAAAAACCATTTGCTATGTTTTTCCATATGGTTGAAACACACACGTGACTTTCATTGTTACATTTTTCATGATCTTTCGTTTGTGTTCTTTTTCATGTTATAACATGGCTGTTAAGTTCCTTCTATCAAGAATATGTCTTTCATGCCCATGTTTTAAGTACTTTGATCTCAGCACTCAATGCTTTACCTAGATGATCAAGATTGTGATGGTGCATGTCACCTCAAAAATTATTCTTTTGTTATCACTTACCTACTCGAGGACGAGCAGGAGTTAAGCTTGGGGATGCTTGATACGTCTCAAACGTATCTATAATTTTTGATGCTCCATGCTTGTTTTTTCACCATTTGCCTTGTGTTTTGTTACACTTCGTGGCATTTTTATGTGATTTCCAGAACTAACCTATTGAAAAGATGCCACAGTGCCAGTTCCCTGTTTTCTGTAGTTTTTGTGTTTCAGAAAAGCTACACAGGAAATATTCTCGGAATTGGACGAAACAAGTTCGGAAACTCCTATTTTTCCCGGACGGGGGACGAGGACCAAATGGGAGCCGAAGAGGGGCCAGAGGGCACCCTCACCACCAGGGGGCGCGACCCAGGCCCTGGCCGCGCCCACCTATGGTGAGGCCCCCCTGGTCCACTCCTGACGACGCCCGTTCGCCTATAAGAAGCCTCCTAACGGAAAACCCTAAAACAGTCGGCGTTTTTCCGAGAATAGTTCCGCAGCGCCGCCGCCGTCAAAGACAAATTTTGGGGGACAGAAGTCTCTGTTCCGACACCCTGCCGGGACGGGGAAGTGCCCCCGGAGCCATCTCCATCGGTCTCCATCACCGTCTCCGCCATCTCCATCGACCTCACCGCTATCTCCATCGCCGTTGCTGCCTCCGATGATGAGGAGGGAGTAGTTCTCCCACGGGGCTGAGGGCTCTACCGGTAGCTATGTGGTTCACCTCTCTCTCCCATGATGTGATCTTTATGTGATCGTGAGCTTTGTATCTAGTTGAATTGGTAGATGCTATTATTCAGATATTATGCTACTTCCGTGCTTTATATTTGTAATCTCCGGAGACACCTTGTATCGTAATGTGAAGGTGACTAGTGTGCGCATTACGTGTGTCTTTTTGGTTAATGTCTCTATGAATTGTTGGTGTTTGTTGGAACCATCTAGTGCGTTCATGGTGATAGTGTGGGACAATCTAGTTTGGGGAAATACGGACTTTGAGGAGTGCTTCGTAGCCCTACGCATGATTAGTGTTCGTTTTCCATTGGAGAATTGTTTTGAGTTGCATATTGAAGTTAGTATCTATTGGTTCAATTATGTTATATTTGTTAGGAGTGTGTCCACTAGTGAAAGTATGATCCATAGTGTCGTCGTGGTGAAACAACATATGCCATAGGATGGCTTAAATGGGGGCCGAACTAGATGCTCGAGGATTCGGGAGAGGGGAACAAGCTAAAAAGCACGACAGAAAGAGACACTGATCTACCCAGGTTCGGGGCTCTCGTAAGGAGATAACACCCCTACTCCTGCTCTACTGATTGTATATATGGGTCGATGTAGTACACAACAATGGTGCTTCCAAGCTCTCTGCTAGAGAAGGAAGATGAACTGCTAAGTGTAGGAACATAGAGTGACCAACAAACCTCTAACCTTCAACCTTCTTCCAGCGACCAACCCTTTACCAGGGCTCCCTATGCCACCTTATATAGGGGTGGCCAGGGTTACAACGGTCATAGAAGACCAGGAGACACCAACTACACTCCAAACAGGACTTGCTGTCGAGGGCAGACGCCCACGACTTTCTCCCTGATTGCTCTCGATGGGACTCCCCTTGCTGTACCTTGTACCTCTTGAACTGTGACCTTACCATTCTGAGGTAAGCTTGTACTTGTGCACAGTGAGGGTAGGTAACCTCCACTGTGCACCCTGCCATCTTACTCTGCTACCATGCTTGGATGTTTTCTTCCTTGATTGTAGGGATGTGACACCTTGGTTGACTTAAGTATCCCGGATATGACCGTTGGCCATACCCAGGACTTTATATGCCGGACCAACGACCTACGAGGGTCGGGTAATCCGGCCTCCCCTGCTCCTGCACAACACACAAAATAATTAGGCCGGCATATCTGAGTATATGCCGGCACACCTATACTAGTATTCCGACTATACCGGCATATCCAGACACCAGCCGGGATATACATTATATGCCGGCCTGGCCGATGCTCCTATATTCCGGCCAGGCCTTTTCTTGGTCAACCGGCATAAAAGTCAACCATAGACCTTGTGTCTTTCTAGTCTCTTGACCCTACCGGGGGTCATCCCCCCGACACTAGTCCCCGAAGCTGCCGAGGTTCCCCAGTCATAACTGTGGAGCCTTGACAGGTTCAACATACCTTTCTTCATTATGCCCCGGCGATCAGATTTATATGCCGGCACATCTGCACATATCCCGGCCTCTGTTCCTGTTCCAAAACTTATTCCGGCCGGTCCCGAGGGTATTCCGGACGGAACATATACATCGGGCAATTAATCCGACATATAGACGAGTCTTCCTCGAGAAGCCATGCCTGACAGCTTTGCATCGAAACTTGTAACTGCCCTGCCACCTCGAACGGTCACCCACGATGCGACGGTTCACAGTGCAGCAGTTACTTCTTGCCATCATTGCGTCATGGCACGGTTACAGGAACCGCCGCCCCACTCTGTGCCGCCACGTGGCGCCTCGCCGCAGAAACGGTCGGGGGAGTGGAGCACTCCCACGATCCCCACGACCCCCACGACCCTGACCTGGCAGACCTATAAATAGGGCGGCGGGGGTAAACTTATCTTTTTACCCCCCACCACCATCGTCTTCCTCGCCTTCCTCGCCTGCTACTTTGCCTCCTGCGCTCCACCGCCGGTCCGAAGAGCAGCATCGCCGCCACAGCCGACCTGCTCCCCGCCGACGCCGACGCCCGACGACGCATGGCATCACCTTTGATGACGCCGCCGCCGCCGCCTCTTCTCTCTGCAGCATTGCAGGGAGATTGGATCTTCCTGCACGCTCGCCGCCGCTCCATCTTCGCCGGCCAAGCTCCGGTGAGACCTCCCTCTGTTCTTCCTCTTTCACGCCTTTTACAACTTCGCACCGGTAGCCCTACTTGCACAGATCTGCTTCGGTCTCAGAGCTAGTTTTCCCTTTGATTCGACTAGCATTGCTAGGCAACGCTCGCAGGTGTTCATCTTTAGGAGTTTTACCCTTATTTGTTTCCTATTTTAACTGTCTCGGTAGATCTTCTATTCCTGCTAACATCTGTGAGAGTGGTATGCCGGAGAGACTAACCTCCCTCTTTTCTCCGGCCTTGATAGGAATAACATCACGGGACTCCGGCTCTCACGCCTTATCCCGGCCACTAAGATGGCATCTTCAAGCATGACGTGCACCTCGGCCTCTGAGGAAGATACCTCGGCCCGAGCTCAAGGACGCTCCGGCTGGGAGGGGTCGGAGGTTACTCCGGCCGAGATATCCTGGGTCACCTCCACCAGGAGAGTCCCGGAGGGCGTAGCATGCCGGCTACCAGCAGGAGAAACTGTGCCGGCACCTGAACCTGGCGAACGCGTCGTCTTCATCGCCCACTTCGAGCGTGGCTTTGGCCTGCCGGCATCGGACTTCTTCCGGGACTTCCTCAACACCTACGACCTACAACCTCATCATATCCCGGCCAATGCCGTGATGATCCTCTCCGCCTTCGCTGCTTTTTGCGAGGGCTATGCCGGCATAGAGGCCCTTACTCAAGGCTGGGCGAAGTACTTCCAACTGCGGAAGCAAGTCGTCCAAGAGCCGCCCCGGAGCAAGGACGACCCGCCGGAGACGGCCCAGGAAAAGAAGGACCGCCCCATGACCCTCTGTGGCACGGCCACCATCATGTCCCGGAAGGGCTCGGACTTCCCCAAGGTGGAACTCCTGGAATCTTGCAAGAAGTGGCAGAAAAGCTTCTTCTACGTCAAGAACACCACCGACGAGGATCTGCTCAACCTGCCGCCATTTGTGGACGAGCCACCCTTGGCTATGACGAACTGGACCTACAACCCGAAGAACTCGGTGATGCCGGTGAATGCGCTTCACCGGGTTAAGGGCGAGCTCCTGGATGCCGGTCTTACTCCTCAAGACCTGGTGGCCTGCTATATAAGCCGGCGCGTCTCCCCTCTGCAGCGCCGGTCGCACAAGATCTGTCAGATGAGCGGGCCAATGGACCCCACCCGGCACTCCACACACGAGCTGACTCCGGCCGACATTCTGCGCCGGATTAAGGATGTCTGCAAGTCCTCTCAGGCCACTTTTGCCTGGGGGCTAGAACCATACAGCCGGGATAGGCCCGCCCCAACGGTAAACCATCTTATCCGATACATAAAGTCCATGTCCGGCACATAGATACTTAAGCCGACACATGCCTGTTTGCCGACACATATCATATTGATCCGACATACCTCTTCCACCGGCATATTTCCTTGTCTGAATACTTGACTTTGCTGTTTATACAGAAATTCAGCTTCCAAACCATGGAGAACTCCCGGATCAAGATCGCGGCGGACCGCACCGTTGCGGATGTTGAAGATCCGGATCATTGGGATAAGCTTCCCAGGAGCACCCGTGCTGCAGCTGCCATGGGTAAGGGCTCTTCATCCCGGCATTATACTCAAGACCGGAGTGAGATTGATTTTGACGAGGAGATCCTGATGTACTATGACCCGATGCCACTTGCGTACGCCTTTCCAGAAACACCTATTGCTCACGAGTTTGCAATGCCGTCCTCAGCTATCCCGGACGATATGGTTATCGACGCCGCCCCTCTGAACCAGGGACCTCCTTCCACCGGCGGACGTGCCGGCCGGAAGCAAGGTGTGAAGCCCCCGTCCGACATACCTCAGAGGTCGAAAAGGCAGAAGGTCGGCGTGCCCAAACAGAAGAAACATAGGCCTGTTGCCTCGGGGTAAATTTCCTTTTCTTTGCATTTCCTCCGACATATCTCTTGTTTGTATTACTGACTTGGTGTTTTCTCTCTTTCAGTGCTCCTCTTGCGCCGGAACAAGCTTCTGGCTTGAGTGGCGACCCGAAGGTTACCAAGCCCGCTGCCCCTGCTACCTCTGACATTCCCTCTGCTAGTCACACGAGCTCCCCGGCGCCGGCATCCTCGCCTGCGCCCGACAAGACCTCCTCCCCGGCGAAGGACGTTCCTCCGCCGGAACAAGACACCTCTGCCCCCGACGTCCACATGGACTCGGGGGCTCAACAGGAACCTCCGGCTCCTGATGTCCACATGGACACAGGAGCCCACCAAGAAGCACCAGACTCCGGCGCGCCCACCGGCGACGCCGGCACAACTGAAAACGCCGGAGCAGACATCAAGGGTAAAGGCCCTTTAGTGCCGGAAGTCCGGACTATTCCGGATCCTGCCTCTGCTGGCCAAGATGCACCGGCCGCGCCGGAACAGCCCGCACCCGAGACTCCTTCAGCTGACAAGACCCCAGCACCGGCCAAGACCACTGCACCGGCCAAGACCACTGCACCGGCCAAGTCCACTGCACCGGCCAAGTCCACTGCCCCGGCCAAGACCACTGCACCGGCCCAGACCGGCACGTTGAAGATTCAGCCGGCCAAGTCCGGCACACCATCTGCCGCAACTGCTCCTCCTAAGGCAGCGTCCCGGACCAGCTCTGCTCTGGCCCTGCATCTTGGCAGGGCAGCAGCCCGGCCGGGGTACCGGACCAGCTTCTTCGACACCCCAGAACTCGAGGGCCTCGTCCCTCTTGCGACGAAAAGTGATGAGAGCCTCGGCTCTCTTAAGGAGCAGTGCATCAAGTGGAACGACGCCAGCAACATGGACACTGCGGACTCAAGGAGCAAGAAGCTGGCCGAAGCCAAGACCAGTGGCGACCCAAGCGACTTCCTGGCAGCGAAGCCCATACCGATCGCCAGCGAGCTCCTCAGCATCCAGCAAAGACTTCACAAGTTGGCCTCTGCCACCAACGTAAGTCCTCTCTATTTACACACATATCCCCAGTCCCCGAAAATGTCGGCTGTCCGGGATATGGACATCCGGGATTTTCTCATAGTCCTTTAGCTAGCTTCTTTTGAATTAACTGCCGACATATGAGCTCGATCCGAGCTTCAAATCCTAGTCACCGAGGGCCGGGATAGGTGCGCAGCACCTGTGCCGGGTCTTTAACAATTTCACATCTCTATTATCTTTCAAATCCTCTTGACCGGGATATAAGCTCGATTCGAGCTTCAAATCCTAGTCACCGAGAGCCGGGATAGGTGCGCAGCACCTGTGCCGGGTCTTTAAAAGAATGATCACTTGATAAAATCTTCACTTTAATTATCATGTCAAATTTCTCTGCTGACATTTCAAATCCCGGCATTTTTGCAGCGCATGAACAACACCCGGGCCGACATGTTCCATGAGTTGGTGTGCGAGCACCGGAAGCTATCTGACGCACACAGCAAGCTTCAGCAGGAGCTGTCCCAGAAAGGTAATCTTTGCCGACATACTGCTGTATGCCGGATATCTTTCCTCTCTTTACTTTGCAATGCTTACTCTTGCCGACACGTAACCTTGTGCCGACATTCTTCAGCTGGTGCCGAAGCGCAAGTCACCGAGCTTCTCAAGAGGGTGAAAGAGCTTACTGGTATGCCGGATCCTGCTGTTACCCGGATAGCTACTTTATACTTCAAATCCTTTACTCTTTGTCACTGTTTTCTTTCTTCAAATCCTTTTAACTTGAAATCTTTGCAGATGAGAAGGCTGCACTGGAGGCACGCCACCAGGATTGTGTGTCCTCGGTGGATGTGGCCAAGCAACTGGACGACCGGGATGCCGGTCACAAGGCCGAGGTTGAGCAGTTGAAGGGCCGGATCACCGAGCTGCTGGACGAAAAGGAACAGAGGGAGGGCCTACTGAAGAAAACCCACACCCTGCTTGTTACCTCCGAGACTGATGCCTCCAACGCCCACGCTGAACTGGATAGCCTGAAGGAGCAGGCCACCAAATGGGAGGTTATAGTTGCACAGCTGAATGCCGACCTTGCCCGTAAGCTTCAAATCCTTTCCCCTTTTATCCTTTCCGACATAGTGTAATCTTTTTCGGCATAGCATCTATGCCGACATATTTTCCTTTTGCTAACATTGTTTCCATTCTGCAGGCATGTTTCCCGCTTCCGTCGCTGACGTTGAGAGGGCTTTGCAGTTGGACCGAGAAAACCGGGGTGTTCCGGTTGACTCGCCCAACTGGGACATGTCGGAGCAGCTGCTGGCCCTGCAGTCCCGGAAGGAGGCCATGACCCTTTACACTGAAGAGCTCTTCTACGGCGCCCAGGAGGCATTCTCTGCCCTCTGGCCGGGACAAAGGACTCCCACTGA